>LPNX010517462.1:219798-282386 GCA_001517045.1 Pseudotsuga menziesii
ACGCCCACACTTGGAATTTGCCCACATGCCTCGGTATTTATCGAACAACGCCGGTGCATTGGTTATGGAGAAAAGTTTTAGTTAAGTTCCTCTTTTGGGGTTTAGAGATCCAATGCCGTTTCTGGATATTCTGATCTAGGATCGGTCAGAGCATACTCCAGTAAGGAGGAAAGGGGGTTAATTAATTTAAAGGGGTGTGAGTTGTGAATTTTGTTAAGTTAATTAATTAAAACTCTCTGATAGAGAGCACTCTTGACCTCGTCTTATGACCGTGGTTCAAGGGACTTAGCTAATCTATATGAAGTTAATGCAAGGATTATGCAAATCTAAAATGCTCTCCGATAGAGAGTGCTCTTGACTTGTGTTCTTGCAAGTTCAAGAGTCTTACTTATGGATTATTAATTGATTAAACAAGCACAAGATGATATTAGTTGCTTAAACTCTCCGATAGAGAGCACTCTTGATCCACCTTATGGTGAGATTCAAGTGATTTAAGTAGTTGATTAATCTTAGAAAGATAAACAATTTAAACTGAATAATCAACTTAGAAGTGATGAATTAACAATTAGTGATCTAAGCGTGAGATGTAATGAATGATGAAAACTAGCACTAATCAAAGCATGCACACAACACAAACCTCCCCAAATGGGGGAGAAAGAGAGTGGCGACTTAAAAACCCCACTCAAATAGAAATCTTTTATTAAACTTTATACAATGTGCCTTAAGGAACCTGATCCTTGAAAGGACTTTTCAAATAAAGGTAAAATAACTCTACAAATATTATAACCTGTAAAAAGGAGAGTGCCTTGTATTTTTACTTTTGAGATCTTTTATTAAACTTTGAAAAGGGGAAAAGGAAGAAGTTTGAAGAGAGTAAAAAGAACAAAAAGAAAAAGAGCTGAAACAATAGAAGATGAGAGAAGGAAGGAAAACAAACTAAGCAATAATTAAAACCAAAGAAAGGGGAGAATAGGGCAGCCAACTAAGAAGCTAAGGGATGAACAAAATTGAAGAAAACGGGGCAGCGAAAGAGGAAATAAGTGGCTGTCATAAAAAGTGCAAAACGGGACAGCGAACAAAAACTAAAAGAAATGGCCAAAAACAAGGTTAAAGAAAGCCCAAAAACTAGGACAAAAAGAGGCAAACAAGGGAAGAAAGCTAGGGCACACTAGGGCTATCCAAAAAGAGAAAGAGGGCTGCGAAAAAGGTACTAACAAGGCAGCGATGAAGAAGAGGTAAAAGAAACAAAACAAAGCGACCAAAAGAAAAGGGATTAAAAAGAGGAACAATGGGAGGTTTTTTGCAGCTTAATTCTTTAAGTTTTTTGCCAATTTTTCCCGCTTAACCTGTCATGGAGAGAGAAAAAACCAGCAAGCTATTTACCTGCAAAATGATGGGTTAAACAATAGAATATACTACAAAAATACACCTAGCATTTGAGCAAAATATATGAACCTTGTGTTGCTTCAAATACCAACTAGATCTAAGAGAAAGAACACTTCCTAGATCTAGAAATGGAAGCAAGTAGATGCAAAAGATTTACTTTATAGATCAATATACTACTTGCAACATAAAGTAAAATAATGAGAAAATTTGACTTTAGGGTGAATGGAGAAAATGAACCACTTGGATCTTGAATCCCTAAAATCACTTTGGATCCCAATGGCATGCAGCTGCTAGGTACATATGCTTTGCTCCAAGAAGAGTAGATGCAACTTAGCTCAGCCTTTTACTTGCTACAATGAAGTGATCTGCAAAATAATCTTATACACTTGGCAACATGGGGGTTAAAACATGTATTATTTACTAATCAAATCTCAAAAGCATGACATACAGCTGAATAAAACAATGCTCTTTGAGGGTTTTGAAAGTAAATGAAATAAACAGGTAACTTAAAGCTACAAATACCTATTCCTACGTGCTTATAGAAGCCCTCTAAAGCATGTATTAATACCCACACATTATCAAAAGTAAAGAAACTAGAACAATTTCACCTCATTAGCAGGAACATATGCACCCAGGATCCACACAGCATGAGCCTCCAAAGCCTTTCTTTATTAGAAAATAGGTTGCATGAGAGCAACAAGCATTACAATATTTTACCAGAGGTTCTTTACATCAATCATCCACCCTCAATAGAGATGAAAGAGCCTCTATTTAACAAATGAGAGAGTGCTAAAACCCTAAAACCAAAAAACCAACCCTGCTGCATAGGAAAGCTGCCTGCTAGGTCTGGAAACCTACTTTGTTAGGTCTGGGAAGCCTACTGATGGTGTAAGCTTCAGTCTTCACCTCGATCAACTCACCGGACCAATGAGGGCTCTCCATCTCATCTTTAACTGGAGATGACATGTCTGATAACTGATAATAAATTAATTGCTCTCTTAATGATGACTGAAGTTGAGTTATGATAACTCCAATCATCATAAGTGTTCCATGAGATGTCATTTAGCCTTTTATTTTACTAAATTTGGATTAATTCGGAGAGTTTTAGTTTTCTCCAAAATAATCATTTTTTAAATAAAAATCATTTTTTAATAAAAATCATTTTTTAATAAAAATCATTTTTTAATAAAAATCATTTTTTAATAAAAATCATTTTTTTACTAAAAATCATTTTTTTACTCAAAACTGACTTTTTTGAGTAAAAAGGCATTGTGTGTCCAATTGCTGATCTGAAAGTTGGCTCTGACTGGCTGGCTGATCAAGAATGATTTTTGGCTTAAGGTTAGAGCCTTCAATCACGGAATTCTGAGTCCGGATCACGAACGGGTTTTTTCCATTTAATTTATGGAAAAATTAACCCAAAAAACTTAAGAAAAGTAATTAAAACATTAAAACATTAAAAAATAATTTTTCACTGTTTGAAAAAGATTTTTTCGGAAATTTTTTGTGTCCAAATGACTTAGGACATAACCATGATCTATCTAAATAATGTCTAGTAGGCTTATAACACTCAGTTGGGCTCTAATAACCCCCCAAGGCCCAGAATTCAACATCGGGCATTCCAGCTTTGGAGGAAGCGGGAGAAAACCTCGTCAATTATACTCGGCTGAAGGCAAAGCATAATTGTCAGGGGCGAAAAACTCCCTGGAATACCCTATTTGAGATTCTACGTCTCAGGAGACCAAACCACTCAAAAAATATCCTACTAGCACATTTTATTACAAACCCCGCAGGGCCATGGTCAAAATTATTCAAATAAAAAACTGGCTAGCCAATATTGGCTAGACATGCAGATGGATCAACTAATACACTGGAATCAGACTTTGAACAAGTCTGTCAACTGGCGGCTGCTCAGGTAACCCAACTTATGGTACAAAAAGTTGGATAACAGGTATGATCTAAAAAAAGTTGAACCGTCGGATCACTCTATGTCTAGAACATATCGTGACCGTCCGATTAGAATATTTACAAATGCATACTAATGCATACTAAAGAAATACACTTTTACCTAACGGATATATTACACAAGTTGATCTTAACTAAATCCTAAGTGTCTAAATATCCTAACAGGGTTGATTTTAGATAACAGAAAAATACAAAACACAACTCACGAATTGTCTAATTGGTCCTACCACGCATCTCTTTCCCCTTTTGGGTCAATCGGGAAGTCGTGGGGTAAGCAGTATGATTACTTTGAATTTGTAAAAGATATTGAAATGCTTATGATTCAAACTATACAATGCTACTAAAAACAACTAAACTAGAAAATATCACAAAAACATAAAAAACGCAGAATCCTCCCTGGGGGGATGGGGAGTTGGCTCGAAAGAGCCTACTCAAACTTGCTTTTTATTACTTGATTACAATGTTTTAGCAAAAATTCCCTTTGATCCTTGTTATCTGGGATCCAGAGGCTTACAAAATATAAGGAAAGCCTCCCGGAAGCTCCAGATGGCCCACAAATTGGTTTTTGGGTAGCATATCCTCTTCTTTTCGAACAGACCTACTAAAAACCAGCAAGCAAAGTTTAATAAAAAGTGTCCAAAATCACTTTAAAAGTGTCTTTATCCAACACAAAAAATTACCGAAAAAAAATTCTAAGTTAAAAGTTTTAAAAAAAGTAAGAAATTTAACCCAATGAAAGCAAGCTTTCCTTGGGATCTTGGCTTGCCTATTGGGCAGCCAATGCAATGTGCACTTTAGATGCTAGATTTAACTTTTAATAAAGAAAGACTATTCAATTTAAACAAACTTTTGATTTGGCTTAAAACTACTTATAAAAAATGAAAGACTTTTACTGCTCGATCTAGTTTTTAAAGAGAAAGGACTTGAATCTTTTTCTTAAATGAAACTAAATCTATGCATGCAACTCCTATATGTTCAAATCTAGAAAGATATCAGCTTTGAAACAGTAGATCTAAAATATAAAAGCCAAGTAACAAGGGAAGTGTTGATAAAAAAGGAGAAAGAGTGAAGAGGTGGCTTGGTGCCCGAATGATCAACCGTGGAGCTTTCCGGTGGAATGTCGAGGGACTATGCCTTTGAGAAAGTTTGGAGAATGTGAGGAAGCCAACTAGATAAACGCCCTCTTCAAGCTAGAAACCTGCAATTAATCCAATGGCCTGCCAAGATGCTTGTGAGATCTGATTAATACATAAACAGAGATATTAGAATAGCATGCATATAATCTTATAAAGCCTGTTAAATCTAGATCTCTAGACATGCATAAAAGAAAAGGAGATAGCCAATAAACTTATTAACAAATTCCTTTCCTACCAAGATCATAATAAACTTATTAACAATCTTTTAGCATTGGATCCACAATATCAAAATAAGCAAGTTATGAACACAGATACAGGTACCTCAGTGAAACATAGCAATGCTCATCCACACATAATAACATGACACCATCTTGCCTCCAAAGCTTTCTTTTATTCTAAGCAACAAAAATTATCACAGTATTACAACAGCCAAGACCAATTCTCTATCCAACTCGAGCTAGCTTGGAAGAGAGAAAGGCTGCTTTATTTATAGCCAGAGCCCAGCCCTTGAGGGGCTACCAACACTGAAGATACACTTGAAGTCACATTGAGCTTAACTGAGTCAAACTGAAGAGGGACTGAGTTGAACTGCAAAGGTGATTGACACCTCTCTTAGTTAACTCATAACTACTTGCCAACACACCAAGCTGATTGCCAAATCACCAAATCAATTCAGCGTCCATCTCTCCCCATGTGCGATTTGCATGAAGGTTGGTGAAGGAGTGTGATGTCATCCAATCTTCATGATTCGCTAGCTCCAAAAATAACTAAGGTATAATCCCAAGTTTAGGAGTGAGGGTGGGTCCACTACTCGTTAGCATTCTCTTCATGTGGAGTCTCATGTCAAACTCCCACTCTCATGCATGCACTTATTTAAAACCCAAACCCATCCAAGATATAAATTAAAGTTTTAATTAAACAAGCCTTAAAAGTGAGGGGGGAGGGGTCCACCCACTCTCCCCATTCACTAGCTTCCATGACTAGAGTGGAGCTCACGTCACCCACTCCCCTCATGCGATTCTCCACACTTTTCCAATAGTTTAAAAGAAAGTTTATAACATAAACTTAAGTTGAGAAGGAACGTAAGGCTTAGGGGGACCCATGCCATGTCACCCCTTTAATCATTATTTTAATTTTACATCTGTTTCAAACTTTGATTTTGGTGCCAATTTGTTGAAATTTAGCATTAAAATGCTCTTCTGATGCATCTCTAGCTAAATAATGCCTCACGGGGTGTTTCGGCTGCCCGACTGAAGTGGAAAGTGGTCCCTAGGGTAAAGTGGACGCTCCGGGTGTGAAAATGAGTGTCCCCGCATCAGAAATGGACTCCGTATCTGACTTTTATTACATTTTGAATTTGTCTAATTAAACCATTAAAAATGGCCTAATTTTGCGGAAATTTTTTATTTTCTCGGAAACTAACGAAACTCTAGGGGAACCTAGCACATTTCCATACGACTCAAAATCAATGCCTATCACTCTGAAAAACACTGACACGAAGGCTCTAATAACCTCCTAAGGCCGAAACACCAAGACAACTACCCCAACTTTGGAGGTGTGAGTGAAAAACTCAGAAATTATTAGTCGTTTGTTCAACAACCAATAATAACCGAGGGAAAAAACACTTTGGGCTAGTCGGTTTGATGCCTAAGTCCGGGAAGCCGAGTCTTTTATAAAAAATTAAATGCTAGGACATTTTTTACAATTTCCCCAAGGGGGTATGAACATGTGTTTACAAAAACAATAACAAGAAGTTCCCAGACAAAGCCTGAATAACTTCTAAATTCTGAAGGTGAACAAGTGTATGTTCTCATCACCCGGCTCACTTGATAATACTGACTAAGTATGACTTGGTAGGTAACACCACCTAAGCATTTTATTAATGTAAAAATGTTTTTGCTTGTCTTTGGTTACCAACCAAAACAAGAATATTTTATTCAAAAAATGCAAACTTGCATGATGATCCAAAATGGTCGGGCTGGATGGGGAATCATGGGCATGCATAATGTTGTCGAACTTCTTCCCAAACTAGTAGGTGCTCTTGCAGGATTCTTCTATCCAAGATTGGATAGGATTGATGTAAAAATCTGTATGATGAGGCAAATCATCGTACTCATAAAAATGGCTTATCCGCTGATAACTCTATGTAAGCCCAAAACTGCTCCAAATCATAAGGAACATCTATGTGTGAAGAAGATGGCCGAGGAAAAACTTCAGCTAGTTGCACCCCATCTAATTCTTTACTGCACTGCTCCTCCAAGTCCTCGTTACAGATACTCAAATACAACTCTGACTGATCATAGGAAAACTCCGACTACTCTTCTTTACAACTTTCATAAGTTTCAGAATAAAAACTCCCCTCGCTAGACACATCATAGATGGGATTCTCAAAAATATTTCCAAAAGTATCATAGGTTTTTCAATAAAAGTCCAATAGTCATCATCGCCATCTATGTCGGATATGAGAGATGCCTCATCACTGGTATCAAGTCCCCAGCTACACTCCTCATTCTACTCAAAACAATCTTCTTCAAAAAGTTGGGTTTCAAAGATATCACAGGGGACCCAACTTCCCAAATATTTGTCATCAGGTGGAGAGCATGGAGGATTCTCATCACACAAAACTTCTAATATTGGATTTTCAATTAAAGTCTCATAGTCATCATCCATGTCAGGTGTAAAGGACTCTTCATCACTTGTATCATGCTCTTGACTGTACTCTCTCTCTTGGCTCCAGGTTTTTGTGGTGACAGGATAGAGTTGCCCAACTCTGTTAATGTAATCAGGCTCTCTTAAATATTGTTTTGGCTCTCTCCAACTTTCTCTAAAAATATTATGCATGTCACCTACATGGTTTATATACTTAGGCTCGCTTGATGATGCTTTAGGACCACAACCCTCTGGAAAACCATGCTCCTGAACATAGCATGCATAATGGCAAAAAGATTCCTCATGAAAATCTTTACATGCCCTACAAAATGCCGTGTAAGGTTCAACCATGTTAGAAGCCTCTAATTGATGAAGAGGCCTCTGTTCATGGTTGGGTGCTTTTCTTTGCCAATTAGTTTTTGGAAGGAATGTTCTTGGGGCAGGCTATGACTGCGCTCTTTCCATACTGATAACCTTGTCCTCCATTTTTTTCATTTGGGCTAGATGCTTGTCTTCCATTCTTTCAAATCTTTCCTTCATTTCCATCATTTGTTTTTTATAAGAATCCTCTTCTTTATGCTCATTTGACTTTAAAGGAGTCGAGGACCTTGAATAACCAGGAAGGTTGGATTCACCTGAAGACTGCATATTTCTGTCTATTTTGACTGCCATTTCTTGTGCTTTTAGAAGAGTAATGGGTTCTTTATCCCTGTTCTGATATTGCGTCTTCCCACTAAGTGCTTCAGTGTAATAAAGCAAGATAGATGGTGCAAGTGGTTTGTAAGTGGTAGGAATGGCATTTGATAGTTCTGTTAATCTCTGGTTAAATTCATCCATAGTCTTGTTTTCCTTCTTCTTTATGTTTGTCAATGAAGCCAGTTGATGCCTAGGTTCCTTCTTTTCACCAAACTTGTTACTGAAGGAAGTTTTGAAAGTTGCGAGCGTAGCAAAGGAGTTGTCTGGTAAATTGTTGTACCAATCACCATCCCTTCCATCCAAGGAAAGAGCAAAGAGTTTCATATAAACATCATCATGCTGATGTGCAGGATCACTGATAAAAGCGTTGACAGATCTGGAGAAACTTCTGAGATGCATGGTTGAAGTAATGGCATCAATGCCAGTGAACATGGGGACATTCTCTACAGCTTTGTCTGGAAGACGATGGGGATGACCTGCTATCTAAGAGAAGTCGAGTTGAGTAAAATACTCACCCATTATGTCAAAAAAACCATTTTGATTATTATTTTATTCAAACAAGTTACGGATGTCTAAAACAAACTCAGATCCAAGATTCTCAAGGATCCTACGAGAAACTAACTTATTCAATCTCCTCCTATAAACCTGTTCAGGTTCGGGGATGAAAATGAGTAAGCCTTTAGAGTTTCTTCTAGTTGAATACCTTGGTAAGTTATTTGACAATGGAGTCGCCAGATGGATTGAAGTCTAATTTCAGAGAGTTGAATTGACTAAAAATCTATCAAAAAAGGTAAAAAACTAAGAAAAACCTAAGCTTAAAGTCGTCCAAGAACAAAAAGATTTGTCCCCGACAAAGGTGCCAAAAATGTTGTTCACCGAATGCACATTGTTGGCAGAAATCTTTTGGACTGTTGATTCCCAAGCGGGAAAGGTGTGGCCTTGGGGGCAAGCAAAGAGCCAGGTGTTGTCACCTGATCCCAACTCCTCCGTTTAGGCTAACTTCTAATGAAGCCAAGAGGGGTAGTCCCTACATAAAGTTACTAAGGTTATTTGTGTTTTAACCGTTTTTAGTGTATGATGCGGATGGGTGTTGTTTAGGAGTTTTTTGGTGAAGAAACTTACAATAAAATACACAGTAAACACTTGCAAATAGAATTAAAGATAACCAATCACATAATAATTGCAAATTAAAAGCAAAGCATTCATGATACGAAAGAAGATAACTAGCAATGCTTTAGACAGATAATAAGCAAATAAAACTGAAGACCAGTGCCAAATAGGGTGCAAGAGATTGTTTTGCGAGTGCTTTTTGGTAAGTTTAATTGTAAGTTTTTAAAGGTGAGTTGATTATTACAGGGAAACAGGATCTCCAAGATATACCTTGCGGTACTAGAGATATGTTCGGAATTTAGGCTTTGGTGGCTCCGTACAAAAAGTGGATCAAGATCCTCTTCCACTTTTTCTCAATTTTTTTTATTCTTATAAAAAGGTAGGAGAGCCTTTTTGGGTCTATAAAAGAAGCAAGTCTTCTTCATTGTAAAGGATGGAAAAACTGGAAGGATTTTTCCCTAGCGATTAATATAAAAATATCTTCTTGGGTTTTTATGATTGTTCAGTCGAGTACCCTCTATGGTGTGTGGCATTAACCTGTGTTATTGAGCATTAGTTGCTAGAGGTTTTTCCTTTCTATGTTTGCATCGGGAACCATAAACAGATGCTACCATCTTATTGGAAGGTGTAAATCCTAGCAGTTGCTAGCCTTTCCCCTTTGTGAGTGTGCATGCACGGGTCTGATGCTTACATTTTATCAAGTTTGACTGTGTAGCATCTCCTTTGTTTGCATAGCACATCTCCTGCGTTTAGAAAGAAGAAGATCTAGTAGCTGCCCCTTTGGCACGAGGCCCTCGTGGGTTCTCCCTTGACTCCATTTCTCCTTTTAGGTATACCGGCACTGGTCCATTAGTGGGGTTTGATCCTTCCCTCCTTCCGTCAACCATTCAAATACTCTTATGCTACAACCATTTCACTAAGGCAGTCTCTTCTAATCACCAGGTCCGCCATTGTTTTCTGCCTTAGCAATATTAACATTAGGGGCGCCCCCCCTTGAGTCAGAGAAGATCCAACCTGAAGCGAGGAAGAGAGGAGCGTGGTGACAGTGGCTTCTCTTTTCACAGTTGCCATCGGGCCGGTGTGCCTAATTTTGGGCTTTGACACACGCACGCCGGTCAAGAGCGGCAACACTCACTGAGCTGAACTAAACTAATCAGAAGTGGAACTAGAGAGGTAGATGCCACCTCTGCTACCAACTCAAACCCCAGGAGCCACATCACCCAAAACCTTCACCAAACAAGCCACACGTGCGACTTCTCCCTCATGCGAATGGTACGGCAGCTTGGCGTGAATGAAAAATTAAATGAAGGCTTCGATCCACCTGGGCTGGAATCAAACTATTTTAAATGACTAGGATGTAAGGTGGGGTCCTCACCCCACAAGTTAACGTGAGGATTGAGCACTAGCGTGGGTCTTCATTGATGTCATCCTTCATCCTCGTTAGTGTGAAATGAAACCATGCAATTTGACACTTTAAAACATAATGTTTTACCAAAAACATACCATGGGTTTTAAAATAATATTTTTTATGTGGAGAGGGGTCCACCCCATCCACTCACCACTTCACATAAGTCCAAACGGTGATAGCGTGAGCCTTCCTCACATCACTTCTTTTTTTTTTAAACCATTCATAACAATCTCTTTAAACCAAAGTTTGACTTCCAATATACTTTGAAGTGGGTCTCATGGCACGAGGGATCCACCTCCATGTCATCCCCATCCTTAAAATATTAATTTTTGACTTTTTTAATATTTGGACTTTAGTGCATTTTATCCAAATTTAGCATTAAAATGCCACTTTGATGCTCTATTAACCAAATGATGCCTTCTGGGATGCTTCAGCTGGCCGGAACATAGTGAAAGTAGTCCCTGGGGTAAAGATGTTGCTCCGAGCTTGAAAATGAGCCTAACCACACCAAAAACGGACTCTGGATCATACTTTTTTTACATTTTGAATTTTTCCATTTAAACCATTAAAAATGGCCTAAAAACAAAAAAATTTATTTTTTCTCGGAATCAAATGAAACTCGATGAGGACCTAGTACATGTTCATACGGCTCAATTCGAATGCCTAATGTTGTTCACTGATTGCACACCAGCAGCAGAAATCAATTGAAAGTTGTCTCTTCACTTAAGAAAGTGGGAGAGGTGTGACCCTGGGGGCAGCCACAGAGCTAGGTACTGTCACCTACTCCTAGCTCCTCCATTTAGGCTAACTCCTAACAAAGCCAAAGGGGATAGTCCCTACAAAAGAGTTTTCTATGGCTCTTAAGTTGTTAAAGTCTTTTTTGAAGGTTGCAGATGCGGATGGGTGTTTTTTAGGAGTTATTATAATTTGAAGGTGTTTTACTTATTATGAATGTGACACAAGATCAAAAAAGCAATCCACGTTGCAACAAGAGATTAAAAGATAAATTTAAATTCTAGACATCAATTAAGCATTCAGCGATAACAATTATATTAAGCCATAGATAATTGATCAAATAATATAATTATGCAAAACAAAACAAGGACCAGTGCCTTATGGAGTCAATGAAGCTAAAATGCACCAGAGAATTAAACACACGTTTAGAAATTAAACCGGTGAATGCTAAATTGTGCGAGTGCTCTTGGTAAGTTTTAAGGATTTTAATGGGGATCTTGCTTAAAGTGTCTAGGAAACCTAACCAAAAATACTTTCAGTGGCTCTGTTCGAAGACATGACGGACCTGTCTGGAATCACAAGCTAGGTGTTCGATAACTTAACCAGCGAGTGTCCAGATTGGGTTGCCCGACGCCCACACTTGGAATTTGCTCACTACCTGAGTATTTTATCAAGACAACGCCGGTGCGTTGGTTATGGGGTAAAAGTTTTAATTATGTTGTTATTGCGGTCTTAGCAAGTCCGTTCACCGTTTTGAGTACGAGCCCAACTCGAAAGTCGGCAGAGCATACTAGGTGAAGGATATCAACGAAGTAAATTAATTAGAGGGAATGTGGGTTGAAAGATTTTATTAAGTCAATTAATTAAACTCTCTGACAGAGAGCGCTCTTAACCTTGTCTTATGACAAAGGTTCAAGAGTCTTATCTAATCTAAATGCCTAATGCAAGGATGTGAAAACTAATGATACTCTCCGATAGAGAGTGCTCTTGACTTGTGTTACTGCAAGTTCAAGAGTCTTACTTATTGATTAACTTATTAAACAATGAAAAGACAACTCTCCGATAGAGAGCACTCTTGATCTACAAAGTGAGATTCAAGAGATTTCTACTTTAAACAGTTGAATTACTTATGAAAAATACAAGAACTTAAAAGGCAAAGTAATCAACTTAGTTAATGAAACAAAATGGGCTAATCTAACAATTAGTATCTACTTTGCAAAAAATGAAACTACTCTCTAAGTACTTGAAATAAATCTAAGCTAAGAACCAAGACACTCTTCCCCAAATGGGGAAGAAAAACCAAATATGGGAGGCCTTATCCCACTTAGCCTTGTTTTATTAATGAAGTACAAATGCCTTGAGAATTTAACCCTTGTAAGGACTTTCAAGAACTACTTAAGTAAAAATGAAACACTCTTATGAGTTTGTACAAAGGAGAATGACTTCTTTTTTGGTTTTGGATCCTTGTCTTTGGATCTAGTTCTGCTTGCTCTTTCTTGCTTGGTTTTGCTTTTAGTTCACCTGTGGATAAGAGCTCTAAACAAGGACTAGTAAGAGTGTTAGGAAACCAAATTTAACTTGTGATTTGAAAAGATTAAGTGGATGAAAAGACAAGTGCCTTATGAGATGAAACAAAAGACCAAAACAATGGAATGAGACCCAAAATAAAAACTTGGAAAGAACCAGGCAAGCTCGCCGATTTTTATGTAAAATGCACGATTTTTTACGAAATGACTTGAGACTTTTTGCGAATTTAAAATTATAGATTTTTTAACATTTTAGGCTAATTTCCAGAATCTGGAAAATAGCAGAAAATCAGTAAAAAACAGCAAGTACAAAATGGCACGTTTTTCGAGAAAAAGTCAAAAAATAAAATAAAATAAAAAAATTTCGAAAATTTTTCTGATTTTTATGTTAATTTCCAAAATTGAAAAATAGCAGAAAAATGTCAAAAATCAGCCAAAAAACAGCAAGCATGAAATAGCAAGTTTTTCAAGAAAAAAGTCAAAAAAAAAAATTGAAATTTTTTTCTGATTTTATGAATTTCTAGAATTAAGACAGAAAAAAAAGAACACAGAAAAAACCAGCAAGCCTAAAAGTGGAAAATTTGCATGCT
Source organism: Pseudotsuga menziesii (assembly GCA_001517045.1). NCBI lineage: Eukaryota > Viridiplantae > Streptophyta > Pinopsida > Pinales > Pinaceae > Pseudotsuga > Pseudotsuga menziesii. The sequence goes on from LPNX010517462.1 coordinate 233,000, forward strand.
TTTCGAGAAAAAGTGCATGTTTTCCAAGGCAAAAAGAAAGATGGATCTAGCTTTGAAAAAGTAGATCTAAGGCTAGAAAGCCTAGATCTAACTTAGCAGAAGCCAAGCAAGCTTGAAATAAAGATTTAAATGAGTTGATAACTTCTACAAAAGTGGAAAAGAGGTAGGATAGAACCTTAAAAATACAGATCCACTTGTAGTAACCAGTGTAACCAAAAGAATTTTTTGAATTCTGTTGGAGAAGGCAAGAAAGATCCAGAACCGCTTGCAACCCTGCAAACAAAATATATTAATAATGGAACACTTGTATGGTGAAGGTATTAGATGCCGCAAGCTCCTACTAGATGCAATCCCTGAAGACACAAACACTCAATGCAGATTTGATTAGAAGCCTAAGTACTAGATTGTTAGTCTTCAATAAACATAATAATCAAATTGCAATACAAGGGTAGGGTGAAAGAGATATTACTTCACATAGGATGAAGACACAATGCCAAAATCCCATCAAATGACCTCCAAAGTCTCAATATTTTATTAGCAAAAGAAGCTTACAAAATCCAGCTGAGTTTCTATGCCAAACTCTCCATCCGAATAGAGCTGAAGGATCCTCTATTTATACAATGAGATCAAGCTAAAACCCTAAAACCAAACTAAGAGTAACACCGGAGTAATTGAATGAACTCGACATGATGATTTGGAGTTGAAATGAGCTGCAACTGAGTGCTGGAGTAATGAGGGGGGGTGAGGTGGCTCATCCTCCCTCGTAATGATCACCCAACCAATAGATAACCCACACTTCAACCAAAAACGGATTTGACCAAAGAGGGCAAATTTTTGATTGATAGTTCAACTGCCACACTCCGATACTTGATCTGAAACTAACCGATATCGATTGGAATCATCATAAATGCTCCGTGCCATGTCATTTAGCCTTTTATTTTGCTAAATTTGGATTAATTTGGAGAGTTTTAATTTTCTACAAAATAATCATTTTTTAATAAATAATCATTTTTTTCCCCAATAATGACTTTTTTTAGAAAATGAGCGTTATGTGTCCGATTGATGATCCGAAAGTTGGATCTGACTGGCTGGCCGATCAAGAATGATTTTTTACTTAAGGTTAGAGCCTTCAATCACTGAAAAGAGGTCCGGATGACTAACTTATTACAAACGGGATTTTTCCATTTAAATTATGGAAAAATTAATCAAAAAACTTAGGGAAATAATTAAAAAATAATTTTTTAACCCGTTCGGTAAAAAAATTTCGGAAAATTTTTAAAGGTCCTAATGACTTAGGACATGACCATGCTCTATTCTAACAATGCCTAGTAGGTTTATAAACACTTAGTTGGGCTCTAATAACCCCCCAAGACCCAGAATTCAAAATCGGGCATTCTAGCTTTGGAGGAAGCAGGAGAAAACCTCGTCAATTATACCCGGCTATAGGCAAAGCATAATTGTCAAGGGCAAAAAACTCCTTGGAATACCTTAGTTGAGATTCTACGTCTTAAGAGACCGAACCACTCAAAATACCCTACTAGCACATTTTATTACAAACCCCGCAGGGCCATGGTCAAAATTATTCAAATGAAAAACTGGCTAGCCAATATTTGCTAGACATGAAGACGGATCAACTGATACACTGGAATCAAACATTGAACATGTTTGTCAACCGGCGGCTCCTTAGGTAATCCAACTATGGTACAAATAAGTGGATAACACCTAGCATGTTGAAAAACACTGACACGAAGGCTCTAATAACTTCCTAAGGCCGAAACACCAGGATGACTACCCCAGCTTTGGAAGTGTGAGTGAAAAACTCAGAAATTATTAGTCGTTTGTTCAACAAAAAATAATAACCAAGGGAAAAAACACTCTGGGCTAGTCGACTTGATGCTTAAGTCCGGGAAGCCGAGCCTTTTATAAAAAATTAAATGCTAGGACATTTTTTACAATTTCCCCAAGGGGGTATGAACATGTGTTACAAAAAATTTCAAAATGACTCCCAGAAAAGGGTTAGCGGCCTTCTGAACTTTGATCATGAACAAGTGTACATGTTCAATACTCTCGCGGCTCACCGAAAATCCACTAAGTGCAAAATTAGTGGATAACACTCCGTTTAGGCAAACTCATGGCGAAGCCAAAGGGGTACTCCCAAGAAAGAGTTGTTAAGGCTCTTTGTTACAGTTTGGTTGTTAAAAATGGAAGTAAGTTTTTTAGGAGTTTTGATAAATCAATACTGAAACAAGCTACTTGCAAGTAAAATTAATATAACAGTAACATGAAAATAGATATGGCAATTACAACATAAATGAATTGTGTTATCTACTAAGTTGCACTTAGGGGATTTCCAATGAGCCGCCAGAGTTTTGAACAAGCCAATTGTTCATTGTTAGTGCTCAGAAGATCAGGGTTACATCAAGACCAAGTGTGGTCCCATCTTTTATAATAAATGCATGTTCATATTCCTTAGGGATGTTGTAATAAAGTATGCTAGCATGGTCAATTTTCTGCAACAAACTTGGCTTTCCTAGGACTTAGACATTGAATTTCTATTCCAAGGTGTTTTTTCCCTCGTTAATTATGCAATGTCGAGTAAGCGATGTATAATTTTTGAGTTTTTCACCGCTCCTCCAAAACTGGAATAGTTAATTGGGTGTCCAAGCCTTAGTAGGTTATTAAAGTCTATGGCTTGGTGTATATAAACATGCTAGATACCTTTTTGAGTCATATGAACATTGCACTTGGTCCCCCTTAGGTTTTTTTTAAGTTCCGAAAAAGAAAAAAAAATTCCCGTAAAATCAAGCCATTTTTTAATGGTTGAAATGGAAAATTTCAAAATGTAATAAAAGTGTGGTTCAGAGTCCGATTTTGGCGTGGATGCTCGTTTTCACACTCAGAGCATCCTCTTTACCCTGGGATCCACTTTTCCCATGCTTTGGGTGACTAAATTAGCCCGTATGGCATTATTTTTCTAATGATGCGACAAAATGACCAAAAAATGCTAAAAAGCGACAAAATGCACTAAACACAAAGTCAAAAGTCAAGTCAAATCTTATTAGTTTGACATGGAAAAGGTGGCTCGTTTTGATTTTAATGAAAGGCGAATTAATCTATGGTTAAAAGTGTCATGGTTTATTAAGTTATGAAGATCGCCAATCACAAAGAACAAGGAGACGAGCCACGTCTTCAAACTCACGTGTGGCTTATGTGGCATGAAGTGACGTGCAAAGGGAAAGGCAATCTCCTCCTAAATCAAGGTGAGTCTCTCCATGATTAAAGGCGTAATATTTGAAAAGGATTGTGTTGATTAAGTTGTCATTGATGCCAACAAGTGTGTCTTGGTGTCCCTTGAGGAGCCCTTGAGGGTTAAGTAGTTGTCAATGTCAAAGGAGATCTTTTGACTTTGTCCAAGCCCAAGTCTGAAGCCCTTGGAACAATGGCAAAATCCCTGAACACCCTGTAGAGTGTTTAAGTACCCCTATGTTGGTTCAATGGTTCCCCTGTTGTTTCCTTGGTTTCTCAGTACCACGACCATGCCCTATTTCCCTAGAATGTGTCCTTGGTGGGTTAAAGAAGTTGCAAGAGTCTAAATGACTCTTTCAGTGGTCATTTGCGTTTGATAGAGGTCATGATACCCTAAGAAAACCCTTGGCACCCCCACACCTTGTTGGTTATGTGTCTTCCCTTGTGGTAACTCTAATGACCTAACAAAATACCTATGTAGCACGGGAACTGCTCCCGGCTTTTAAGAAGCTCGTTCTCGAAGTTCTGATGTTCCAGGGAACTTTGGAACTAGTAGGGAACTTTCCCAATCCAATGGGAACCGTTCCAGATGGTTGGGAACTTATTGAGAACTTTTACCCTCTAAAATCGGGAACTTGGGGACTTCTTTTTGCACGTTTCCTTCATTCGGAACTTCCACGCATTCATGGTCGCCATGTTCATTGTTAACAACATTCCTATTTCCTTGCGACCATACATAGATATGGTTGACTCAAAAAAATTTCTCTAGAAAACTAAGTTGCAATAAAAGTCTTTTTCATGCTACCTTGTCGAGTTGGTGCACTGATCTCTATTTAACGCTGGTGCTAGAGTATTCACTCATCCCTACGATGAATTGCAGTTATCGCTAATCAATAATAAATGTAAATTTATTTTGACTTTTTATATATTATTAAAATAAAGGAAAATAAATTTATTTATTTTACTATTTACTTTATGAATAATAAGTAAACTTTTAACTAATTGGAAATGGTTTTAAATCTTACTTTAAAACTAAATTCATATATTACATTTAAATAAAAAAATATCTTGATTTTTATTTTATAATAATTTAAATTTAAATAATTATATGTATTTGCAAAGAATGTTTTGTAAACATATAATATTCTAATACATTTCAATCATAGTTGACACAAAACTAAAAACTTACTCTATACATATAGCCACAAATATAAGGCTATAACTTCTAAAAGTCCCCACTTTAGAAAGAGTCTACGTTATATAATCAATGACGTGGATGGTAATCTTGATTTTATTGCCATTTCCATCTGCTAAGAGGTTCTAGTTACAACCATAATACAAGGGATAAGTTAAGTCATCCTATTTGTGTTGATGTTTCTATTTTTCTCTATGTTTCTTCTCTTCTCATGTTTTCTTAATTATTTTTTTTATATTTTTTTAATATATATTATTGGCATTCCCAACCTGTCGTTTCATGCAAATTTGGGGGAAATCTCTAGACGTATCCGATACTCGAACCCACGTTCCCTACGTTCCCGCTTTCCGGAAACTTGCGCAACATAGCAAAATACCCTAAAATCCTTGTCCTTGATCCCTAAGCCTACAATCTACCCTTTGCCTTAAAAACACTAGTATTGCCCTAACATATAAAATCCTAATAAAAATTTTAATAAGTGAAAGTATTAAAGAATAATCATTTTTTTAGCACACACATTGGTACTCATTAAAACAACCAAAATATAATTAAAATATTAATTTAGTTGTAATATTTAAAAACATGTTACATCAAACCCTTTTTAAATATCAACTATTAAAACAAGTTTTTTTTAATATTAAAACAAGTTAAAACATTCTTTTTTAAGAGGGAAAATTAATAAATTAATGCAAGTCATTATCCAACATTGAATATGATTGTATGCCTTTAAAAAGACATTAAAACATTTTTCTAATAATCAAAACATTGTGAAAACCCCTCCTAAAAATCGGCTCCAGCATGATAAGGCTTTTAAAGTTTAAATAATTAATTAACCCTCCACCAAGTCAGCCAGTCCTCCAACATTGGCTTGTTAAATAAATAAATATTAATAAAAGTTAAAACACATTTAAATATAAACAATTCAAAATACTTTCCTCATAGAAGTCGGCCCCAATATAAAAGAATTAATTTTTAATACCAAATCTATCCTAGAAGTCGGCCTCTAAGGTTTCTTTCTTAACGCTAGGTTAATATAAATAAACAATGTTCCATGGAGTTTCTGGGGCGGGGGAGCGGGGAAACGCACAAGGGGGGCATGTGGAAGCTACCCCAAATTTTAGGGAAATTTCGGGGAAATGGGGGGGCGTCGGGATCATAAAAATTAATTTAAAATTTAAAAATGTTAAATCCCAACAGTAACTATAGTCTACTACAATGTAAAAAGTAAAACTAAAAACTAAATATCATAGTTATCATTATGCTATATATATATATCTAAATTCAAATTTCAAATTTGTAAAAAATAATGAAACAAATGTTGAAGTCTGAAATAGTCAAATAGATACCGAACTATGAACACGTAGAAGTTAGAACTTAGAATAGTGGCAACTGCTCCAAGTTTAGTTGCAATATGATTATGAAAAGAAATCGTGAGAGGATAGCGTTTAGGAAGGTCTTAGACTCTTAGGTTAGTCTAGGATTTAATTTAATTTTCGTTTAATTATGTTTTAATTTTTAAACTCTTTTTTAATATTTTAATTTGCATTTATTTTTATTGTGAAAGATGAAAATTTGGGGGGGACCCCTAGAAGCCCCCCCTAGGGGGAAACGTGGGGAAACACATTTCCCCGAGTTTCTCCCAAAAGAGGGACGTGGGGAAACGTTTCCCCAAATGTTTCCCCGCCTCGGAAGCGTGGGGGAGTGAGGGGGCACGTTCCCCACCCTCGGGGACGCGTCCCCATGGAACACTGTAAATAAACCAAAACTTTGTCTTTCTCAAATGGAGATCCCACGCACTGTTTCGTGAAGTTGTCTGAGTTATTCTCGCAATACTTGACTGAGGTTACAGCAGCTGAGAAGAAGTTACAGACCCATTTGTTTTGTAGACCCGTTTTTTTTGTTTTTGCTGGAAGAGCAGACTCAATTTCTCCACAGTCTTCCTCTATGGGTTAAACCAATATACAGTCCAACCTTTTCACAATGTTACTTTCATAACAGTCCTCTTTATTACAGAGACCCAAGTTTAATAGGAAGCATGCAGTCAATCTGATTTACGTTTTTATGGAGTAAACAGTATATTTGTCATAACAAATATAACCAACAATCAACACTTTGATGAGGTTTTCGTTGAGTTTGACTGAGATTTTTTGTAGTAGACTGAGGGAGTTTTAACAGCATACCCTTTTCGTAGAAGCAGCTGTAAGGTAGCAAACTTCAATTTCTTCCATTGAGTATACAGTCTGAATCTTTAAGGCAGCAGACCTTTTCTTCCTCATCCAAATTCTTCCATAGAATTTGTTTGACAGTCAAACTTTCTTTTGGGGATACAAGCTCACTGCTGGTCTTTTCTTTGGAGAAGTAATGTTAAGATTTACTGCTGCTTTTGGGTAAGTCAAATACAGTCCAAGTCTTGGTTGATGGACTTCTACAGTAATGACAAGGTATGTATGCAATTATTGAATGTACAGAGTTGTATTTGTGTGAAGAGTAGATGAGTGTATAGTGTGTGTACAAGTTGAAGTGTACAGTATGAGTGTAGTTTGAGTATACAGGATGTGTACATCATGTACAGGAGTATGTAAATAGAAGTGTGTACAGGGGCACTTAATTATAGTGTAAGATACATTATAAATTTACAGTAGCATGTAATGTATAATGCATCAGAGTACAGAGGAATGTGATTGTTGTGGTGTGAAATGGTAGAGTGTATGTACAAAGATATGTTTATGTGAACTATCAACAGTGAATAACCAGAGCCTTGATATGATACATTTTGATGGTGTGATAATACTTGTTGCATGCTATGTTCTATGATATTGATGCACTTGATGAACACACCATATCAATGATGCATTTCTATGCACTATGATGTGTACTTGTTCCATACACATTACATGCTGATGACAATGGTGCCTACTTAATGACAATGGTGCCTACTTGATGACAATAATGCACACCTATGATTTGTTCAACGATTGTGTATGACGGTGTGTACAAGGAGGTACAGGAGCAGTATGTGGCAATGATATCTGCAACAGATTCAAAGATTGGATTGGCATGGGTTGCCTTATGAGCAATTGGTTTGACTCAGATTGGCTGAGTTGTATGAGCAGTTGGCCCTGATTCAGGTGGACAAAGTTTGGTGTGCAGACACAGATTGACTGAGTCGGATGATTGATTGGTACAACGTAATTGGACAGGTTACTGGTTCAGTTTTGGTGCAGTGGTGAGCAAGTGATGAGTTGATGAATAGTGATCAGATGATGAGCAATGTGATACAGCAGACAGTGATCAGCTGACGAGTAGTGATCAGATGATGAACAGTGGTTAGTGGTGGCAGTCGTTGTGCAGTGTGGTACAGACTGTGCAGTATAGAACAAGTGTTGATTAGCATGTCCGTAGGATCAGTGCAGTTGTGGTTCAGTAGTTTAGTGTCTATCTTCTTACCAGGGTGGCAGGACGGGGCAAGGAAAGGAGGTCATAGCCTCCTTCCGGTTGAAGCCGAAAAACTAGGGAGTTGAAGCTTCCTTCAGGTGGTAACCTGTAAATCAATGGGTTGAAGCCTCCTTCCAATTGCAGCTGGAAAATTGAAGTCTTTGTAATAAGGGGGTTGTTGCCTCCTTCCAATTATTTCTGGAAAACTATTTTAGAAAGGCTTATGTGGTTTTCCCCCTAGGACTTGGGTTTCCACGTAAAAATCATGTGTATCGTGTTGCTATGCTTTCTATGTGATGATGATGATATGATGATGATAACAATGTTGATGATGATATAATGATAATGTGATAATGCATAATATTGAATAAGTTGTTGATTGTTAAAGTTGAAAAAGTAATAAAAGCGGCACATAGATTCACCCCCTCCCTCACTATGTGCCTGGTGTGTCCAATAGATTGGAGTGAAGTGAATCACCAAAATTTAAGGAGCATCATCCTCACGTGAAGGGTTCACGCTTGTGTTATGTGGCATCAAGTTAGTGGGTTTCCATGGATTGGAGGGAGGGCGCATCTCCTTATGGAGATGTGGCACCTCCACATTAAAGTTCAACTCAAGCAAAATCCAACCAATCCCCCATTTCACTCGAGCGAAATCTTGTTAACTCTGGCTCTTCTCCACTTGGTTGGTCCCCCCCACGGGGGCTTGGTTATTCTATTTAAGTGATGCTTTGCTCCTTAATTTGACAAAAGGAATGAACCTCTGCTCTTGTAATGCTCTACAATTGTTTATCTTATGAACAAAAGTGAAGACTTTGGAGGTCCATCGTGTGCAAGATCCTTTTCATGGTGAATGTTTGTGCTTCATGAGGTGATATTAGCTTAGTTTTACTTCTTCATATGCAAATTGTGGTATCATTTCTAGCTTAAGAAGGTTATCTTTAGTCCATAGAGTAGGCATTTGAGGTTTTCAAGTTGTTTGCTTGTGTTTAATTAGCTAGGACTGAAAAGTAGCATGTTGTAGTCGGTAATACTAGTGCTCTTTTCATCTTATTTCAATTATCACACTGGATTTGATCCCCTTTTGTTTGAAGTTTTATAGCTTTACAGATTGCCACAAGTGAAGGAGAACTTGGAGCTCAGAGGTTTCCTCTTTCTCTTCACTTCCTCCTTTTTGAGATCTAATGCTTCTTGTGCCGTTGGAACTCTTCATTCTTCACTATATTCAAGCTGGAGCTTGAGATCCTTCTTTCTTCAAGCAAACTTTTATCTCTTTCTCTTGGTTACTTTATTATTGCAAATAAAATCAAAACTAAAGTGTTTATCATTCTTCTTTACTTGCATATGTTTAGATCTAAAAGATTGCAAGTTTTTATCTCTAAATATTAGATCTAAATCACTAGTTGCTTTCGTACTTAAAAGTCTCATTTTTTTTCCAATTTTTACAAGTACTTAAGTAGTGTATTTTTTATGTATTCTTAAAACATTAACCCACTAATTTCTCCCAATTAGCTTGCTGGTTTTTAGCAGGTCAGAGGTGTTGCCCACCTATTTCGACTAGGTGGCAACTCCATGTACATGAAGATGTACAAGGTTGTACAAATTGTACCTTGGAAAAATCTGAGGATTTTTCACTCCTGCAGGGCAATTGCCCCTTTGTAAAACGAAATGTCCGCTCCCCTGCGTGGGAAAATTAATGTAATTTTATGTGCTAGTATGGATCATATGATATGGACGCCACACCATGGAACTGGTTGTTAGGGAAGTCCCCTCATCGATTGTTTTTTCCCTTTCCAATTAATCTTGTTGTTTAAACGATTTTAATTGGTTTGGTTTTTCACTCAAAATCCTCCAAAGTGGTGACAGACGTTCTAACAGTCAAGTCCATGGGGTGGCTAAGGGTTCAAAATGTTATTCATGACCATGCTAGACATTTGTATAGAGTCTTGCGGAGTTTCGTTATGTTGTTGTATTTTTATTAATTTTTTCTAGTTAATTAATTTCACCCCTTGGTGATTAATTAACTAAGTTTTGATGTAATAATGTAATTGCTCAAGCACTGGCATTTTGTAATAGGGGCTATGAATGCAAGGTAAATTGCTATGAAACCCCCTAAGCCACTGCTTCGAGTCCCATGTCATTTAGATAAGGGGTTGAGGAGATAGACCATTTTTGGCTAAGCAGGGTCTATTTTTCCTAGGGAATTAATTAATTTCCCTATGTCAAAAATTCAAATTATTTGATTTTGAAGTAAAAAATCCAATAATGCCATGGTAATTTTGTTTGGGGGTTGCTAAGCCTAGGAAAATTTATTTCAAATTTTTCCACCCCCCCATGGCTAAGATTTGATTTTTTCAAAGATTATTTTTAATTTTTCCTAAGTCAAAATTGGAAAAATTTAAAAATTAAATTGAAAAGTTAAATCTAAGGTGAAGTATTATATAGCCTAAGTCTAAAGGCTAGATATTCATCTTGGAGCAATGGCTAAGGTCAAAGCCATTTCTAGAGGAGCCAAGTCAAGTTAAAACCCTCACTAAGATGGAGCACCCAAGTTAAGAAGGAATGTAAGGAGGCGCTAGCTTGGAATAGAGAGGGCGCCATAACTTGGTGAGGCGCTACTATAGTGGAAGGGCGTCACTACATTTAGTGGGGCGTCAAGCTAAATAGAAGGGCGCCATTATAATGAAGAATCTCCACATATTTAGAGGGGGCGCTACCATATAGAGGAGCGCTACCAAATATGGAGGAGAGCGCTATATATGGAGGACGTCTACCTTAAAAGGAGGGCGCTAAAGCTTGTAGGAAGACGTCACATGGATAGAGGGCGGCCACATTTGGTGGAGGAGGCACTAAATTTGGAGGGGGTGCCTAGCCTACTTGGGCCCACATTTTAAACCCTAAAAGCAATCTAAGGGTGTAGATTGATTGAGAGTGGTAAAAGGTCAAATACCCTAGATCTAAGAGTGTAAAATTGTTGAGACATGGATCAAAGACTTGGATCAAGTCAAATACCTAGATCTAGTGGTGGAGATCTAATCTAGATCTAGATCTAATCTTGGCCGTTGATCTTCAAAGGGTTGGGGTCTTCCTCAACTATATAATGAGGGTCTCACTCCCTCATTAGACAACTTCTCTCATGCTATTGTTATGCTGCCGGAATCTTACTCCATGTTCTCCTCTCATATTCTCTCAAGCTTCTTTGGCTATTGTAATGTTCTTGCCCTAGTTAGGCTTAATACAAGTAATCTTTGGAGGAATTCTTGGTGTCTCTCTTCTACATTCCATGCTTCTTTGTGAGGTAACTTGCTTTATATTTATTTGATTTGCATTTATATTAGCTTAGATAGCTCTCCACAAAGTATTTTGTGGAGAGACTTATAGGTAGAAGTATTTCTATCTTCATTTGTGAGTAGATTAATAAGATTCTACAAAGTATTTTGTAGGATTTATTTTTGTGCTCACCTCTTTGCTTACATTTTGCAGCTCTCTTAAGTTTATTTGCAGGGATCTAGAACAAAGAAGCATTTTCTCCATTGGTTATATTTCTGTTTTTCATTTTCGCACATTTTTTTACAAGGGTTTTAAAACTCAGTTTTTATCATTGTATAGTGATAAAAACCTTGGTTTTAAGGCCCCAACATTTAGTATACTAATTTAATACTTCAGATCTATTGTTCTAACACCATTTAGGTGGCTGGAAACTCAGTTTTCAGCCCTCTAAACATCATATTTCTGTTATCTTTTCACTCAGATTTTTGCTGTAAATTAGTGGTTTTTGGGTACTAAATTTTTCTGATAATTTCTTTGAGTTTTCCTGTGATTTCTAGCAAACAAAGCTTGCTGGTTTGTGACAGGTTTTACACAGGTGAAGGGGAGGTGCTGCCCAAATTGGCCCAGAAATACCTCAACCTTCAACCGGGGCCAAAAGAGGTTCAAACCCTCACCTCTCTCTCTTATTTTCTGATATTTGTAAACCCCAACGAGAAGTTCTCTTGGGGTATTCTGCAAAAGTTTAATAAGCACTTGTAATCTATATGTAAATAGAGTAGGAAGTAGAGTAGGAAGTAGAATACTAGTTGCTTAGATTTCTGTTTATGCAAGTTTTTTTTGTTTACCCACCTATCTTTGTGACAGACCACCATCTCTGTCACAGAGATTGAAGTGAGGTTATTTTAGTCTCTTTTACTTCTGTTTCCCACTTATCTCTGTTACAGACCACTATCTCTGTAACAGAGATTGTTGTGAGGTTAGTTTAGTTTAGTTTTATTTTCTGTTTACCCATTATCTCCGTGGCAGACCACCATCTCTGTCACAGAGATTCCTGTGCGGTTAGGCATTGTTTTAGTTAGTTGTACTTTCCTTTTTCAAGTTTTATTTTTCTGTTAAAAGGGGTAATCATACAACCCATCTATCCTACGTATCCTCTATCCACTTGTCATCTCCCTTTAGGGACTTCAAGTTGGATATGAAAAGCAGGAGAAGTGGGGGCTTAGTTAATTAAAACAACATTCTTTTCCTGTTACAATCAAACACATTTATTTTTTTTTAAAGTCCAAGATCAAGTACCAGCACCTCCCATAAGGGATACCGCTTGGTTGATCTTGTTGATCGCATAAAATTAACCTTGTATGATAATCACCAGATTAAAATTAACCCCTAAAATTAACCAACAAAAACTTCACTATTTCATGTTCCTCTACTTGGTTATCACCCTTCGGGGTACTCGCGAGATACGACAGGGGATAGAGGAGTCTTAGTTAATAGGCATCCATCTAGCTGTTTGTCTTGTTGATTAAAAACAGTGACCTGGAAAGCTGCAAGGGGTAGTAGACCGTGGGGGGTCTCTAGGCGTTTTACGTCCTCCTTGTGAGCACCGAGGCATTGGGGTTTGACCTGTGAGCTACGGGTGGGCTTTGCTCCCACTTTGTTGAGCGCAACAACATTCCCTCTTTGACTTGAGAAATACTGGATTGGGGTAGTCACACCATCGGTTCAAAAACTAAACTCCAAGAAGAAAAACCTTAATAAAATCCACCTAAAATAAACCAAGAGACATTGCAAAACCGGTTCTACAACACTTTTTCAGTTCAGCGCACTTCCACTCCAGCATTTGCACTCCAACACTTTACTTTCAGTTCTGCAATTGTTTATGTGGTGAATGCTTAATAACTCATTAACATTCAAAGTCTTTCCATTTTTTCATTTACTATTGGTTTAATAAATTTCATTTAAGGCATTTTCCTTTTGCTATCTCTTGTCCATTACTTAAATCTGGTTCATTTGTTTATATTGATAAATTTAGATCATCTGTATATTGCTTGAATATCTTGGTTCATTATTGTTTATAATTGTACCATTTATTTGTTTATTCATCTCATTGTTAGACAACTTAATCTGTGGATAATTAACTTAGATTTGCATCCATTGAAAGTTGCATTCTCTGACTCCATTAGGCACTGGTTATAAATAAAAGGATTGACTGACATTTAAATATTGCATCTTGCATTAGTTTGACTGTCATCTCTCAAAACCTTAGCCTCACAATCTTAATAAAAGATCCCTTTAATTAATTTGTAATTAATTAATAAATCTGGAACTTAGTTTTCCTGTAGGGACTACCCCCCTTGGCTCTGTTGGGATCTTGCCTAAACGGAGGAGTTGTGGACTGTGGTGACAGTGGTCCCTAGCTCTCGCTTGCCCCCAAGGACACACATAGCAAGTTGAGACTTTCCTGTGTCTTAAAGTGTGAATTAGGCGGCAACAAGAGGAAAAAGAGAGGGAGGTGTTGTCGAAAAATCAATCTTTTGGTCATCCAAGCACCCACGATCCATCTACCATCCCCCTCCTTCATTCATTTTCTTCCTTAAGCAAGTTTGCAATCCTTTTTGACCCATTTTAAAGGGACAAAAGGCATTTCTTTTTCTTTTAACCATTGTAAGTAATCATAAATAATAAAAAAGCACGTGGGATTACGACTCCCATAGTGTTGCCGCTTTTCACACACCTGGGGGGGAATGTGGCAAAAATCTTCAAGCCACTCGGTGTGTCCTTGGGGGCAAGTCTCGAGTCAAGGCTATCACCTTGTTCTTGATTCCTCCATTTAGGCCAACTCCTAACAAAGCCAAGGGGGATAGACCCTATTAATTGCTAAAGTTGTTAAGGATTTAGTGTTTATGGTGATGATTGAGTTATTTAGGAGTTTTGATAAAAGGAAAAACTTAACACAAGATATTTGCAACGGAATTTAAGTACACCAGCATAAAGATCAAGGTATCATATAACAAAGCACATGGATACAGATGATTATATAAAAGAGAACCAGTGCCAAATGGAGTCCACAAATAAAGTGATGTTGCTTTGTTGAAAGGAAAATGTTGCAAGTGCTCTTGGTCAATTTTAAGTTAATGTAAAAAATAAGTGAATTAAATTAGGGGGAAGGGAACTCCCAATATACCCGACAGTACAGGGAGTATGTCCAAAACCCTTAATCGATACGGCTACCTGCAAGGAATATGTAGGTGGGTTGGCGTCTCTAAGACGTTGTTCAACACTACATCGGCAAGGGTGTAGCGTAACTGTTTCTCGAGGTCACTGCCCAATTATTCCTGCCTTCTTTGGGTAATTTGCCACCGCAACGGCTTAATTGGAGGCGTTGGATTTTCGCCTGGGGAGGTTTATTGAAATGTGAGAACTAATTATTCTAGTCACCCATGTTGCTTTTGATGCATCCAACTGATCGGATGAATCGTAACCAGTGCAGAGCATACACAACGGAGTCTTGTAAAGTTTTAATATTTTTAAAGCGTTGTGTTCTTTGTTAAAAAGAAAACGCTCCACGAATCTCTTTCGGTCCAAATGGACCTCAATCGAGAAAGCGAGAAGTGGTTGATTTTAAATAAAAAGGGCTTGCAAATAAAGACAAACACGAAAGAAAAACTCCACATATTGTCTAATTAGTCCTACCACGCATCTCTTTCCCCTTTTAGGTCACTCGAGAAGTCATGGGGCAAGTAGTATTGTTACTTTGAATTAAAGAGTATGGAATGCTTGTAATGATGATTCAAAATATACAATACTGCAAAAAACAACTAAACTAAAGCAAAAGTAAAAAATACAAAAAACACAGATTTCCTCCTTGGGGGATGGGGAGTGGGCTCAAAAGAGCCTACTCGGAAAGATCTTTGATTAAATCGGTTACACCACTTGCTTGGACAATACCGCTTGGTTCTTATAGTAAATGAATCCAAGGGTTTATAAAAGGTTCCAAAAGTGGTAGCAGCCGGAGGGGGCACTCCTGGGGAGCTTCGGATGGCCCAAACTCTGACTTTTGGGCAGCGTATCCTCCTCTTTTTGGATAGACCTGCTAAAAACCAGCAAGCAAAGTTTAGTAGAAAGAGCCCAAAAACACTTTGGAAGTGTCTTTGGACAATGCAAAAATTTACCAAAAAAAAAAATTCTAAGTTAAACAGTTAAACAAATGTAAAAAAAGAACCAAGGAAAACAAGCTTTACTTGGGATCTTGGCTGCACTAATATGATTTGCACTTTTATGCTAAATGTAACTTTAAGATTTGAAAGGAAAACTATTTCATGCAAGTTATAAATTTTACTAAAAATGCCTTGCAAAAAATTGAGTCTTTTTATGCCAGATCTATTTTTAAATGAATGAAAAATGCTTATGCTTACTAGATCTGATCTATTTAAAACTTGAGAACTAGATCTAAGTGCAAAATTTATATTTTGAGAGCATAGATCTAAGTAAACAAGTTGGGTAATAAAGGGGGAAAATTGATTTTTAAAGGGAGTGTTGCCGCCTAATTCACACTTTAAGGTGCAGGAAAGTCACAACCTGCTATGTGTGTTCTTGGGGGCAAGTGAGAGCTGGGGACCACTGTCACCACAGTCCACAACTCCTCTGTTTAGGCAAGATCCCAACAGAGCCAAGGGGGTTAGTCCCTATGGGAAAACTAAGTTCCAGATTTATTCATTAATTACAGATTAATTAAAGGGATCGTTTTAATAAGAAATGAGGCTAGGACTCTAAGAGATGACGATCAGACTGATACAATATGCAAGATTTAAATGACAGTCAACCTTTTACTTTAAACCAGTGCCTAGATAATGGAGTCAAAAGATAGATTAACACTTTACAAGTTTACAAAATAATTTAGAGATTTAAGTTATGATTAAATACAGCTTAAGTGTTTAAAACTGAGATAAACGAATGATATAATTATAAATGACAATGAACCAAAATATTAAGCAATGCACAGATAATTTATCAATGTATATAATGTGAACAAGATTTCCAATATGGCAGAGAAGTGCTTTGAGTGAAAATGATTGAACCAACCGTAAATTAAATAATGGAGAGACTTTAAGCAAATAAGCATTTACCACATAACGATTGCAAAAATGAAAATAAATGTAACTAAAACGTAAAGTGCTGGAAGTAAAAATTGTAGTGCAATGTCGGAGTGAAAGAGTGCTGAAAATGGAAAATGTTGTAGAACCGGTTTTGAAATGTCTCTTGGTTTATTTTAGTTCATTTTATTAAAGTTTTTCTTCTTGGATTTAAGTTTTAAGACCGGTGGTGTGACTACCCCGATCTAGAACTTCTCCAGTCAAAGAAGGAATGCTGTTGCGCTCAACAAAGAGGGAACAAAGCCCACCCGTAGCTCACAGGTCAATCCCCAATGCCCCAGTGCTCAACAAGGAGGACGTCGAAGCGCCTAGAGACCACCCACGGTCTACTACCCCTTCTAGCTTCCTGAGGTCACTGTTTTTAGTTGACAGAAAAATGGCTAGATGGATGCCTATTAAACTAAGACTTCCCTGTCCCCTGGTCGTATCTCGGAGTACCCCGAAGGGTGATAACCGAGTAGAGGAGCAGGATGTGGGAAGTTGTTGTTGGTAAGTTTTAATAGTAAATTTTATCTGGATGATTAGCATACAAGGTTTATTTTAAAGCGATCAACAAGATCAACCAAGCTGTATCCCTTTTTATGGGAGGTGTCGGTATTTGATCTTGGACTAGGAAAATAAAATGTTTGATTGTAGTACAATAAAGAAAGCTATTTTAATTACCTAAGCCCCCACTTCCCCTGTTTTTCATATTCAGCTTGAAGTCCCTAAAGGGAGATGACAAGCGGATAGAGGATACACAGGTTTAATGGGTTGTATGATTACTCTTAAACAAAAATGAAATTTGCATAAACAGAAATATGAAACAACTATTATCCTACTTCCTACTCTACTTCCTAATCTATCTACTTATGGATTACAAATGGTTACAAAACTTTACAGAATACCCCAAGAGACTCTCGTTGGGGTTTACAATAAATCAGAAAAAAATGAGAGAGAGAGTTGAGGGTTTGAACCCCTTTTGTACCGGTTGAAGGTTGAGGGAATCCTGGGCCTATTCAGGCAGCAACTCTCCTTCACTGGTGCATAACCTGTCATAAACCAGCAAGGTATTATTCGCTGGAAATCACAGAAAACACTAAAAATTTGTTGTTAAAAAATTAGTACAAAATTTACAAATTTACATAAAAAAATCTGAATGTAAAATTTTGATGAAATATGAGATTTAGAGGGCTGGAAAATGAGTTTCCAGCCACCTAAACAATGTTAAAATAGCAGAAATAAAAGCCCTAACTAATATATAATAGGTTGGGGCCCTAAAACAAGGGTTATATTCACTATACAGTGAATTAAACCCCTTTTCAGGAAGGCTGAAAGTAGATGGCCGAATTTAAAAAATTTGCCGAAATGAGATTTTTGGAGAGATCTCCTTGCTTGAATAACCTGCAAATAAATCTATGTCTGCAAAAATCGTAATCCTAGTGATGAATATCTAACAATTCCTGCAAAATACTTTGAAAGACAATGTTAGATCATTCACAAAAGAAAGCAAAAGCACTTTTACTCTCTAATCTCTCCACAAAACACTTTGTGGAGAGCTAACTAGAATAATACAAATTGCGAACTAGAAAAATACAAGTTACCTTACAAGTAGTAGATCATGAAAGAATTTGCAGCATAGTATCCCTCCAAAGAATTTTTATTAAATGGCCCAACTAGGGCAAAGCTTCCAATACAAAGTGTAGCAAGAAAATATGAGTAATAAGGAATTTCCGGCAGCATAACAATAGCATGAGACATCCTGAAATGAGGGAGTGAGACCCTCATTATATAGTTGAGGAAGACCCCAACCCCTTGAAGATCAATGGCCAAGATTAGATCTAGATCTAGATTAGATCTCCACCACTAGATCTAGGTATTTGACTTTTTTACCACTCTCAACCAATCTACACCCTTAGATTGCTTTTTAATCCATGGCTTGAGTGCTTGATCCATGTCTTAATCATTCTCCACCCTTAGATCTAGGGTTTTTGACCAAGTGAGGGCCCCCTTTGACTCAAATTTTAATTTTTATTATTTTAATTTTTATCTTTAATTTTATCTTTAATTTTTTAATCTTTTATATAATCTTTAATCTTTAATCTTTTTTTTAATCTTTTATTTTATCTTTTACTTTTTTATTTTTATCTTTTTATTTTTTAATCTTTTAATCTTTTATTTTCAAGTTTTAATCTTATATTTATCTTTAATATTTTATTTTTTTAATTTTCTATTAATATTTTATTTTTTAATTTTTTGATCTTTTATTTTTTATATTTTATTTTAAAATTTCTATCTTTTTATTCTTTTATTTTTAATTACTATCTTTTATTTTTAAGTTTTAATCTTATATTTTTATTTTTATCTTTTTATTTTTAATGTTTTATTTTTTAATTTTTAACTTTTGATCTTTAATTTTTAATCTTTTTATTTTATTAAGACAAAAGGGACGCCCCACTTAGGAGATCTTCAGACATTTATTTTGACCATGGGGGGTTTATTTAAATGAAATTTTGGCTATGCTTAGCCATCTCCCAAACTTAACTTAATTACCATGGCCTTATTTGATTTTTCCTTCAAAATCAAATAATTTAATTTTTGACTTAGGAAAAATTAAAAATTCCCTAGGAAAAATAGACCTTGCTTAGCCAAAAATGGTCTATCTCCTCAACTGCTTGTCTGAATGACATGGGACTCGAAGCAGTGGCTTAGGGGGTTTCATAGCAATTTACCTTGCAATCATAGCCCCTATTACAAAATGCCAGTGCTTGAGCAATTACATTATTACATCAAAACTTAGTTAATTAACCACCAAGGGGTGAAATTAATCAACTAGAAAAAATTAATAAAAATACAACAACATAACGAAACTCCGCAAGACTCTATACAAATGTCTAGCATGGTCATGAATAACATTTTGAACCCTTAGCCACCCCATGGACTTGACTGTTAGAACGCCCGTCACCACTTTGGAGGATTTTGAGTGAAAAACCTAACCAATTAAAATCGTTAAAGAACAAGATTAATTGGAAAGGGAAAAAACACTCGATGAGGGGACTTCCCTAACAACCAGTTCCATGGTGTGGCATCCATATCATATGACCCACACTAGCACATATAATTACATTAATTTTCCCACGCAGGGGAGCGGACATTTCGTTTTACAAAGGGGCAATTGCCCTGCAGAAGTGAAAAATCCTCAGATTTTTCCAAGGTACAATTTGCACAATTATGTACATCTTCATGTACATGGAGTTGCCACCTAGTCGAAATAGGTGGGAAACAGGGAGAAAGGAAAGAGAAAGTGTATGTTGTCGCGGGGGGTTTCGCTCTAAAACAACTTTGCAGTGAGATGCCGAGGGATTATGTCTTTCGTATTTGCTTTGAAATGGGGTAGAATCAAGCTAGATCCACACTGTTTCGAAGCTAGGAAACCTGAAACTCAACCAAAGCTTAACATACCTGTGAGATCTTGAAAGCATATAGAAAGAGAGGTTAATAACGCATGAAAATAAACTTATTAACATGCAATGTTTGACCTCTAAGCATACATGATAAATCATAATATAGAAACTAAAGTAAACTTACTTTCAATTTCTATTCCTACCAGTTCGGAGAAACCTTCATAGGCAAGATCTAAACCACGAATAATGCATAAAAATTGGAAAAATACAGTTTTACCTCAATGATGCATGACAATCTTAATCCACACAAAAGAGCACACCACCACTCGCCTCCAAAGCTTTCCTTTATTCTAAGAAAAATAGCAATAGCATACAGATTACAACAGTATGCGCTATATTACTCTAGACCCAACAAGTTTGTGAGAGAGGCAGAGGCTTTATATATAGCCAGATCAAACCCCTAGGGGGGCTACCAACATTGAAGATACACTCGAAGTCACACTGAGCTTAACTAAGTCAATCTGAGTTGAAGTGAAGAGGGACTCAGTTGAACTGCAGAGGTGATTGACACCTCTCTCAGTTAACTCATAATCACTACCAACACACTCCAGCATCCACCAAACTTCACCAACCGCTAGCTTGGCGTCATCCTCTACTTCACGCGTGAGCTTAATGAGTTGGTGGGTGATGTCACCACATTGCATGCGCTAGCCATTAAGATATAAACCAAAGTTTTAATTTCAAGCAAAAGAACCAAGTTCGAATGGGGTCCAACCATTCATGCTAGCGCAATGTTCATTTGACTTGCGACTTCCTTAATGTAGACGTCACCATCCTATGCCATATTCGCTAGGCTCTAGCGTTTTAAAGGAGTAGCCTAAGGTTTAATAAACCAACATTAAAAAATACCAAGCATTAAACCTTGAAAGGGGTGGACCCCTCCTTCCACCTTTCACGAGCTTCACTTTGCTAGCTCACGTCACCTCCTCCTCAAGCTAGCTTTATTAATGAACCAATGTTTTAAGTCAATACTTCAAGTTAAAAACGGATCGTGAGCCTAAGGGGACCCATGCCATGTCACCCCTATTTTTTAAATGACTTTGAGTTTTTTTTATATTCCAAAGTTTGACTTAGCATCATATTGAAAAACACTGACACGAAGGCTCTAATAACCTCCTAAGGCTGAAACACCAAGATGACTACCCCAACTTTGGAGGTGTGAGTGAAAAACTCAGAAATTATTAGTCGTTTGTTCAACAGCCAATAATAACCGAGGGAAAAGACACTCTGGGCTAGTCGGCTTGATGCTTAAGTCTGGGAAGCCAAGCATTTTATAAAAAATTAAATGCTAGGACATTTTTGTACAATTTCCCCAAGGGGGTACGAACATGTGTTACAAATAATAAACAAAAAGTTTCCAAAAAAGCATGAATGACTTCTGAATTCTGAATAATGAACAAGTGTTTGTTCTCATCACCCGGCTCACTTGATAATACCGACTAAGTATGACTTAGTAGGTAACAAACAGCCCCCTTTCCCCCCATTTTGGGGAATCCTGTATCTGTCCATGTTTGGTTTGTACATTTTGTTTTTTATCTACAAGTTTAGTATTATCACGAATCTTGTAGTTACCCCATGAGATGATCCTATTTAGGACGGCAGAGGAAAGGCAACTAAAGTTGCGACCTATGATATCCAAGACCTCTGAAAGAACACAGATGTCACACCAGTCAAGGCTATCGGCATTACGGACTCGATGAAAATACTAAGCCCAGGGGGCGTTCCTATGACCAAGATCCCTAAAAACGTGGAATGAAAGAAAATAATCCAGTGGAACTTGATTATATTTCTTAGTATTATAGTTAATTAGAGTTTTTCACAATTACTAAGAGATTTCGAGTGTCCGTATGAAAAGTCGCAATTTACCCTAGGGTTTAAGCATGGAAGATTGGACCTAGGGGTAAACGGTGAAATTAAGCAAAATTGGACACTCGAATTGATTGCTAGGTGTAAGATAAGGCAATTGGAAGTGAAACTAGCAATACCCAGTTTGAGGATCTAAAAAAAAACACTCCTCCCAAGGAGGGTGTTTTCCCCTAAGAGGCAGACCAGTGCGTTAGGTGGGAAAATGGAGACCGGTGATCATGAAAATTAATACTTTAGGGTTTTATGATTATTCCAAACTGGGTTTTGAGTTTGATAAACCGTTGCAAACTAGAACCTACTAAACTAAGATATAAGGGTTTTAAGTGAGGGTTTGATGACAGGGAAATTCAGACCCAATCAGTTACTGAGAAAAAAGGATAGATTTTACCTAGGAGAAACGTACCTAATGTTTCTGAGGATGAATGCCGAGGTGATGAAGATTAGTTCAGCATAGATCAAGTGAAGGAATGGTGAAAATCCAACTTTGTTGAAAAAGCCCGAGTAAGCCAAATGCGCCCTCTCTCCTGCCAAACCAAGTAAATAACAATGAGAACGACAAGAAAAATGACAAATGCTAACGAGAAGTAAACAAATAAGATAATAAGAAATCATAAGATAAAAATACTCTTTGTATTCAATCCGGAAAGACGAGCAAGGTGGGCGTCTCCAACAGGTACGCCCCTCTCCAAATCGACTTCCTTGTCACACAAATGGATCCAGAAAAAGTATGCCACAAATTCAACAATGATCTCCAACGCAAGCGAGAAATAATGTCAGTCAATCACAAAGAACATTCTTCAATCATCCACAAAAAACAAGAGATCCCAAAAAGATTTTCTCTATTATTCTTCAAGAGCTAATGGTGCCAAATTTCCTGATGAGATACAATGAGGGGGCTCTCTTCTTTATATAGCTTTCGAGAGACACAAACCCTAACTTACTTTTTCATCCAACGGTTGAGAGTAAAACATCATCAACGGTGGAGATCACTTTTACACGGATCAATACATGGATCAACATGACTAAGTCAAGAGGGGGGCGAATTACCTCATAAAGCCCATTTTTACAACATGATAAAACATTATTTTTGCAAGTTTGACACTTAGGGGACATGGAGGGGTCATTAGAGGATCCCCCCATACAAATTTCTAAGGATACAACTTGATTTACACACTTTTATTTTGGCCATTTTGACCAATTTCTCCCTATGGGGGACGTCCTCCTTAAGAGAGCCAAAATAATAATCCAGAGCATGAAAATGGATGAAACTGGTGTGGAAGTGTCCGGAGAGCCATAATAAATCATCTAGAGAAATTCCCTTGCCATTTCCTTGACCACACAAGCCAAATCGATTTCTTCAGTGATTTCCTAGTTCATTTTTTGGTGGTACATCCTCTGAAATTCATAAAAACTATTATAACTTCATTCAGGCTAAGAACTAGGGAAAACTAACTGCACTGGATGATCCAGAGATATAGAAGAATGGTATAAGTGACTACTCATAACCCTTGGAACACTGCAATGCTCTAGGAGAACCAAAATCATTGCCATCTATAATAACATTTGATCATTTGGCCAATAGTAAAGTGATAATAATCATTGATCATGAGATCTGGGGCCAAACTCTAAAAACTGAAACTATAGTATTGGTCCTAGGCATGTCTGGAACAAATATAAGCAATGTTGTTTTTTGAGTCACTGCCTTGGGAACCGTGTTTGACTTGGTCAACAGGGTTCACCAGGTCAAAGTACCCAAACTAGAAGTGAGATACTATACCAATATGATCTTGCAAGCATCCAAGGTAAAAAAATGCTCCAATGGTGTATATCAAAACCAAACTTAAATCATGTTATTCATAATCATGGTGACAACAATAATAATAGTAAGTAAGATATACTTGTGCTTCTGAAAAATCTTGGAACCTTCTAGAAGTCTTCTTGTTCATGCCATACTTACAAAGTTTAAACAGTGCGCTAATGCTGGGTGAGGATGGAAAACAAGGCTAAGGCAAAGGGGAATGACTTATGACTGACTTTGACTATGTCATCTCTCCGAATGATAACCAATACATCAACCAAAGTGACATATGCATGACAGATAGCAATAGGGGATGGTGGTGTCTCACAAGTGGATAAAGTACTTGGGTTTGCTTCCCTCAGACTCTAGCAAGTTTTCCTTTGCACTAATTCGTAATACAGGTCAACCTTCAAAGGCAAGTGCCCTGGAAGCCTTCTGGGCTCCAATACTGACAAAGACATAACCTTTGTGTTAGATTATTATCATTTAAGCAATATGATCTAGGATCTTATCTGAGAGAATAACATGCACAGCAATAATCACAAGAGACAAGAGACACAAAGAATTTTCCTCAAGGAAACCATAAAGGAGAAAACCCCGCAACTTCCTCAGAGATAGAATGACAACAATAGCAAAAGTAAAACCCGGAAACATAAAGATGATCTCCGAGAGTTGATCTCTCTCACTTGTGCCAGCACTTACTCTCTCACTCATGCGCCCCAGTTGAGAGAGTGTGTGTGTGTAGAAATGAGGAGAGCCTCACTTCTATTTATATTCTTCCGTTCACTTTATTTCCACTCCAACAACTCGGCCTCACTTAACAATTACTTACCAGGGTCGACTTCTCTAGAAGAGTCTAATAACCCTAGTGCCCCACAACTGTGGAGACTTTACCCTCCGATCAACAAGGAGGGTTAACCTTAATTCAATTGTGGGGACTATTGCCTCGACTTACAACGGAGAGTTATAACCTCATTGACTTTACATGACTTTATTATATTAATGACTCTCCCGATAGGAACATCGAGGTGCAATGAAATATAAATGATTCTCCCGATAGGAACATCGAGGTACAATATAAGATATACAAGTGAATACATTCCGAAGTTACAAATACATCAACACTCCCTCTTAACTAGGAAGGTATGCTCTTGACACAGTTCATCAGCACAAGTCCTCTTCTCTGGATCATCATCAAAGCAGGATCATCACTGTATCATCATCAAGTCTGGATCATCACTAGATCATCACGATCAAATAGTGCTATCTCTTAATTCTACTCGTCACAAGAAGTTCTACAAAGCCAGCCCTTTTTCATGCTGGTTGTAGGCATAGCCTCCATGTAAGTCTTCATCTTCTTTAGCACTTATAACTGACCCAATCAGAAAGGCCCACCCAGCACTTACATCTGACCATGGGAGGAACACATCCACCACCATGTCAGAAAGGCACGCCCAGCACTCAGATCTGACCATGGGAGGAACACATCCACCACCATGTCAGAAAGGCCCGGCACTTACATCCGACCATGGGAGGAACACATCCAAGAACCATGTCGGAAAGGCCCAGCACTTACATT
This sequence comes from Pseudotsuga menziesii, assembly GCA_001517045.1. Lineage (NCBI taxonomy): Eukaryota > Viridiplantae > Streptophyta > Pinopsida > Pinales > Pinaceae > Pseudotsuga > Pseudotsuga menziesii. Next base: position 257,984 of record LPNX010517462.1, read on the forward strand.
CACCAGCATGATAGGACACTCCTACTATCATTTGTGAAAAGGCCTGGCACTTACAACCATCAGCATGATAGGACACACCTACTATCATCTGTGGAAGGCCCCAGCACTTACAACCATCAGCATGATAGGACACACCTACTATCATCTGTGGAAAGGCCCAGTACTTACAATCACTAGCATGGTAGGACACAACTACTACCATCTGTGAAAAGGCCCTGCACTTACAACTAATGATGTGGAAGCCAATCCCACAGTCATATCAGAGTGGCTCTGCACTTATATCTAATCATGTGGGAGCCAATCCCACGGTCATATCAGAATGGCTCTGCACTTGCATCTGATCATGTGGGAGCCAATCCCACAGTCATATCATAATGGTTGTGCACTTATATCTGATCATGGAAGGAACCAATCCTATCACCATGTCAGAAGGGCTCTGCACTTACATCTGACCATGAAAGGAACCAATCCTATCACCATGTCAGAAGGGCTCATGGACTCATCACTTCCCCTTGGAAGGAACCTCGATCTGGAGAAAACCAAGCTTCTCTCTAAAGTACTCAAACTTCACTCTAGCCATTTCTAGCATAGAATCACATCAGGGCTGATTACATCCAAAGATAACCTGCGATCTTCGCCAGGACCGATTACATCCGAGGACAACATACAGGACTGTTTACATTTGAGCCACCTACGAGCTTCGCCAGGATTTTATGCTCAGACAACCTGTCTCATCGCCTATGCTAGAACTCCCTCTTTCGAGAGATCTCGATCTGGATCACATACTGGAGCTTCACTGCTCCTCTTTGATCCCATACTGAAGCAGCACCCCGAAGTGCTTTTCCTATCAATGGCACTGCCTGCCCAATCTGAATCCACATAACCCTCCAGGTTAGTCTTCTGATTTGCTTCATACTTAAGCCCATAATCAACTGTACCCTTCAGGTACATCACTGCATGCTTTGCAACCACCAGGTGAACATGTCTCAATGTGTTCACAGCAAAGCAAATATCTGGTCTCGTATTCGTCAGGTACATCAAGGAACAAATCATCTGACGATACATCGCGGCATCAACCGACTCTGATGAAGCATCACTCAATAGCTTCAAGTTCGATGCCATAGGTGTGGTCATGGCCTTGCAGTCCATCATCCTGAACCTCTTCAGGATCTCTATTGCATACTTCCCTTGTCCCAGAGAGATTCCATCTGCATTCTGCCACACCTACATGCCTAGAAAGTAGTGCATCATACCCAAGTCCCTTTACTTGAACTTGGAAGCAAGTCTCCTTCTTGCATTTTTAATGAGTTTCTCTTTTCTGTCAGGAACAAGTCATCGACATATAACAGCAGCATCACTGATCTTCCACCTTCAACCTTGGAGCAAAGGTTGGAGTCCTCTTTACTCTCAGTAAAGCCTAGAGTCATCAATAAGTTGTCCATCTTGTCGTACCATGTCGAACCTTAGTATCTTCTGCAGTCACTCCCTCTGAAGTGGAGCACCATTCTCCCTCCGTCTTTTGTGATCTATGCATTGAAACATTCTGTACTGGAGTGACAAGTAGCTTCCTCTACTACTAATATTCTATGTATCCATCTAGGGTCACTGGATACCAAGATCCTCTATCTTGAACCTTTTCAAAAGTTCTTCTCGTACCCATCTGTGAGCTTGTCATCCTCTATAGGCTTTCATCTTCAACCTTGTAGCAAAGGTTAAGATCTTCATCACTCTAGGTGATCTTCAAGCTCCTCGTGTATTTGTTATCCTATGGGTGTCTTCTGAGCTTGTACAAGGCCTTCTTTCATTTGCACACATGATTCTGCCTGTCATGTGTCTTAACTTCTAGTGGCTGCAAATGTCTCTTCGTAGTCTATGCCTTCTTTCCATGAGAAGCCTCGTGCTACGAATCTTGCCTTGTGTCCCACAATGTTGTCATCTACTGCATGCTGGATCATGTAGATCCATATGGAAGACATTACGGACTTCCCTTCAGGTCTCGATACTGCATCCTAGACATCATTCTTCTTGAACTGGTATTCTCCTTCCCTTTCTTATTGGCTAATTCTTCATAGCTGGAAGGCTCTGCATCAATGATGTCGCTCAACCGTGTCACATAACTAGAGTGTCTTTGAGGCCTCCTTCTTTCTTCGAAAGTATCGTCATATTGTTCTTCATCTTGGATTCTTTCTTGAACTGTCATCACTTGTTCTTCGGAACAAATCTCATCCTTCTTTTCTTGTAGGTGATTGTACGCGATCGTTCCTACAAGTCAAATGCACCAGTTGTATGATTAGAAACATTTCATAATGCATACTCATAATGGTAAATTCTTATGCATAAAGATATAATCATGCAACTATTTTAGCCAATACAACATTCATCCATATCTCACGGAAACTTTTTAGATGCCTTCCATCTCTACCAAGACATCATTGAGATTGTGCACTAATCCAATATGTCAGCAAAAAGGTTTCATTCTAGATAAGTAGCAATGGAAAGTTGTATGGCACCATGAGCTACTTACCCATCACATGCATATTAGTAGTATACTGTCATTAATGCAAACATTCCATCATGCATAACACATCAACTGAATATAAACAAAATGCATAACAAAATAATATCATGAAATGACCAATGAATACTTATCTTTATTTGTTTCGTGGGTAGACTCCTTCTTGAGCCTTCTGCTTTATCATCTTCTTCATTCATGACATCATCATTTCTTATCCAAATGCTAAGATGGATAAGAGGTTCTTCAAGAGTTGAGTCCTCTGTATTCCTCATCGCTTGAGGGATCTTCTTTGGATCGTGAGAGCTTGATCTTCAGTTTCTCCCGTCTTCTCTTTCTCTTATTATGAATCGAGCTTCTTCTTGTGTGCACTCTTCCCAGAGTCTGCTGAAAGTAATCACTTCCTTCTAGCACACATTCCTCGAATGAATGAATCCCATGATCCTGGGAGGCCATTCAAGGTAGTTATCACAACTTCTGCATTCTCCACTTCTTCTTCTACTACTTCAAGTTGTTCTTTGATTTGAGAGACCTTTGCGAAATATGACTATATAGTCTATGCATTCTTCACATTCTTCAACTGGTTTCTCGAAGTCATCTTTCGATTTATGTTCTTCCCTTCAAATAGTTTGGTCAAGGAATCAAAACATCTCTTTAGGTGTCTTTAGGGAAGACACTTGTGGTATAAGGTGATCCTTGAATTAGCAATGATCTTCTTGGCCTTGACCAAGTTCTTCTTGTGTAAGGCTTTTAGCCTCATCTCCCTCTGGAACTGGAACCTCACCACTTATGTAGGTGTCCAATTCATTTTCTTCAAGAACCAGTGAAATCCTATACTTACATGCTTGGAAGTTGTCAGCTTCACCAAGCTTGTCATCAAGCTGGTGTGATTAGTCAATTTTAAATGAGAACCTCAACTGTAAATAGCAAAAGATTAGATCTTACAGATTTGAGGTGTTCGTCCTGGTTCCGGAGCTGGCTGATCTAGGGTTTGTCAGAGAAACCCTAATTTTCAAAAGTTGGAATCTTGCAGATCTTATTGGATAGAAATATGTGCCTCTTCAAGGCAAGTTGTCCAATGTACACCTTTTCTGAAAACAGTGGAGGGAAGCTCCTGGAACAGGAAGCCCTAGTTTACCAATTTCTTCTACAGAAATGCCTGATACTGTTTATCCGGTATCTCCTAAAATACTGCTCCTCTGTGTCTAAAATTTCGTACTAAGGTAACCTCGTTTGTCCTCTTTCCAACACCACAGGGTTTACCAGAATTGGTTTCACCAATTGGGACTTATGAGAGTTTTCCCAAGGTGGCTTATTTCAAGACTATTCAGCATAGCGAACTTGTACGGACTGTCACATGTCCCTGTTTCATCATCAGGGTCTGAAACCTTTACCACAGAAAGTAGTTCGTGCCCTATCTTAAAAAACTTGCGAAATTTCATTTGGACCTTTGTAGCCTGAGATATAGCAATTCTCCCTAGGTGTCCTGTTTAGGGATGAATCCTCAAAGAGACTAGAACCCTGATTTGGAGGAATCATATCTCCCATATTATAGCGAATTTGAAGCTGAAATTTTTACACAGGGTCCATTAGGATTTTATCTTCGACCTGTGAAAATTTCGGCCCCTGAGACTTCTTCAATCCCGAGATATAGGGAATGTACCAAAACTACCAATTTTAGTATTTTAGGGTTTTTCAGGCCCAGGGTCAAACTAGGGTTTGACTTTCCCGGAGTTTTACCCAACCAAAAACTTCGACCTTGGTCTCTAAACTTCGATTTTGATGAGGACAGCAATCCTATGTCAGGCTCACTCAAAAAATCCTCTTTGTAAGAGCCCTAATTTCCCACAGTAAAAATTTAAAATGCCTGGAATCAAATTTTGCTTCAACAAAAAGATGCGCCCTTCAATGGAGAGTTAGCCTAGCCTCCTTTTGTTGATGGATTGTGGAGAGAGACCCAAAAAGTAAGAATCCCTAGCTTTTGCAGCTGCACAGTGTCTTCTTCTCAGGTTAGCTCTGATGCCATGTTAGATTTTTATCATTTAAGCAATATGATCTAGGATCTTATCTGAAAGAATAACATGCACAGCAATAATCACAAGAGAGGAACATCGGGGTGCAATGAAATACAAATGATTCTCCCGATAGGAACATCAGGGTACAATATAAGATATACAAGTGAATACATTCCGAAGTTACAAATATATCAACACTTTGTAGGCTAGTCTCACCCTGTTGCACTTGTGGGGGCAAATGGGCCGAATGCCATACAAAGCATGAGTGCTTCTCCTTTGACCATTGACCTTTTTCAATGATTTTACATTTCACATAAGATAGCAGCCAGCCTACAAGAGCAAGTGCCCTGGAAAGCCTTCTGGGCTCTAGTAAATGACTAAGGCCTAGCCCCGTTGCCAGCGAGCAGTCCATAGCCTGATGGGTTCAACATCAAGTACTTTGATCATTATCAGCACAAGTTCAAGCAATAGTACATATATAAGCATAGGTCACCATGAGCATCCTAACAAGACAAGCCTGGGTGTTTAATATACATCATAGATAAAAAAACACACCAAGGAAACATATACCTGATCTCACCATATATACCTGTCTCCATCTGATAAACCCCTCTGTAACTATGTGTACCATATCTACTTTGCTACTCTGCTCAAATGAACTAGATCACCACTTAAATGATCTCAATGGACAAGTGAATCTCAGTCCTGGCAAGGAAACACTACTAAACAAGGCTCTGAAATGGTTGAGGTTGTAATGATCCATGCTAAAACCCCATGTGAATGAATAGCTTAGAAGAATAAAGAGATCAATCTGTTTGTTGCATCATGGTAGCCCAGCTGCAATATGTATGTGACATTTAGAATAGTTCCTTTTTTTTGTTGAATAAAGATAGATCTGTCTTTTTAGTTTGCTTTAAGTCTTTTTAATTTTTGCAAAAAACGGAATATTAACCCACCCTTGCTCTCCCGAGTACGGCCTTTAGGCCTGTTACCTCCCATTTTGACATGGGTGTCCACAGAGTTCACTTTGAGAGCTTGTAATAAAGGAGTGCATCTACATCAGATTGAGGCATTCAAAATTTCTAGAACTTTTACGACATTGAAAATTCAACAGAATTGTTTGTTGGCATTCGAAATCCATAATCTGATAAGGAAATTGATGATAGAGATTCAAAACTCTGTTTCTAGTATAGAGGTAACTTTATTACAGAGATGGACACTGATAAAAAGTTTGCTGCATTTTATAAACTGGAGGTGTATTAGAGGCTGGGGCACTGCGTTGATAATGTGTGGGTCTTTGAAGAAACAGTAAATATTTTTCTAAAGCAATTTCTCTTATGAAGATTGAAGGTTGATCAAGGTGGCAACAAAAGATCATTGACAACCACCAAAGTGCTAGTTTGAGAAGCGGTCAACATTGATAGAAGAATCTCAAGCTTACAAGAAAAAATACCACATCATTTTTTCGTTGACCAATACAGAATGGTGCATGCTGAACACCAGACACTAGATTTTGGAAGCAATTTTTTAGATTGACTGAATTAGAAGATTTTGTACCAGCTGTCCCTGTAGTTGTTAAAGAGAACCCGAAAAGTTTGTGGAAACGGCTAGATGCAAGAAACGAGGGCCACTTCAGGTTTTTTGCCGAGTCTGTTAAATTTCACTAACAACATCCTCTTCTGGGGCATGACACATTTCTAACCAAGGCTGATGTTACTTGGCATGAGACAAATTGGGACAATATTAATAGCAGGTTTCTTGCATTTTCATTGGATGAAGGAAAATATAGAGGGGGAGATCTCTACATAGTTTTCAATGCAAATGATTATTTTGTAAAGTCTGTGATGCCTCCAGCACCCTCGGACAAATGCTGGTATTGAGTGGTAGATACCAACCTTCCATCTCCACATGACTTCGTGGTTGGAGGAGTTCCAAACACACAACAGAAGTTACAAAGCAATTCGCGAGTAGCTGAGTGGGAGTTGTAAGTCTGAACTGGGCGTTTATACTCACGCTTTCTCTGACAGCCGAATGCATACTGGATTTCCACGCTGATAAATTTTCATAGGCTGCCGCCCGAGTTAGACTTAGCGTTCTTGTCAAATTATCCCCGTGATTAGCGTCACCGTTTCAGTATCAGAGCCTGGCGTTCTTCAGAAAACAAACTGGTAGTTTCCACCGTGAATGAGTCGGAGCGCATAGACCCATCATCATCGGTGTCCCACTCATTTCGGGTTTCAACGAGGAGATTCCATCCACGTGTTCATTAAATTGGAGACATTGTCCCCAGAAATCGATTGCACTGTGTGTAAAGTTCATATCCAACTACGGTTGGGTTGGTTTTGAGTATTGAAACCATCTGCATATCACCCACGTCTTCATTAAACACCGACCTAAAGAGCCAACTCAAGCTTTGATCCGATTTCTTTTACCTATTGCACGCAACAACTTGAGGTTAAACGCAGCGATTTTGTGGTGTTGTTTTTAGCAGTTCGTGGATTTATAGTATCTGGTCGCCACGTTTTCAATCTTGTAGCAAATGGATTATCCACCGAATGACCCACTTTCTTGAATGGCAACTATCTGATCAGATTTCCACCGCAAGAGAAGTTGAATCTTGTTGGGGGTACGTGTAGTTTCTTTGACATGTAACAATTAGTCAAAGCATGAGTTCCATTTAATAAAAAATTGGTCACATATTCGCTTATGGAGAAAAAGTGGATCTAAGATCCTACTTTCTCTCCATTATTTTATTATTTTATTTCTCTTTTTATTTTAGGAGAATGGCTTTTGGGTCTTTAAAAAGGACTTGCCTTCTCTATTGTAAGGATGGAAAAAAGTTGGGAGGATTTTTCTCCATTAAATTGAATAGAAAAATCATGTTGGTTTTTTGGACATATTGGGCATCTCTTTCAAGGTTGCGTGTTTTTCATAAGCTGTAGAGTAAACCTAGCATAGAAGGCTATAATCTAGTCCATTGGGCAAGCATTTCCGGTTGTCAAGTTGTTTGTCGACGTTATGTTCTTAAAAATCTTAGGAGTAATGGACAATAGTCAATTATACTTACATTCTTCTTGTCTTTGATTATGGAACGTACTAGTTTAATCTCACTTCTATGAAATGCAAGGCCTCCCTGAGTCCTCTTTCGACTCCATTCTCCCTGCTGATACTAACACCGGTCTTCCCTCGAGGACTGATCCTCCCTTCCTTCCCATCAGCCTCTTCAGTTCACCTTGCCCTTCGTTGCACCTGCCTTACAGATCCTACCTTAGGAAAGCTCCCCTAGAGTTGGAGAAGAGCCAACCTAAAGCAAGGAGAGAGGAGTGTGGTGGCATTGGCTTCTCTCTCGAGAGTTGTCACCGAGCTGGTGTGCTCACCCTTTGGGCTTCAGCACACACATGCCAGTTTTGGGCAACAACAAGGCCTGAAAGAGATTCTTGGTTGTAGTAATTAGGAAACTCATTTTTTTTATGATTACTTTATGTTTGGAATTAAATTTCTTTGACTATATTGCAACACAAGCACACAATCCGTCCTTGAAGGGATGTACATTTGTTATTTGCTTTCACTAATCGGAACAAATGTTTGACTCTATCATGTATGCTCTACCCCTCGCAGCTTAGTCCGAGACTTGGGGATATCAAAAGCGGTAATGTGCGTTCATCAATCCCTCACAACTAATTAATCAAACTCATCTTAATAGAAGCAACTTCTCCAAAACATTACGAAAATCCAGCGTAACGAGCCTGAGAAATAGTGGGCAAATTCTCCAAGGAAAGCAGAAACAACTAGAAAGCAACCATGGGGTCCCGTTAGGCTACATCCTTGTTGGTGTAGTGTTGAACACCCCCCCCCCCCCCCGACTCCATGTAGTCCACATTTTCCCGTGTGGAGCCACTCTTCTCAAAATCTGGACACACTCCTTGTACCGACAGGTATATTTGGAGTTCCCTTTCCCTTTTAACTCACTCATCTAATTCACCTCTAAATTAAAACGAACCAAAATACAACAAAATTTTGCATCATTATTATATTTTTCAGTATCTTTCGTATTGTGAATGTCATTGTTAAATGTTATGTTGTTGAAATAAATATTTTAAATACTGCTACATCTTGTTGAGTTCTAACTCTGTCATATGTTATCACAGATATATTGTAGTTGGGCTACCATGATGCAGCATGTAGATTTTCTCTTTTCCTCTGAGCCAAACTTATTGATGGGGATACAACATGGATCATTATTACAGCATGATCCATTCAAAGCCTTTTGTTTAGCAGCAGATACAGAGTATTTCCTTGCTAGGACTGAGATCTCCTTGTCCTTTGAGATGACTTCAGTGGTGACCTAGTTCAATCGAGTAGAGCAACAGATATGGTACACCGTTTTTAGATGGGCATATCAGATAGAGACAGATACATGGTGAGATCAGGTATATGGCTTTTTGGTAAGGTTTTGCTCTCTGATGTATACTAACACCTTGGACTTGTTGTGCTATGATAATTATGGTGACCTATGCTTATATTACTTATATACTGATGCTTAAACCTGTGTTGAAAATGATTAAAGAATCTAATGTTGAAGACTATTGTTTATGCCATGCTTTACACAACTTTTAAACCTTAATGCTATGTTGGTTCCATGTATCATTTGTCCCCATCAATCCAGTTCATCCATAATTGTTTTCCTCCCATGACCTGTGTTGATTGAGACTTGTGAGATTGAAGATCTTTTCCCCATCTTGACCCTTGTGCAGGATAGACTCCATGTTTCTCTGTGTCTCTGGCTATGAAGTATGTGGCTTGGTCAGTGTGGCCAAGTTCACTGGATGGTTTTCCTTTAGTCCTCAAAACAAGTGCTCCACCCAACAGCGTTTTTAGACACTAAAGCATCAGAATGCATAAACGTTATATCTAAATGATGCAATGTATGAATGTTATAAATTGGTCACTGGCCAAAGGATGAGCACTCATCCATTATATGATGTAAGCCTCATTTACCCCCACAAGCGAAACAGGGTGAGGCAAACCCGTCTAGGCTATGGATGCTCGCTGATAACGGGGCTAGACCTTAGTCATTTACTGGAGCCCAAAAGGATTTCCAGGGCACCTGCCTTTGGAGGCTAGCTACTATCTTATGTGAAATTAAAAGTTGTTTGAAAAGGTCAATGGTCAAAGGATGAGCACTCATTCCTTGTATAATGTTCGGCACATTTGCCCCTATAGGGTAATAAGGTGAGACTAGCCTGCAAGGGTTATTGTTTTTGTCATTTTCTGGAAGCCTAGAAGGCTTTCCAAGGCACCTGCCTTTGGAGGTTGACTAGTGTTCCAAATTGTTAAATTTGTTAAATGGAAACTTGCTAGAGCCTAAAGGAAACAAGCCCAAGTACTTTATCCATTTGTGAGACACCGCCATCCCCTATAGCTATCTGTCATGCATAAGTCATTTTGGTTAGTATATTTGTCATCATTTAGAGAGATCACATGGTCAAAACCAACTACAAGTCATCACCCTTTACTTTAGCCTTGTTTTCCATCCTCACCCAGCATTAGCAAATTGTTTAAACTTTGTAAGTATGGCATATACAAGTGACTTCCAAAAGATTCAATGATTACTCAAAAAACACAAGTATATCTTATTGGTTGTTATTATTATTATTGTCACCATGATTTGGAATGGCATAATTTTGAGTTGGGTTTTAATATACATCTTGGAGCAGTTCTTACCTTGGATGCATGTAAGTTCGGCTTAGTCCAGCATCTCACCTTTAGTTTGGGTATTTTGACCTGGTCAACCCAGTTGACCAAGTCAAGCACGGTTCCCAAGGCAGTGGCTAAAAATTTGGCAGTGTTTATATTTTCTCCAAAGATGCCCAGGACTAATACTGCGGTTTTAGTTTTCAGAGTTTGGCCTCAGATTGCATGATCAATGATTATTATCACTTTATTATTGGTTAGATTATATCAGTTATTTTGATTCTCCTAGAGCACCTCAATGTTCCAGGGTGTATGAGTAGTCACTTATACCATTCTTCTATGTCTCCAGATACTCCTGTGCAGTTAGTTTGCTCCAGTTCTTAGCCTAAATGAAGATATGATTAGTTTTATAATTTTCAGAGGTTGTACCATCAAAAAATGAACTAGGAAACCACTGAGAAAATCGATTTGGCTTGTATGGTCAAGGAAATGGCAAAGAAACTTATCTAGATGATGTATTATGGCTCTCTGGACACCTATACTCCAGTTTCAGTCATCAGTTTGTCAAACAATATTTATTTTGGCTCATCCATGGATGACGTCCCCTAGGGGGCGCCCCTCACCTTGGCTATATGATGTATCACATTGTGATATCTTATGATTTGATGTTGTAATGGGGCCTAGGGAGAATTGAGACCCTATTGTGACCCCCTTTATGTATTATCATGTTATACATCATGTTATCTTATCTTTTGACTTAAACAAGTCATCATTGGGCAAAAAGTGCGCCCCCCTTGATCTAGTCAACTTGATCCGTGTATTGATCCATGTAAAAGTAATCTCAACCGTTGGATGTAAAAGAAAGTTTTGTTTTGCTTCTCCCAAAAGCTATATAAAGGAGAGACCCCCCTAATTGTATCCCATAGGGAAATTTGGCACCATTACCTCTTGAAGAATAATAGAGAAATCTTTCTTGGATCTCTTGTCTTTTGTGGATGATTGAAGAATGTTCTTTGTGATCGACTGACGTTATTTCTCGCTTGCATTGGAGATAATTGTTGAATCTGTGGCATATTCTTTCTAGATCCATTTTATTTGTTTGATAGGGAAGTTGATTTGGAGAGGGGTGCACCTGTGGGAGACGTCCACCTTGCTCTTTTCTCCGAATTGTGTGGTTAGAGGGAGTATTTCTATCTTATGATTTCTTACTCTCTCATTTTTTACTTCTAGTGGGCATTTGTCATTTTTCTTGTCGTTCTCATTGTTATTTACTTGGCACTGTTATGATGGAGCACTTGCTATGAGAAGTAAAGAAGAACTACCCTGTGAACCCAACCACACTGGCCAAGCCACATACTACATAGCCAGAGACACAAAGCAACATGGAGTCTATCATACACAAGGGTCACAAAGGAGGAAAGGATCTTCAATCTCAGAAGTCTCAATCAGTCTAAGTCATGGGATAAAATCGAAGGTGGATGAACTGGATGGATGGGGACAAGTGATATGGAACCAACCTAGCACCAAGGTTTACAATTTGTACAAGCATGGCATGGGCAACAGTCTTCACATCAAGTCCCTTGATTAGTCATAACACAAGTTAAAGCCACAACAGATATAAGCATAGGTCACCATAATCATCTTAATATGATAAGCATAGGTGTTTGATATACATCATAGAGCAAAATCAAGCCAAGGAAGTGTATACCTAATCTCACCATATATACTTGTCTCCAACTGATAAACCCCTCTATAACTGTGTGTACCAACTCTGATCTGCTGCTCTGCTACAATGAACTAGATCATCACCAAAAGAATCTCAATGGACCCCTAAATCTCAGTCCTGGCAAAGAAAATTTGATGAACAAGGCTATGGAATGATTGAAGCTGTGAAGATCCATGCTAATACCCCATGTGAAAAATAGTGCGGAACAGAATAAGAGACAAGTCTGTATGTTGCATCATGGTAGCCCAGCTGCAGAATGTATATGTGATAACAAGTAAATTGGGGCTTTTCACATAGACACTCATAATCTCTTGGTAATTGTACAAAACTCTAATTAAATATAATACTAAGAGATTCAATCAAGATTCCCTGGGTTATCGACTTTCCTTCCTCATTTTTAGGGATCTTGGTTATAAGGACACCCCCTGGGCTTAGTACTTTCACTGAGTTCGAAGTATCGGTATCCTTGACTAGCGTGACATCTAAGTTCTTTCAGAAGTCTTGGATACCGTAGGTCGCGACTTTAGTTGCCTTTCTCTCTGTCGTCCTGGATAGGATCACCCTACGAGGTAACTACAAGATTCGTGATAACATCATCCATAAAAACTCATAACAAACAAATCTTGTCCATCATTTACCGAACTAAAAAACAAAGAGCCTTAGAAACTCTTTTTTAGGGACTACCTCCCTTGGCTTCGTTAGGAGCGGCCTAAACGGACGAGTCAGGATCAGGTGACAACATCTGACTTGAGACTTGCCCCCAAGGACGCACTTAGCAGCTTGAAGATTTTTGTTGCGCTAACCCCTCAGATGTGTGTAAGGCGACAACAACTTAGCAAAATATGAAATTCAAGATAGTGCCAGTGCCAAATGGCGTCAAAATAACATAATGCTTTTGGAAGCTGTAAATGTATTGGAAGTGGAGTCTTGGTCAGTTTTAGTTATTAAGGATGAGTAGATTAGAGGGAAAGGGGATTCCTGATATACCAAACGGTACTTGGGAACTACGTTGCGGGGGAGAGCCATCCCCCCCTCGCCCTCGCTCCAGAAGATCGCTTCCGAGGGAAGCGTTGCCAAAGCGTCCTTAAAGAGCACTTTACATTCGATCCCGTTCAGGAGCATTTTTGTAGAGAACGCTCCCATGCAAAAAAATTTGCTCCCAGCCCCTGTCCCAGAGCGATGTGGGAGCGATCGAGAGTGTTCGCTCACTGTACGCTCCCTCATCGCTCCCGCGTCAAATCCATGGATTGAGGAGGAATTGATTTTTTGTCTTTTTTGAAGGGGTTTGCTTGAGCTTTAAAGCACCCCCCAAGCTCATTTGACTTCATTGTTTCCATTTGTTTCATGTTTGCAAGGGTTTGTGGAGCTTGGAGTGAAATTGGAGATTTGGTGAAGAGCTTGGAGAACAAGAAGGGAGATTGAAGGGTGCCATTTGCAAGATCTTGGAGGGGAGATTGAAGGCTCCCATAGGATTCAACCACCACTGGAGAGCCAAAGAGGTAGGCTCTAAACTCATTCTTGTTTTTTCTTCCATTTAAACTTGTATTTGTTTATGGATTGAATGCTTGTAGGTTTTCTTCTCCTACTCTTTCCCATTCCTTCTCCCTCATTCCATTGCAAGCAAAGAGTTATTCTCTAAATCTCTACAAGACTACAAACATGGTGATAGGTATGTCAATCACAATGTGGTTTGTCCTTTTGGTTCCATTGTTTATTATGATGGTGTTGATTGGATACCGAAGGGGAAATGATGAAGAGGATGAAAAAATGGGTAGTGGTACATATCAAGGAGAGGTGGGAGAGGAGGAGGATGAGGAAAAAAATAGTGTTGATGGTGATGGAAACAAAACCAAAGACAACCAAACACCCTTGTAGAAATATGTCACAAAGCTTGGAGGAAGGAGAGGGGGTAAAACCACAAAATTTACATGCCCCCATTGTGGAGTAACTTACACAGGTTCATATACCCATGTGAGAAAGCACTTATGTGGGGTTATGCCATGGGATGAAAACGAGACTATAGGAGTCAAAACATGTTAACAAGTGCCATAAAATGAAAGAGCCAATATATAAGAGGGAAGAGGAGGAAGCATGATACCTATCCAAGAAATCAAGGGTTGAACAAGATACTGCAAGCTCACATAGAACATTCGGTGCTCGATCCCCATCCACCCATGGTAGTGGATTCTCTCCCTCGCATTCAGGGTGTAGAACAATATCAGATTTCCCTGACCAAGGTGGTAGGGATGATGTGGATGCAAAAGTGTTCTAATTTCTCTATGCATGTGGCATACCATTCAATGTTCTTCACTCACCCTATTGGCATGAAATGGTTGAAGCCATTTGAAGTGCCCCTGCAGGATACAGGAGCCCCGGGTATGACAAAGCTAGAACCGTGGGACTCGACAAAGAAAAATCCAAGATCCAAAATGCTTTGGGGCAGTTCACAAATTCTTGGAATGAATATGGGGTATCAATTGTATCTGATGGTTCGACACATGTAAAGGGAAAGCCATTGATAAATATTCTTGGGGTGTCTGCCAGTGGTGCAGTCTTCCTTTCATCCCATGCCTACTCGAATCAGTTCAAGACCGGCATCAATATTACAGAAGCCTTAATTAAAACCATTGAATCTATTGGGCCATACAATGTCATCCAAGTCATTACCGATAATGTTGCTAATTGTAAAGCAGCGGGAGCAATCATTGAGGATAGATACCCCAACATATTTTGGTCTAGGTGTTTGGTTCACACATTGAACCTTTTGATGCATGACATTATTAAGATCATAGTTACATATATCATGTCGACAAATATATCGCCGAGGGTCTGGAATGTAACTTATTGGAAGCAACGGCGAAAATATCAGAAAATATCGGCAAATGTCGTAAAGCATAAAAAAAATACAAAAATAACCATATTTTTCAATTGTTTTAACATCTAAAGCAACAACAACAAATAAACACATTGATACATAAATATGAGAATACAACTAATATATAAGATGCATAAGATGTCAAATGGTGGATCATGATCACATATCGACTATAATTTGAAAATACTGAAATATGTTTCTGATAGAATGATAGAAAATCACATAAAATGATCAAAATAAATGTCTCTCAAGAGATGAATCATTATGACTCATGAGGCATCTAGATACTACATAGTACAATGATAAATAGTAGGAATCATCGATCCCCCCTACCCCTTTTATAGGCAAGGGGCACCACTCTTCCTCTGGAAGCAGCAGGGGGTCTTGTAGGTGTTTTGGATGAGTTAGGTGTCAAATTGGAAGCTCCAACTATTTGGGCTATGGTGGAAGGTAATGAGGCTAAGGTGGAAACCAATGTGAGTTATCTCCTCCCATAACTGCATATCATAAAAATTATTGCCTATATCGGGATCCCGTCCATCAATAGAACCCTATGCCCTCCAGGCTCTAGCCCTAGATTAATGAGTGAAGGGTACATTTTTATTAACGTCATGATAAAAGATTTCAACAATCAATGCCACCAACATCAAGGTACATAGAGGGGTTGATGTGCTTGATTAAGTGACAATCCCTTACCCTCATACTTGATAAAATCCAATGGAATTGTTGCAATCTTGAAATCCTAAAAACTATTATGTCTTTTGAATTCCAAATGAAATCTAAAATTTTACTTTTTGCATTTGAAGTCCGAAGAGGTTGGAACCACTCTCAAACATCCTGAAACAATTAATGGTAATGTTAAAAATTTAAGTAAAATGATAGAAAATGAAAGTTAAGGAGAATGTCACTTTTACTTTAAGAATTTAATATTACCATGTAAAATTTCCTTTAATATTCAACTAGGGCTAAATAGTGCATGCAAAATATCAACTGATAACCACACATGAATATCTTTTACAGTATGCAGCGGAATATAAAACTAAGAAATAACTCACAACATCACATCACAATATTGACACTATTATTTTGGGTATCGAAACCCCCGGAAAAACCCAAGATGGGAAAACCGGTGCAGCAGTCAGATATAGATTTTATTATGAGAAAATATGGAACTTTTACAATCACTTCAAATTCACCCAAACCTAGCGAATGTAGTACCCGACAGAATCACTGGGCAAATCCAAGCTAAACCTCAACACCCTCCTGTATGAGTGTACGGCCCAGCTATACTAAGCTCGATGATCCTGCTGCTTGCTCCCCCGTCTTCTCAGCTAAATCCTCTGTCTGATTTTCTCTCCCTGTCTGTATCTTGTCTCTATCGGAATACAAGTGTGTGTGTTCTCTCCACCAATTGATCTCTTATATAACTTTAAGTAAAGAGAAAACCCTAATTTCACTTTCACTTTAACTAGTGATAAAGCAAAAACCCTAATTTCACTTTCACTTTAACTATTGGTTCACTAAATTTAATTTTGATCACTTTAGTTATTTTCCAAAGTAAACTTAGGAAAAATAATTATATACAATTGGCTCCCTATTTTAAGTCTTCTGCATGCAAGAACACATGCATGCAGGAAGACCTTCCTTGTTGCTACAAGTTTAACACTCCCTCTCAACGAGGAAGGGATTCGGTAGCAACCCAACTTATCCCTCAACTTCACAAAACTTTGTCTGCAAAGTGCCTTGGTGAAAATGTCCGCCACCTACTCATCTGTCTGTATGTACTCCAACCGAATGGTCCCCCTCTGAACACAATCTCTCAAGAAGTGGTATCTGATGTCTATGTGTTTGCTCCGGTCATGGAACACTGGATTCTCAGATAGCCTGATGCCACTTTGATTGTCACAGTGAACTATTGTAGCCTCTAGCTCACACTTGAACAACCTTGCAAGTAACTTCCTCAGCCACATACCCTCACACGTAGCCATGCTGGCTGCCATGTACTCAGCCTCTGCCGAGCTCAATGCAACAGACTTCTGCTTCCTGCTGAACTAAGAGACAACCCTTGATCCAATGCTGAAACAACAACCTGAAGCACTCTTCCAGTCCTCTACACATCCTGCCCAGTCAGCATCTATGAAACCTGCTAACTGTACACTCCCCCTGCGCTCATAAACCAATCCATACTCCACTGTACCTCTGATGTAGCGAAGTATGTGCTTCGCGGCCGTCTAATGCACTCTCCGAGGGTCCACCATGAACTGACTCAAAGAGTTGACTGCAAAGCTGATGTCTGGCCGAGTGTTGACCAGATACATAAGCGAACCGATAAGTTGACGATACAAGGTAGGATCAAATCCGTCTGACCCTGATGCATCAATCTTCCTCCAGTTGGAAAATCCGTTTGACCCTAGAGGTATGGCCATAGGCTTGCAGTCCTCCATCCTGAATCTCTTCAGGATCTCTACTGCATACTTCCCCTGTCCGATGAAGAAGCATCCATCTCTCTGCCAAACCTCCAAGCCCAAAAAGTAATGCATCAGCCCAAGGTCTTTCATCTCAAACTCTACTGCAAGGTTGGACTTACAGTCTCCAATCAGCCTCTCATCTCCTGTCAAAAAGAGATCATCCACATATAAGACCAGTATGAGAGGCACCTCACCTGTCAAGAAGTACAGGTTGCGGTCAGCCTCACTCCGCTGAAATACCATCTCCCGTAGATAGTTGTCAATCCTCGAGTACCATGCTCGAGGTGCCTGCTTGAGCTCGTAAAGAGCTCGATGCGGTCTGCATACATGCGTCTCCCTGTTCTCCACATCAAACCCCTATGGTTGCTCAATAAACACCCCCTCCTCTATAACTCCGTTGAGGAAGGCAATCTTGACATCCATCTGATGGACACACCAACCCATCTCAGCTGCTAGTGAGATAATGGTCAAAATGGAAGAATACCTGGCAACAGGAGCGAAGGTCTCCTCATAATCAATACCCTCCTTCTGTGAAAACCCCTTTGCCATGAAGCACGCCTTGTACTTCTCCACGCTTCTGTCTGCTACATGCTTCACCTTGTAGATCCATCTGGATCCCACCACCTTTTTCCCTTGTGGCCTCGACACAACCTCCCATACTTGGTTTTTCATAATGGAGTCATACTCCTCAACCATAGCTTCCTGCCACACATCATGTTGTGCAGCCTCCCCGAAGCTGGAAGATTCAGAGTTAATAAACTCTGTCATCAATGCCATATAACTAAGCCTCTCTGGTGGTACACTCCGTCTAAAAGATGTCTGTGGAGGATCTACCTGCCTGGAATCCTGCACTGTGGATCTAAACCACTTAGGCCTTGGCCTAGTGTCAACCTACTGCGGCAACTGGATATCCGTCTCCTACTGCAGCTCATCCTTCAAGTCAATGACTGAAGGATCTTGTCCACCTAACTCCCTTTGACCATTAGAACATGTGCTCTGTGTTTGTACCTGTACTTGTACATCTGGCTCCTCCAACTTGACTCCCGACTCCTATGGTGGCTGTTGCTCTATTGGTAAGTGCAGAGATCTCCGCAAGGCCCTGTCCTCATCGAACTGGACATCCCTGCTCACAATGATACTTCTGCGAGCAGGAATGTAAACTCTATATGCCTTGGAAATGACTCGCGATATATCACGATATGGGTGATATATCGCCGATATAAGTAACTATGATTAAGATGAAGGACAATGATTATAAATGGATTGGTTCATTATACAGGAAAGGCAAGCACATGATAGGATTTATTACCACTCATAGTAATGCCCATCACATTTTCTATAGTCACTCAAGGTTGGAGCTTTTGAAGCTTGCAGAGACTAGATTTGGTAGCTATTACCTTACCTTAGGCGCCTTTTGAAGGTAAGGGAGGCATTGGCTAGCACGGTATCAAGTGATTCATGGAAGGTATGAAAGACAAGGATACATCCGCATCTGAGACGCGTGAATTTCAAGAGGTGGAGGACATCATTCTTGATGGTCAGTTTTGTGTGAGTGTCAGGTATGTGTTGCAATTCACCAAGCCCATTTATAACATGATTCGGTTTGCTGATATTGATCAACCGGTAATTGGGGAGGTATATGAGCAAATGGATACAATGCTCGGCCAAATAAAAGATATTGTTGAGCCAAAAGATGCCATCTTGTATGAGCATATTCAAAAGCATGTGGTCAATAGGTGGGATAAACATAATGTTCCACTCCATGCCTTAGCCTATGTCCTTACACCAAAATATTATTCTCCATCTTGGTTGGCCAAACCAACACTTGGGGGTGGGGTCAGGAGAAAACCCCACACAGATTTAGAGGTACAAGCTGGGTACATGCAAGCTATAGACAAGTTGGTCCATAATGAAGAGGATAGTGCCATATTGCATGCTGAATTGAGCAAATACCTTAGTCAACATGGGGTGTTTGCTAGTTTGCATGCAAACAAAGATCGAGATAGATTGGTCCCGATTGAGTGGTGGAACATGTATGGCTCCGCTACCACACAATTACATAATTTGGCCGTCAAAGTGATTTCACTAGTGGTCAACGGTTCTTCTGCATAGAGGTGTTGGACCACCCATAGCTTCATCCACAGTGTGAAAAGAAACAACCTTAATGAAAATCGAGCAGAAAGCTTGGTTTTTGTACACTGCAACTTGAGGTTGTTGTCTCATTATTGTGAACGTGCCAAAAGTGATAAAACATATCTCACTTGGGACAAAAATCCAGAGGAGAACAATTTGGAGGATGGAGCCATGGTTTTAGAGCGCTTGGAAGTTGAACTTTTGGGTGATGATGATGGTGACCGTGTAACAGCAGTAGCAACAAAGATGCCACCCCCCTCTAGTAGCAGTGTTCAACCTATCCCACATGTACCAGTTTTTCCTCTAGCTTCACAACCCCCATCCTCTCGTGGGGGTCATGAAGCTATTGGACGATGTTGTCCGCCGATTGCACACCAACAGCAGAAATCAAATGAAAGTTGTCTCCTCACTTAGGAAAGTGGCAGAGGTGTGACCTTGGGGGCAAGCACAGAGCTAGGTACTGTCACCTACTCCTAGCTCCTCCGTTTAGGCTAACTCCTAACAAAGCCAAGGGGGGTAGTCCCTACAAAAGAGTTTTTTAAGGATCTTAAGTTGTTAAAGTGTATTTGGAGGTTGCGGATGCGGATGGATGTTTTTTTAGGAGTTATTATGATTAGAAGGTGTTTTACTTATTAAGAATGTGAAAAAAGGCAATCCACGTTGCAAATGAGAGATTAAAAGATAAATTTAAATTCTAGACAGCAATTATGCATTCAGTGATAACAACTATATTAAGCCATAGACAATTAATCATATAATTATGCAAAACAAAACAAGGACCAGTGCCTTATGGAGTCGATGAAACTGAAATGCATTGAAGAAATAAACACAAGTTTGGAATTTAAACCAATGAATGTTAGATTGTGCGAATGTCTTGGTAAGTTTTAAGGATTTTAATGGTGATCTTGCTTAAGGTGTCTGGAAATCCTAACTAGAAATACCTTCAATGGCTCTGTTCGAAGACATGACGGACCTGTCTGGAATCACAAGCTAGGTGTTCAATAACTTAACCAACTGTGTCCAGATTGGGTTGCCCAGCGCCCACACTTGGAATTTGCCCACTACCTAAGTATTTTATCGAGACAACGCCGGTGCGTTGGTTATGGGGTAAAAGTTTTAATTATGTTGTTATTGCGGTCTTAGCAAGTCCGTTCACCGTTCTAAGTACGAGCCCAACTCGAAAGTCACCAAAGCATACTAGGTGAAGGATATCAACGAAGTAAATTAATTAGAGGGGTGTGTGTTGAAAGTTTTATTAAGTCAATTAATTAAACTCTCCGACAGAGAGCGCTCTTGACCTTGTCTTATGACAGAGGTTCAAGAGTCTTATCTGATCATCCCTAATGCAAGGATGTGCAAAACTAATGATGCTCTCCGATAGAGAGTGCTCTTGACTTGTGTTTCTGCAAGTTCAAGAGTCTTACTTATTGATTAGTTAAATTAGAAAACAATATGATGCATGAAAGTAAAGCAAAGATAGTGTTTCCCACCTATTTAGACTAGGTGGCAACTCCATGTACACGAAGTTGTGCATAATTGTACCTTAGAAAAATCTGAGGATTTTTCACTTCTGCAGGGCTATTGCCCCTTTGTAAAACGAAATGTCCGCTCCCCTGCGTGGGAAAATTAATGTAATTTTATGTGCTAGTGTGGGTCATATGATACGGAGGCCACACCATGGAACTGGTTGTTAGGGAAGTCCCCTCATCGAGTGTTTTTCCCTTTCCAATTGATCTTGTTGCGTAAACGAGTTTAATCGGTTTGGTTTTCACTCAAAATCCTCCAAAGTGGTGACGGGCGTTCTACCAGCCAAGACCATGGGGTGGCTAAGGCTTCAAAGTGTGATTCATGACCATGCTAGGCATTTGTCTAGAGTCTTGCGGAGTTTCGTTGTGTTGTTGTATTTTAGTTATTTTTTCGAGTTAATTAATGGCACCCCTTGGTGATTAATTAACTCAGTTTTTGATGTAATAATGTAATCGCTCAAGCATGGCATTTTGTAATAGGGGCTATGAATGCAAAGTTAATTGCTATGAAACCCCCCAAGCCACTGCTTCGAGTCCCATGTCATTCTGATGAGTGGTTGAGGAGATAGACCATTTTTGTCTAAGCAAGGTCTATTTTTCCTAGGGAATCAATTAAATTCCCTAAGTCAAAATTCACATTTTTTTATTTTGAAGTAAAAAATCAAGAAATGCCATGGTAAGTTAGTTTGGGGATTCCTAAGCCTAGGAAAACTTAGTCCAAAGTTTTTCACCCCCCATGGCCTAGATATTAAATTTTCAAGTTATTTTTTAATTTTTCCTAAGTCAATATTGGGAAAATTTAAAAATTTAATTGGAAATTTTTAAATCTAAGGTGAATTTTATTTTAGCCTAAAGTCTAAAGTTAAATTTTATTATTGGAGCAAGGTCTAAAGCCTAGCTAGAGTCAAAGCCACATGAGGTGGTCTAAACCCTAAATCTAGAGGGGCCAAGTCCAAGCTAAAAAACATGGTGTTACCAAATAAGAAGAGGGGGCGCTATCATTTGAAGGGAAAGGCTCCCAAATTTAGAGGAGCGCTACATGTACTAAGGCGCATGCATTATAAAGGAACCATCATACAATAGTGAAGGCGCTATATCAAAGAAGAGAGGTGCTAAACTATATGGAGGCGCCACCAAATTGTAGAGGGCGCTATATATTAAAGGGACCCACGCTAATGCTAGAGGAAGGCGTCATATATGGAGGCGCTAGCCAATATAGAGGTGGGCGCTATAATGTGGAGAGCGCTAGCTATTATGGGGGCGCTACTAAAGATAAGGGGCCCACGCATTATGAAGGAGGGCGTCAAGGTAAGTTTAGAAGGGCGCCACACAAGTTAGAGGAGCGCTAGTCATTTGGGCCCACGTTTTTCTGGAAGTCAAAGCTAATCTTGGAGGATTCCGCCATATTTAGAGGAGGGTGCCTATGCTATTGGGCCCACTCTATTTCTATTTTATTTAAAACCTAAAGGCAAGATCTATGGTGGATATTTAGCGAAAGACCTAGATCTAAAGATGGAGAATACTTGGACATGGATTAAACATTATGGCCTTTGATTAAAAATTAATCCAAAGGTGTGGATTAATTGAGAAGAATGGAAAGCTAAATACCTAGATCTAGTGGTGGAAATTAAACCCTAGATCTAGATCTAATCTCAACCATTTATCTTCAATAGGTTGGGGTTTGCCTCAACTATTTAATGAGGGTCTCACTCCCTCATTGACATGATCATTCATGCTATTGTTATGCTGCCGAAAATTTCTTGCTCTCATATTCTCTTGCTATACTTTGTATTGAAGATTTGCCCAAGTTGGGCCATTAAATAAAAATTTCTTTGGAGGGATACTATGCTGCAAACTCTTTCATGATCCGAATCTTTGTAAAGTAACCTTGTATTTGTCTTGTTTGCATTTATTGTATTTTTCTAGTTAGCTCTCCACAAAGTGTTTTGTGAAGAGATTAAAGAATAAAAGTGTTTTTATTCTTTCTTATGAATGATTTGACATTTCTTACAAAGTATTTTGCAGGAACTGTTAGGTATTCATCACTAGGATCACAAACTTTGCAGGCATAGATTTATTTGCAAGTTGTCCAAGCAAGGAGATCTCTCCAAATATCATTCCGGCAATTTTTTTTAAATTCGGCCATTTATTTTCAGCCTATTCAAAACTGGGTTTTATTCACTATTTAGTGAATATAACTCTTGTTTTAGGGCCCCAACCTATTATATATTAGTTAGGGCTTATATTTCTGCTGTTTAAACACTGTTCAGCTAAGTTTCTTCGATAATTCTCCTCCGATTCTTACAGTTATTCTGAATATTGCAATTGTATCAGTTCCAGCCTATATTTATCTACACTTTGAGCTTAATCGTGGTATTCCTCGTCTGACATCAAGCAATTGAGATCAGAACGCGAAGCGCTCAAAGCTGTTATAAATATTTGTCTGTCATTCAGTCTGCATAATAGTTTCCAGCCCTTTAAATCTCTCATTTCTGCAATATTTTACACTCATATTTTTTATGTAAATTTGTGAATTTTGTAGTAATATTTTAACAACAATTTTTTAGTGTTTTTCTGTGATTTCCAGCGAAGAATAGCTCGCTGGTTTGTGACAGGTTGTGCATGAGTGAAGGAGATTTAATGCCCGAATAGGCCCAGGATCTCTTCAAACTTCAACCGCTTCAAAAGGAGTTCAAACCCTCAACCCTCTCTTTCATATTTTTCCGATTTATTGTAAACCCCAACGAGAGTCTCTTGGGGTATTCTGTAAAGTTTTTTGTAAGCTTTTGTAATCCATAAAGTAGATAGATTAGGAAATAGATTAGGAAGTAGGATAATTGTTGTTTCAAGTTTTTGTTTATGCAACTTCATTTTGTTTTAAAAGTAATCATACAACCCATTAAACCTGTGTATCCTCTATCCACTTATCATCTCCCTTTAGGGACTTCAAGCTGGATATGAAAAATAGGGGAAGTAGGGGCTTAGGTAATTAAAATAACTTTCTTCCTTATACTACAATCAAACTTTTTTCATTTTACAAGTCCAAGATCAAATACCGGCACCTCCCATAAGGGATACAGCTTGGTTGATCTTGTTGATTGCTTTAAAATAAACCTTGCATGTTAATCACTCAGATAAAACTAAATCTTAAAACTTACCAACAACAACTTCCCACATCCTGCTCCTCTACTCGGTTATCACCCTCCGGGGTACTCCGAGATACGACCAGGGGACAGGGAAGTCTTAGTTTAATAGGCATCCATCTAGCCATTTTTCTGTCAACTAAAAACAGTGACCTCAGGAAGCTAAAAGGGGTAGCAGACCGCGGGCGGTCTCTAGGCGCTTCGACGTCCTCCTTGTTGAGCACTGGGGCATTGGGGATTGACCTGTGAGCTACGGGTGGGCTTTGCTCCCACTTTGTTGAGCGCAACAGCAGTCCTTCTTTGGCTGGAGA
>LPNX010517462.1:292343-440936 GCA_001517045.1 Pseudotsuga menziesii
AGTTTCTATAGAGACTACCCCCCTTGGCTCTGTTGGGATCTTGCCTAAACGGAGGAGTTGTGGACTGTGGTGAAAGTGGTCCCCAACTCTCACTTGCCCCCAAGGACACACATAGCAGGTTGTGACTTTCCTGCATCTTAAAGTGTGAATTAGGCGGAAACAGGGTGAATTTGAAGTGATTGTAAAAGTTCCATATTTTCTCATAACAAAATCTATATCTGACTGCTGCACTGGTTTTCCCATCTTGGGTTTTTTCGAGGGTTTCCATACACAAAATAATAATGTCAATATTGTGATGTGATGTTGTAATTTATTTCTCAATTTTATATTTCGTTGCATACTGTAAAAGATATTCATGTGTGGTTATCAGCAGAGATTTGCATGCACTGTTTAGCCCTAGTTTGAATATTAAAGGAAAATTTACATGGTATCAGAGCTCTGGTGAGCTAAAGCTCAAAGATTTGCAGCAGCAGTGATAGATCAGGGGCAGATCTATTAAAGACACAAACTTAGAATGGAGATCTAGGTTTTGACAGGTAACACTTCACAATGGCCATGCAGTTGAGAGTTGAGGATAGACTCCAGGGTGCTCAGAACTTTCCTACATGGAAAGAAAGGATCACAAGGATCTTGGACGTCAGTGATGCAGAGGAGCACATTGACTCCACGAAGATTGCACCCACAGATCCGGCAGATCTAGCAGCTTGGAAGAAGATTGATTTAAGAGCCATGTTGATTATCATGGATGGAGTGAAGGACCAAGTAGTCCATCACCTTTCTGGTAAGAATACTGCATTAGAGATGTCGAAGGCTTTGGAGAGTCTGTACCAAAGCAAGAACAAAAACCGAAAGATGGTGTTGCAAGAGATGATGCGCAGCACCAAGATGGTCAAGGGAGAAGGAGTGGTGCCTTATCTCACGAGGCTCACACAGATCAGGGATGAGCTTAGAGTTGTTGGCTCTAAGACTGATGATGAGGAGCTAGTTCGGATAGCCCTCAATGGATTCTCTAAGCCATGGGACACCTTTGTCAAGGGTGTGGTGGCTAAGGAGAATCTCCCTGATTGGCAGAGACTTTGGGATGACTTTGTGTAGGAGGAGACCCGCATGGGTCAAGGATCAGGCTCATCCAGCAGTGCCTCACAGATTGTGAATGAGGAGGCTCTAGCCCTTACAGGGAAGAGCAAGGGGAAGGCAAAGAGGAAGGATGGTAAGAAGAACCTTAACATGTCAAAGGTCAAGTGTTTTATCTGCCAGAAGCAGGGACACTTTGCCTCCCTGTGCCCAGACAGGAAGAAGAAGAGTAACACTCAGATGGTTGGATCTGCAGAGGTGGATGAGTTCAGCAGGAACTTCGATGAGGAGTTTTGCTTGATGGCTTGCATGGCAAGCACCACAGGGAGCACCATATGGTACATCGACAGTTGAGCATCTAGTCACATGAATGGACAGAAGAGATTCTTCAGAGACTTGCAGGATGGTGGAACAGGGATCCACGTTGAGCTGGGTGATGATGCGCGGTATCAGGCACAGGGAGTTGGCACTATTTCATTTCAGAGGGAGTCTAGCAAACCCCTTAGTTTTGTTGATGTGTTGTATGTTCCAAGACTGACCAAGAACCTTATATCAGTCTCCACTCTGGAGGACAAGGGATATCGGGTGAAGTTCTGTGACCATAGAGTATATATCAGACCCAAGGGGTCAGATAGGAGCTTGGATCGGGTGATTGGAAGGAGGAGCGGGAAAGTGTACAGACTACACTTTGAGCCTGCAAAGGCTCTAATCAGCAGCAGCAGCATTCAAGGTGAGTTGTGGCATAGGAGGATGGCACACTTACACCATGGAGCACTGAAGCATTTAAGACAGGAAGTCATTGGATTTCCTCAAGTATAGGAGGAAAAGCATAACCACTGCAAGGGTTGCGCTTTGGGAAAGAACATCAGGAAGCCTTTCCCACAGAGTGAGCACAAGTCTAAGGAGCCCTTGGACTAGGTGCATTATGATGTATGCGTTCCTATGAGTGTCCATTCGTTCAGTGGTTACAGTTACTGCGTAAGCTTCATTGATGACTATTCCAGGAAGACCCAGATCTATTTCCTGAAGGCCAAGTCAGAGGTCTTTGAGAGGTTACGAGAGTTCAAAACTATCGTGGAGAACCAAACAGGAAAGACGATTCGGGTGTTGAGGACAGACAACGGGGGTGAGTACACTTCCAATGAGTTCATGGAGTATTGTTCGCCTTATGGGATCAAGAAGCACCTTGTTCCCAGTTGACAAGATCCATGTACCCACAAACTTGGATATTGAAGCCACCATCTTGCTGAAGACATTGAAGACCCTGGAGATGGTCCTGAAGCCTTAGTAGACGATGGAGAAGCCCTAAATGACTTGGAGAAGCATTAATGACCCATTCTGTGGTCATTTATGCTCTGATGGTGTCATTGTACCCCAGAAGAAGGCCCATCTACCCCACAGGTGGTATCTTGACCCCTAGAGGTCTCCTGAGGTGGTTGAGTTGGTTGAAGAAGACCAAGAAGCCCTGAAGAAGTCCTTGGACCCACACTTAGTGGTTTGATGACCTTACAACCCTTGTTGGGGTCATGGAGCTCTTATATGATGTTGGTGACCTTGTATGGTCCTTGACAGGTTATGGAACCCATGAACATGTCCTTGGCTTGATGAAGAAGCCCTTGGACGCACAATTGATGGCTTAGAGATCCTTGATGACTTGATGAAGACTTGGAAATCTTGATGAAGACCCTGATTCCCTTGCAAAGGTCATGGAGTCCACTACTTGCATTTGACGCGCTTAGATAACATGATGAGGGCACCCACACACATATAGGGTAACATGAAAGTACTTGAAATCCTTGCACATGGTATATGGGGTAACCTTGTTGGAGTATGACCCTAAGAATGAGGTCATAAGAGGTCTTGGGTTAAATTACAATTAGCCCTAAGACATGTTGAACATTAAAGATTAGTGCAACAACACACAACCTTTTTTTGTGGTGACCTAAGTAGATTGTGTGACATTTAAAATACAAAATAAAATAATGAAAATATTTACTTTGGTCACCCTACAAGTTGGCTCCATAAATTAAATTAAAAAATTCAAATTAAAAATAAAATAATTCCCCAAATTATATGAAAAAACTACTATAAATACCCTATCAAACATCATTTTGAAAATACATTTTTGGAGGAGATCTGAGGTCTTTTTGTGGACTGAGGCAGACAAACTGAGGAAATTCGTGGGCAGCAGAGGAAGAAAAAAATGCAGTCACAATATTTTTTTTAAAACCCGAGATTTGATGATTGTTTCAGTGTTCAGACTGGGACATAATTTCGCTGGTTTGTGACTGATATTTTCGTGGGTATAGCAGCAGCAGAGAAGGAGTTTTTTTTTGTTTTCACAACAGCAGCAATAAAATTGAGCCCTAACTCGTGGATGACAGTTATGAACAGTTCGCAGGCAGCAGAGAGTTGTTTTTTCAACAGTCTTTTTTTGGGGGTAAAGTACAGTCTGTTTTGTGATATTGCTACTGCCTTCTTGTCTTATGATAGTCCCAAGTTTTTGACAGCTAGAACAGATCCGAGTGCTGCCTTCTTGTCTTTTAACACACCCGAAATTTAGCAGCAGTATGGTTACGTGGCAGCAATAGTAAATTTTGATGGTGAACAGTGATGTTTTTGCAGCAGCTTATATTTTGGGTTATTTCTTCAGTGATTGACAGGCCCTAATTTATATAGCAGTGATTGAGGAAATCTGAAGTGTATGGTCACCTTCCTCAGCACTTAAATCTTCCACAAAACATTAATTTTTGGCAGCCCTAACTTTGGAAACATGGGTTACAGCAGAGAGGTTTTTATGGTGTTCCTTTTGGTCTCTCGGTGATGTTACAGCGCAAGCTTGAAATGGGACTCACACAGGTGTTGTCATAAAGGTAAGACAGGACAATTATGTGATTTACATTCTAGTCTGATATAGATATGATGATGCCCTACAATCTATGATATGATGACACATGAAGATGCATGCAACCATGTAATGAAGATTCATGCTTCTATGTGATGATGGATACTGCTCCTTGATAAGATGATGATGATTGAATGATGCTTGGATCACGATGGTGATAAACACTGTGATGAGATACTGTATGATGATGGTGCATACATGATGTCAATGGTGCCTTGCTCTATGATGATGCATGCTTGAAGATAATGTCTATATATCCTGTGCACCTTGATGAAGTTTTGACAGTACATACATGATGCAAACTACATCATGATATTGATTACTATATGTGTGTTGAACGTATAATAACCTACAGTGGTGAACAATATTGATGAGCAATGGTTGACAAACAGTATTGAACCAGCAGTGTTGATGGCAGCAGCAAGCGTTGATGAACATACTTGGCCAGAAGGATTGATGAACAGAGGTTGTTTATCAGCAGTGAGCAAATGAACAAGATGACTGATGAGCAATGTTACAGCAGAGTTGATGTGATGAGCAGCGCTGATGATGTGACAGAGATTGCTTGTGATGAAGACATGATGCTGGTGGACAGAATGCTGATGTGACAACGATTGCTTGTAATGAAGACATGATGCTGGTGGACAGAATGCTGATGTGACAAAGATCGCTTGTGATGAATACATGATGCTGGTGGATCGAATGTTGATGTGACAGAGATTGCTTGTGTATGATGACATGAGTATGGTAACACAAGCATATTGTATTGTAAATGCAAGCTAGTCTTGCATCTGGGGTTTGGAAACCTCAACCTATCTAGGCTGGGTCCTAGATAAGGAGTTGGTGCTCTATGTATCAGTTGGTGCTGAATTACCTCACGGTTGCAGCCGTTCAAAATATAAAAAGATTACAAAGATTATATCTTGCATCTCTTGTGCAATGTGTTGGTGATTATGTGTTTAACTGATGAATGATTAATGATATAGGTTATTGATGAATATGTTAATGATGCAAATGTCTGAATGAAGATATGAGTTTTTTATTGAAGTTGAAATTTGGATCAAGTATAAGCTCACTGTTTCACCCCCCCTCTCAGTGAGCCATTGTGTCTAACAGAGGGCCTCCAGATTTCTAATCCATATAAAACAGTGGGGCGGATCAAAGTATTTAGCAGGTCCATTTTGGATGAGATATCCTGGAAGTGGTGACAGAAGCATTGTCTCTCGAGGAGGGCTAGAGAACCGCACCCCTTGTTGATTTGAAGCTAGAGGGTTGGCCAAAGACTGAAGCGGGGCCCAGAAAACTGCACTCCTAAATAAGTATAGGTACTGGTGATCTCAACTTCCTCCCCTTTGAATAGGAAACGAAAGTATGAGGTTTTCTTTGTCCCATTGCAGATCATAACCTTCGTTTTGCGCAGGTTCACCGTCAGCTTTCAGAGTTCACAGAACAGGGCTAGAGCATCAAGTTGTCTTTACAAATATAAATAGAGAGGCGCCTCCTTCATTTAGTAGTCACTTCGCCAGAGAGAGACGAAGAAGTGCGCCAGAGAAAGAGGAGAAGTTATCTTGGGGTTTTACATTGTCTTGGTTGAGTTTTATACTAAGGAATTTTTGCGGGGTTTTGTCCCTTGTGGTTTCCTCGACGAAAATCTCTGTGTTCTTTGCGTTGTTGTGCTTGTTGTTCTTTCAGTGATCCTACTATTGTAAATTGTTTTAGAATATGTAACGTTCCCGACCCTCCGACCGGTGAAGAGGACGCTACCAAACCATTATCTATCCGGGCAACTAGCCCCATGAACATGTGCATACATAAAACTGAAATAAAATGCTTGGAAGTAAAAACATGCAGAGATACATAATTGTTTAACATACAGCGGAAGCAAAACCATACATTCAAGCATTCAACATGTTCACCATAATTCATTAGACATCAAATATAATTGCGAATATAATTGCAGAGATGAAATAGACAAGAATACTTATCTTGTGAGGAATTCGTCCCGCAACCAGCTACGTCGCTGCAACGTTCCACCCAACCATAGGCCAGTGTGCTCCTTAATCTCTCAGCAACATTGCCACCCTCGAGCTGGGCATGATTCCCCAAGGAATAAGGAACAAGCAGGCTTACACATAGCCAAGGATACACAAATCAGCCAAGCCAACACAGTTGGGTTTATCAGGCCATCAAGGAGCTGGGAAAAGCTGAATGCTAAGCTAGTGAGCTCATTGAAGAGCTAAGGACACCTACACCAGAACTAGCCTAACTTCTAGGACATCCACACACACCCAACACAAGGAAATCAGTCCCTTCTCTGCTACACAGTCCCTCAGACCCTGACTTCCCTTCTAGTGCTATTCAGGGGTTGTGGAGAAGAAAGCCATCCCTCTAGCTCTGTCTGTGTGGCTCCCAAACACACCAGGTTTATCAAGCAAACCAAGCCCTCATCCCCACTCCAACACAGTCCGAAGACCCACCATTGCATACACGCAGCAAAACAAGCAATTCACAGCTTGGACGGGGAAATCCGATCCTTGAGTCGTTCTTGGCCCTATCGTGGCCAAAACGACCCAATAAGAATCCACAGCAGCCCAAAACATAACTAGAACCACAGCAAACAAAATTGTGGGAAAAACAACAGCCCCGATCTCAACACTGAAGCGATGGGAAAATACACAGCTCGGAGAATTGGAGAGGAGATCCGACTCTCAGCCTGGACAGGGAAAACATATACACAGACCACAAAATCGGTATAGAAACCAGACCTCCACAGCAAAAATCGTGAATGGCTCATTCACAGGAAAATCCTGGATGACCGAAAACGGCTCCCCCCAGCTCTCTGCGTGAGGAAAACGATGATGAATCCCAATCTGTGCGTGAGGAAAACAACCCCAGCCTGTGCGTGAGGAGAAGAGAACGACTGTCCCTGCATGAGGATGGACCAGAATGGAGAATGGAAGAATGGAGAGCCCCCCCTCGTTTTCCTGCCCACGTGAAGTGAAAGAGTCTGCTGGTGGAGTATGCGTGTGGGCAAGGACTGGCAGTCTTGCCACACACCTCTGCCCAGCAATAACTGCCCAACTAACAACAGAAGGTTTTAATGTGGTAGTTGACTGATGAGACAAGGAAAGGTAAGTCAAAAGGGGTTTAACAGCTGACACATGGCTTTTCCCCATAAGCTCAAAGTTTAATAATTCCCCCTCCTTATCCTTAGGAAAATCATGCCCTTTTCATTATGGTTGCATTGACATAACTGGTTGGGGTTCATTTTAATTAAAAAAGCATATTTACATAATGTCAAGACTCAAAACTATAATGTGTCGTATATCACGATATACCATCGGCAACGATTTCAATCGCTGAAACATAACACAACCAAATCGATGGTGGGGCTTTGTCCTTTAGCTCCACACCACGATCAATTACAATATACACATCATATACATTTAATGCAAACAGGGTCAAAACCGGGGTGTTACAGAATATCATCTGAGTAATTAAGAAAATTTAACATGGTGTCAGAGCCACCCTGAAAGGAGACATTGTGCAACTAGGGTTTGTTATTTCGAGCAATTCTCTCAACAAATCAACCAGAAAAGAGGGCTTACTCAACTCGCCCTAGGAGGGAGCATCTTTCTATGAAAACAAAACTGAATTCCGAGAACTTTTATATTTGGGCCCGACACTGTTGCTAGGAAGTACTAGGGCTTCAGTGTTTTCAAAGTCCCATCAGCAATCTCAGGAAAAGGAAGATGCAGTCTAGATTGCCTTGGGGAGCACATCTTTTCCATCAATCATCCCTACAAGTGATCTCAACTAAAAAAATAGAGTTTTACCATCAAATTCTAGGTCATCCCAAAGAAGATCAACCAGAAGCAGTTTTCTCCAAGTAAGTATTGTTTCTTCTATTCCCATTTGAGGTTCTCATTCTGTTAAAGATGACAAACAATACCAAGCTTGATGAGAAGCTTGAGGGTGTTGAGAACTTCAGAGCATGGAAGTATAGGATCATTCTCATCCTAGAAGAGAATGATCTGAAAGGCTTCATAAAGGAGGAAGTTGTAGAACCAGAAGGAGATGAGGCAAAGGCCAAGCACAAGAAGAATATGATCAAGGATAAGAGGATCATAGCTAACTCCATCAAAGATCACTTGATCCCTCAAGTATCTTCAAGGAAGACATCAAAGGAAATGTTTGATGCCCTATCCAGCCTATTTGAAGGAAGAAATATCAATAGGAAGATGGCTTTGAGAAATCAACTCAAAAGTGTGAAGGTTCAAAAATTAGAGACCATGCAATCATACTTCACAAGAGTATCCCAACTCAAGGAGCAGCTGGAAGCTATTGTTGACATTATAGAAGAAGCAGAAGTTGTAATGACCACCTTGAATGGTCTCCCAAGAGAATGGGAATCTTTCATTCGAGGAATATGTTCCAGAAGGAAACTGACCAAGTTCTGAAAGTTATGAGAAGAATGTGTTCAAGAAGAAGAAAGAATAGCAGTCAGAGAAGAGAAGTTAAATGAAAATGAAGATCAAGCTTTGGCATCCCATACCAAAGGCAAAAACAAGAGGATGAGTTATGATCGTCCTCCTAGAAAAACTCAACGGTCTCACAAGAATAAGAAGGTCAAGAAGGACTTCTTAGCTTATGAATGCTTCACTTGCCACAAGATGGGACACATCTCCATAAACGGTACCCTAAAGGAAGAACAACTCAAGAAGAGGAACAAAAGATTCCAATTCCATGCAGCTGAAGATGAGGAGAGAACTAAAGAAGATGAAGATTCCTGTGAAGAATATGTTTTGATTTCAGTACTTACAGGTTCAGTTTCACCTGGAAGTGATATTTGGCTAGTAGATAGTGGTGCCTCCAAGCACATGACAGGTTACAAGGATTCACTCTCTTGTCTTGTACAAAAGGATTCCCCACATAAAGTAATGCTTGGAGATAATTCTCAATATCCCATCAAAGGGATATTGAGAATGATGGACTCCGGAAAGTCCATGAAGATGAAGGATGTTTTATATGTCCCGGGGCTAAAGAAGAATCTCCTTTCTATCTCAGCTTTAGATAAGAAAGGTTTCAGAGCTGTTTTTGTAGATGGTGAAGTCCTCATGTGGACAAAGGGGAAAACTATAGATGATGCAGTGGTGATTGGAGTTGAAGGAGGACTTTACAAACTAAAGGGATCTTAGACGTTGTTCACTGAGATGTATGCGGACCAATGCAAACTACTTCACTAAGCAGGTATGTTTACTATGCTTATGCTTCCTTTATTGATGACTACTCCCACAAAACATGGATCTATTTCTTGAAGAACAAAGATGAAGTATTTGAAAAGTTCAAAGAGTTTAAGGCTCTTGTAGAAAACCTCTCTAACAAGAGGATCAAGACCTTAAGATCAAATAATTGAGGTGAGTTCACATCAGGTGAATTCAACGAATACTACAAAGAAGTTGGGATTAAGAGGGAGATCACCATCCCCTATAATCCCCAACAGAATGGTGTGGTTGAAAAAAAGAATAGATCTAACATGGAATTCAGTAAAAGCCACAATCCATGATCAAGATCTACCTATGCATCTGTGGGAAGAAGCAGGTAGAACAGGAGTCTATGTACAAAACAGAATCTCTCACAGTGCTCTTGGAAATAAGACTCCAGAAGAGATGTTTATCGGAGAAAGTCCGAAGTCATTCAACTGAAGATATTTGGTTGTCCAGTATACATACACATTCCCAAGGAGAAGAGATCGAAGTTGGACCCTTCTGGAAAGAAGGGATTGTTTGTAGGATATAGTGAGAAATCAAAGGCTTACCGAATCTATATCCGTCAAATTAAACTCAGCAAAGATGTCTCATTTGACGAAGATACAACCTTCAGAAAATCAAGGAAGAATCAAGAAAATGAAGAGGAGCATGAAGCTCCTAGAGCTGCAGAAATCTCCAAACCAGTCAAGAATGATGAGGAAGAACAGATACCTGAGGGGACCATGACATGATAGAACCTCAAGGACCTGAGGAGTTACCTAATGAGATTATCTCACGCAAAAGAAGGCCTGCTTAGGCACATGAAATAATTGAAGAAGCTGAAAGATATGGTGTCCCAGAAGGAACCATCAAAGAAAGTAAAAAGCCAAAGCCATACCCCAGTTATGTGGCTTTGATGTGCAATCTCGTTGATAAAGAACCTACATGCTTTGAAGAAGCAACAAAGCAGAAGGAATGGGTAAATGCAATGCGCGAGGAATACCAGTCCATCATAAAGAATGATGTATGGGAAGTAGTACCAAGACCAAAGAACAAGTCAGTAGTATCCTCGAAATGGATCTACAAAACAAAGCATTCAGCTGACGACAATATAGAGAAGTACAAAGCAAGATTTGAAGCTCGCGGATTCTCTCGAAAGGAAGGAATCGACTATGAGGAGACCTTTGCACCAGTAGCAAGGTATACCTCAATCAGAACCATCCTTGCCTTGGCATCCAAGATGAAGTGGAAGTTACATCAGATGGATGTAAAGATAACCTTCCTAAATGGAGTGATAGAAGAAGAAGTATACATTGAACAACCGCGAGGCTTTGAGACAGATGATCAGAAGACTCATGTATGCATACTAAAGAAGGCATTGTATGCGTTGTAGCAAGCACCCAAAGCATGGTATGGAAGAATCAATGGCTTCTTGATGAGTTTGGGCTTTACCAAGAGTAAAGCAAATTCCAACCTCTACTATAAGGTTGAGGATGGTGGGCTTATGATTTTACTACTATGTGTGGATGATCTATTTTTGACAGGTGAAGACAAGCCCGTCAACGAATGTAAGAAGAAGCTTGCTACAGAATTTGAGATGAAAGACCTTGGAATGATGCATTATTTTCTAGGTCTTGAAGTATGGCAGTATCCAGATGAGATTTTCCTAAACCAAGGAAAATATGCAGTTGAGATCCTAAAGAGATTTGGGATGATGGATTGCAAGGCTATGACTACTCCGATGACAACAAACTCGAAGCTTTGAATGACAACTCTTCGAAGATAATGGATGTTACCTTATACAGACAAATTATTGATTCACTAATGTATTTGACCAATACAAGGTCAGATATATGTTTTCCTGTAAACACCCTAAGTCAGTATATGGTGGAACCCAGACATGTTCACCTAGTGGAAGCAAAACATGTGATGAGGTACCTGAAGGGTACGTTGGATTATGGTCTCAGATATGCATCAGATGGTGAGATCAGATTACACGGATTTACAGATTCAGATTGGGCAAGAAATGCCAAAGACAAAAAGAGCACTTCAGGATGTTGTTTTAGTTTGGGATCAGGTATGATCTCATGGTTCAGTAGAAAGCAGCCCAGAATTGCACTTAGCATGGAAGAGGTTGAATACATTGTAGCATGTCCAGCCTATAGCGAAGCAGTATGGCTTCGCAAGATGTTGGCAGGATTATTTGATGTAAAGATAGATGTGACTGATATCCATTGCGATAATCAAAGTTGTATTAAGATGACAGAAAACCCAGTGTTGCATGATAAGTCGAAACATATCGAAATTAGATATCATTACATCAAGGATATGGTGCAGAAGAGAGCTGTAAAGCTCAAGTATGTTCCTACAGAGGAACAAATGGCTGATGTATTGACTAAGCCTCTGTCTCGTGTAAAGTTTGAATACTTTCGAGACAAGCTTGGTGTGGTCCGAAAGGACCTCCCTCGAAAGAGGGAGTGAGGAAGATGTAGTAGGTTTTTTGTTGCAATGGTGTGGTAGCTCAGCCTATGTAGGGTATGTCTGGCTAGGTTTGTTTGGACTGAAAGGGTTAGTAAGCCAGACTAGACCTGTTCGATCCTGGGGGGATTAGTATGTTTGGCTAGGCTTGTTTGGCCTGAAAGAGTTAGTAAGCCAGACAAGGCTTGTTTGGTCCCCAGGGAGATCCATCTGTCTAACTAGGCTTGTTGGCCCAAAAGGGTTAGTAAGTCAAACAAACGCCCGAGTGGATCTACCAAAGAACCCACCGTGACATTGCTTCAGATGTCCTAAGGGAAAGACAATGAGATGCCAACACTCTGTGTTGATACCAGTATTTTCATGTTGATGAATGACGATGAGATGCCAGCACTTTGTGTTGATACCAGCATTTCCATGTTGATGAAGACGATGAGGTACAAGCACTTTGTGTTGATTTCGGCATTTCTATGTTGATAATGATGATGTTGTTTCAGCGTTTCTATGTTGATGACGATGATGTTGTTTCAGCATCTCTATGTTGATAATGCAGATGATGATCTAGCATGTACTTGTTGATGATGTTGATTTAGCACTAACATGCTAATGATGTTATTGTTGTTCCAGTATCACATACTAATATTGCAGATGATGATACAGTATTCACATACTGATATTGCGAATGATGATCCAGTATCCACATACTGATGTTGCAAATGATGATGTCCCAATATCCATATATAAATGATGCTCCAGATGATGATGATGTCCCAATATCAACATACATATGATGTTGATGATAATGCAGTTCCAAATTGATGATGAAGATATGTTGTTGTTCCAAAACTTCCTATGACATATAGAGATTCACCAGTTAGTTGTACAGTTGTTGTTGTGGTTGATGCTGATGAAGAATACCTTCCTAGTTAAGAGGGACTATTAAAATAATGTAACTTCGGAATATATTCTATTTGTATTATTGTTATTCCTTCTTCAGGAGATGTCATTGATGTAATTAGTCATGTAAGAGTCATTGAAAGAATCAATGTAAACCCCTGGATGTAAGTTGGGTCAATAGTACCCATGAGTCATTGTAATAAATATTATTTTGGTACTTTACTAGACAAATCGGCCCAGTTAGGTTTTTGGTCAAGTCAGCCCAGTTAGGTTTTAGGTCAAGCCAAGAGTCAAATATAAATAGAGAGGCACCTCCTTCATTTAGTAGTCACTTCACTCAAGCAAGTTCGCTAGAGAGAGAAGAAGAAGTGCGCCAGAGAGAGAGGAGAGGTTATCTTGCGGTTTTACACTGTCTTGGTTGAGTTCTATACTGAGGAAGTTTTGCAGGGTTTTCTCCCTTATGGTTTCCCCAAGGAAAATCTCTGTGTTCTTTGAATTATTGTGCTTATTGTTCTTTCAGTGGTCCTACTATTTTAAATTGTTTTAGAATATCATCTAAGCAATTAAGAAAATTTAACAGCCCTAACTCATCTACCACTTGAAACATTGCTCTTTTTTTCCTCAAAAAATTCCCTAATAGTGAAAAAATGTAATTCAATTACCATTGTGATCTTTGATAAATGGATACATATTTTGTATAGCTTATCCTTGCATGGTTTGATCTTCAAATACAACAAAGTTTCGAAACATTTATACGGTAGAGGAAAGGTGTTAGTACACAACAAAATGGCTAAAATGGCTACTTTTTTGAAAATTAGCCATTTTAGCCAAAATAGGGACTTTTGGGAAAATTATCCATTTAAAACAAAATGGGGACTTTTTGGAAAAAGACAGGACTTGCCATTTTAGCCATTTTAGCTAAAATGGAGACTTTTTGAATAAAAAAGTGCGATTTTTTCTAGTCGATTTCTTGGCTGAGGGAAAAAATCGTGACTTTTTAAAATGTCGGCAATTTTTCGGAGAGTTTTTCAACACTGGTATCAAGTCCCATCTATATCCTCATGTGTTGAGGTGGGATGCTAATACTGGAGTCTTGTGGTGTATCAAGACTAGTCTTGTGTTGTATCGAGACCGTATACTTATGTTGTATCAAGTCTCGACTTGTGTTATATCAAGTCAATGATTCTCATAGACAGTACCCTATGAGATGGATGTCCAATTGTGGAGGTATAATGCTTTATGTGTTAAAGCGGTGATACTATGTGGTCTATTACTAACCATGGTCATTCGAGATGAATAAAGCTATTAAGTCTCCTTTAAAGACTGGTCACCTCTAGAGTGAATTACTTTAGCATATGACTATATGGTCCGGGGCAATATTATATGATCATCAGTATGTGCGACAATTGTTCCGAGTATAATACGATAAAATGGATAAATAATAAATACACATGTGGACCATGCAGTAAACGATAAATGATAACGAGATAAGCATAGAGAAAGAGAGAGAAAGAATTTGAATTGCCTAAAGATAGCTAAGTAAAGCTACAATTGTAAAGCTTCAATTAAATATGAATGCCTCAATTAAAGCTTATGTGCTTCAGTTAAATAAAGAAACTCTTTGTGATCCATGCAAAGTCAAAAATAGTAAATAAGGTAATCTGCATGGATGGCACTAAGAGTGAAGCACTAATGACACTAAGGGTGAAGCACTGATGACACTTAAGTTAGTATGTTAACTAAGTGATCAGCATTCAGTTAAAAGATTGAGTTCAGATCAAAGTCAGTTAAATTATCAGTTAACGCTATTCTTGGAAGGTATGGCGCATGTCTTGTGCATGATGAAGATTTCAATGCATGGATTGATTATTCCAAGAAGCAAATTCGAAATTGAAGTGCATCTGTGCACTAGTGTCAGGCAAACATTGCATGGCTGAGGTTTTGACTTTTTATTAAAGTGTCGGGCACTTGGCAAGTCAATACAATTGTTGTAGATGATCTCTCTTCTCTATTGCTCGGACGTGTTCTCTCTTATCGGGCAATCTGTTAATGTGTTATGAACCATTCTCTGCAATTCTATCTATTATACTCAAATAATTGTTGGGTTTTTCATCCTCTGTATTTGGAGGGTTTTCCCAAGGTACATCTTGTCTCATATGGTTGAATGATTTATGTGGCTGATTTGTTTTATGAGATTCATATATGCAGCGATTGATTGATAAAAGTTTTAAAGTTCATAGTTCTTCATTATTGCTCAAAATATTAACATAAAACCCATCCACCCTTGAGCCAATACAAAGAATCTGAGCATATATCCTAAAAAAGGCTCCCATGAGTTCCTTAGCCAGGTCTTAAACACGGACTCCCCCATCCTTATTTCCAACAATCTACCAACTAAAGCTTTAGAGGCCAAATCCATGACTTCATGCATCTTAATATCATCCCCCAAAACCAGCTTAGTTTGATTGAGTTTTTAACTGTATACACTATTTTCATTTTCTTTTGGTTGGCTCTTGTCCTCTTGAGACTCTACAGCCTCCGTTGCCCCAACCACCAAAGACACAAACTGAGCAGCACTCAAAAGACAAGAAGCTCCAACCAAATGATGATCCACACCCCCTGCAGATCTGTCTTCACAGAAATCAAAAGAAATCACATGCAATAATGCAGGAAACCCATAACACATGCCCTTCGAAATTCCAGCTAAAAATCCTAATCCCTATAAGTCTACAGCCACTCTAGACCTAAACCCAAATGGCAACAAAACACTGGTATCATTCACCGATCCAGACAAACAAGGGCTCGAAGATTCATTGGCCCTAGTAATGTTGCCTTGATGTCATTCTGCCATCCCACATGACCTGTGGAAGCCGCCAACAATGGGGTACCTGCAGACTGTCACATCTACATACAGCCAAATAAAAGTGGTGTCCCATCCACGAGAAAGCGGTACCGCCACTTCCTTAGGCACTTTTGTGCCCAAATCCATAGTTGGTAAATCCACAGAATAGGACCCCAACAGACTATAATCTCCATCACTTAAGGATAGTGATAAAGACTCACCTCACCCCATGCTGATGGAGAAATCCATATATTTTGGCCTCATAAGGATCTGGAGAGAAATCCACCTGATCTAAATCCATGCTTCGGGCCTAAATCTTCAGCCTGACCAAACCCTCAGCCATGCTCCACAGTCCTTATACTTCTTATCTTACATTATAAAAGGGTCTGCATAATGCATAATTTACTTTTGCATTGTATGAAGTTTGAACCCCTGTGACATGTCAAATGACTGCCATGATAAATGTTATCAATGTTATTTCGAACTAATGGAGTATCACTTTTGATACTTCAGTATTATCCTTTTTATCTTTTAAAAGAAGGTATTGCTACAGTGAAATTTTTAGAATTAAGCATTTCCACCTATTTCAAATAAAATGGCCAGGGCTTACTGAGTAGGACAAGTGGCATTTTGAGGGATAAACATGAGCAAGATATAATATTTTAACTTTGAAGAATTAACCTTCAATCAGAAGTTCAAATAGTCGATACACAGTTACCTAGCCAGAGTAGGTTGCAGTTGAATGTCGAGGAAGACTTTACAGCGGCCAGCCCCACACAATTTTTTAAACATTGTATGGATATGGACATTGATATAGACTGTTCTATTGCTTGCCTGGGTCTAAACGCCTATAGTTTTGTTAAACATGGTATGGATATGGATAGCGATTAAAATTGTATTTGCTCGCAATGGTCTAAACGCTTCATTTTGTCACACGTGATTAGCTGAGGAAATTGACCATCTTGTATCTGTTGGGATATTTCATCTAGTGAGATTGTTGCCTTGCTTGTTTCGTGCATTCGACCATGATACATATATCATTTTCGGATGCTAACAAGAATATCTATGCCACTGCATAGTGTTCTACAGCGGACTAGGCCATCCCTTGAAGCCAAAAGCTTTGTAGATGGTATTTTGAGTACTCTTTCTCACAATAGCCTTGGAAGAAAGTCAGAGCACAAAGAAGAAATCCAACATCTAAATTGTAATTAACAATGGAGTCTTGGTTTGATGGTAAAGTGGGGCGTTTCTGGAGCATATCATCTGGACAAGCAGACTATTTCATACAATACTTCATAAAGTTAAAGCCATGTTAAAGTCCAAACATCTTTGGCAAAATATATACCCTGCCTAGGGACATCTCAGTTGAAAGAGATTCTGTCAAGTGTTTTAATCCGGCTAAATTCCATTTTAATACTCCGTAAAGGGCATTCTTTTTGTCCAACATAACCTCTATAAACCAACAAATGATCAAAATTTTATTGATCATGTGAGACATACCTTGTCCACACAAAGGGCATCAAGGAGGCCGATCAAGTCCCCAACAATATGAAAATAAGTGTAATTGTGAGCACCAAGAGGGGCATCTGTGTCTCCATACCCTCGCATGTCTGGGGCCACTGCATGGTATCCCGCCTCTGCAAGCACAGGAATTTGATGCCGCCATGAATACCACAACTCCGGGAACCCATGTATCAGCAGCACAACCGGACCTGTTCACCGTTCATATAGTTTATTTCCGTCAGAATTCCTAGACATAGACATACAGTCTTCCTTCTTCCCTACATCCTGATAGTGGTGCTACAATGATCAAACCATTTCTGCAAACAGTATAGAAATAAGCGAAGTATGTTGGCAGCATCAATGAACGTATTAGATGATGCACCTACCTGATCCTTGTTCAGCGATGTGCATTTTGATGCCATTGGTGTCTATGATCCTGTGAGTTATCTCCATTACCGCACTATTTAGGTTACTCGTTTCGTTCAGACATTATCCCAACATGTATCGCTATTTGAAGCAGAACTTTGGAGGTACACGACGATATCAATGGTATAAGGGTTGGAATTTCATTTGATCTATAGTGTCCTACTTCGTAACGAAAAGTAGCTCATGCACATGCACAAAATATCATTGACTTTGTTGTTAATAATGGACATTAATATAATTATCTGTCTTATCTATTTTTCAAACTAAAAAAATTAAAAATTTTAAAAATTAATGTTTTGAGTTTTATCTTTTTAATTACATAACATTTTATTAAAAGAATTACGGTAAATCCTAACAATTTTAGAGGAAATCAAGGATAAAGTACATTTTACTTAAATGCTTTTTGTATTTAGGATATTTTAATTGAATCTACACTAATCGAAATTATAGAATCAAGTGGATTATAGATGACTATATCTATTTTGCATTTTGCATTTTATATATAGATTTGAATGATAAGATTTACATCACTCAACTTAACTAAAGGTTGATCGGTGTTATACAGAATTTTCATCTTTGTCATGATCACGAACCATGTACACATTTTCCTTGCCTTAATTCCTAAAGTGCTTGGCCAAAAGCTCCTTGGAAGATGGTCCCTGAGGTTTTTTCCCTTTAAAAATCTTATTTTGATTGGGTGACACACTTTACCTTCTAGTAGGGTGCATCACTCTTCACCGACACACTTTGCTCCATTAGAGGGTGAGTCACTGACACACTTTACTTGTCATTAGAGAGAATTTGAGGTCAAAAATGGGCCTCCTAAAATATGTACTACAAAAACATAAGATATATTAAAATATTATGAGTTAGGGGTTTTACGGGGTAGGTATATATGACAACTCAAGTCTTACACTATTTTTTATGCACAATATAAATAACCATAGTTAAGTTACTTTTCTAAATTAACTATAAATAAAATTAATAAAATTACTCTACAATGATGTGACTAAGATTCATTGTAAATTCTCCAAAAAATTATTATCCTTTAGCATTTATTTGTCTTGAACTTATAAATGAAATTAAACAAAAGAATTATTTTTATGAGTTATTTGTTTAATTTATGTTGACTTTTTATATTTAGTACATTCCTCATCAATTTAATTTTAATATGATTTAATTGAGATTTATTTACATGTAAAATTTTAACAATATTATTATAATATTTATTGCATTATTATAATAAATTAACATCAAAATCATAATTTTTTTGATATATTCATTTTATTGTAAACGAATGTTATAGTTAAATCTCTTATAAAAAATAATATAAGACTTAATTTATTCTTAAATAAATTATTAAAAAATATTTATACATTATAAAAATATGTCTCATTAGTATATAAGATTTTAATATATATTGTTTTTAGCAATAAAAAAGTTATGTGTATTTTTTTTGCAATAAAAAAGTTACAAGTAAATAATATATCCTATTAACTGAATAAGTCAATACTTGTGTATAAATTATTTTAATTTATTAGTTGATTTTAATGTATATTAATTTTTAGCAATAAAAAAGTTGTGAATAAATAATATATCATATTAACTTAATAAGTGAATGGTGGTGCATAAATTCTTTTAATTTATTAGTTGAAGCATAAATTATTCTAATATTTTTTTATAGACGAAAATAAATTATTAAAAAAATATTTATACATTTTGAAAATATTTTTATAATATAAATACATATTTAAGAAAATTATTTTCACTCCTTACAACTAAAAAAATTATAAATACAAAATATATATGTAAAAAATCAATGTTACTAATTTGCTAAAAATATGCGTCATAATAGAGTTTTACACATTATGTTATAATTTCAAATTAAATATAAATGGCATAATTAATTTTATTAATTTTTTAATCATTAAAATTTTAAAATCTTTTTATTATTAAAACTAACATGATAACATTTATTATAATTATTATCATAATGACATTATTATTAATTAATATTTAATAGGTTATAACAACATAATTTGCATATTATTCTATAAAATTAACTATTAAAAAATTATATTAATTTTTTTGTCAAAAAAAAATTATAATAAAGTTATAATCATATAAACATTTTTCATATCAACATGTTTTTTTTTTTTTTTTTTTAATCAGTCGAAAAAAGCATTCCTTGGTATTCAATGAATCAAAGGAACTTTTTACATCTTCAAAATAAGCAGAATGCCACCATGGACAGAACAGCAAATAGTGATAACAGTCCTATCTAAATATACATACTATACAGAAAAATACAAGTAGAATACCCACAGTATAACAGAGTGGCTCAAAGCACTTTGAAATCACTACAATATGATCCCTCTCATAGGAAGGTTATCTGATACAGTCATCTATGTCCCTAAAGAAAATAACAGGAGCCCAGAAATCTGATCCAAGGAGGGAGAGAGTCTCTTGAATACAATAATAGTTGCTCAACAAAACATGAAAATATCTCAATGAATCAGATGAGATCAACTGTAATAGAATGAGCATATTC
Source organism: Pseudotsuga menziesii (assembly GCA_001517045.1). Classification (NCBI taxonomy): domain Eukaryota; kingdom Viridiplantae; phylum Streptophyta; class Pinopsida; order Pinales; family Pinaceae; genus Pseudotsuga; species Pseudotsuga menziesii. The sequence continues at coordinate 312,266 of LPNX010517462.1, forward strand.
TAAAAGAGTCGTGATGATATTTCCCTAATAATCTCATTTCCAAAATATTTAGTAAGTAAGAGATGGCCCGATGCCAAGTGCAGTCCCTCCTTTGATAAGATGTCTGCCCTCCTCTTATGTTCCCTATAAACATGACTGAGATCCACCCACATAAAAGAGGACATGAGAATCCTAGTGTTGAGGCACCAGTCCTCAAGATTCACCATATCCAGGGTGGATTCCTTTTTTGCCCAATTTATAATCACAGAGGAGTCGCCAAAGATATGTAGGTAAGGTAACCCAATATCCTTAGTGATGCCCAAAGTGCTAAGAGCTCAGCTCTAGTGTTGGTACAGCTGCCACATCCGAGCTTGAAGGCTAGAAGGTGAAAATCATTCAACCAGAGACAGATTCCCGCACCCCCCGAATTTTTTGCAGCCGCACCATCAAAAAAGATCATAAGATACACCAAAGTAGGAGACTTCCTAATGTTCCTAATTCTGTGCTTATGAATCAGAGGAGGCTTAAAGGTCATGAAATCATCATAAATAATATATAACAGTCTGTTCAATGTGGGCTCCTGATCTTCAAAACATAAACTGTTCCTAGCCTTCCAAATATACCAAATGATGAAAAAAGGCAGATACAGTAAATACCCCTTCAGTGATAGCCAAAAAGATAAATTTTCTAGTAAAGTAGGGGCACTCCAGTCCAAGTGCACATTTAAAATACAGCTAAGGCCTCCGATGACCTCCTTCAAAAACCGACAACTGACAAAAAGATGTTCAACTGACTTTGCCTCCGATGATATCAACATGTTGTTTTATACATTCAAACATGATATAAATGAATGCGTATATATATATATATATATATATATATATATAACTCATCCATAATTAACATACATCTACCATATTAATATTATTCATGAATTTAATTTATTTTAAAAGTACAAGATTATATATATATATATATATTAGTTTGACATTATGATATTAAATAAAATTGAGTGAATATATAATTTAAAATTAAAAAACATGAAAATAACAATATATTATTTTATAAAAAAATGTGAAAACACATTTTTAGGAATTATGAGTATTTTATTTGAAAATAACAATAATATTATTTTAAGAGAAAGTGAATTGTGAGTATTTTACTTGAAAATAACAATAATATTATTTTATGAGAAAGTGTGAAATGACTTTTATTGTGAGTACTTTACTTTATGACTTAAAAGTACTTGTATCACTACCGTGGTTAACTATGGGTTTTCATCCACCATAAAAATGTGACAAATAAGCATTCTTAACTCATGCAATGCCACCTCAACCATGGGAGATGATGTCATATACTAGAATGTAACTGGTTGATTTTTATAGTACACTTTGGTCCTTTTGAGGCCCATTTTTTACCTCAAATTCCCTCTAATGGTACAAAGTGTGTCACTTCCTATACGAAGGGACAAAAAGAGAAGTTTCGAGAAGTCTCTCTTGAAGATCCTCATGAAGGTTTATCCCTTCCATTTAGGGTGGATGTCACTCACCTCCCAACTTATTAGGATCCCACCTACTCCTTCTCCCTAATCCTCTCCTCTCCTCCTCATCTCTTTTGGCCTATAAATGTAAACCCATCCTCATGGATTAGGGAGCTAGAAGGAGAGAATCCAAATGCTAGAGAAATTTAGCTAGAGATATTATCTTTGATTTGCATATCGAGGCAAGGTTCTATTGGAAGGATCTTCAACACCAAGTCTCTATGGTTGTAGTTCTTTCCTCTCTGTCATTTTAATACATTAATGTCTTTCTTTTCTCATAAATGATGTGTAATCTCATTTATAACATGTCTCCTTGGTCACTTGTTTAGATCTATTAATTTATCTTGTACTTTTCTACTTGTTTTTCCCTTTATCGAGTTGCACCACTCTAGAACAATGCTTTGGTGTGTACTTACAGCCCGCGTCAACTCGTTGAATTTAAGTTTGATTTCTACCCATAGCTTTTAGTGATTTGTTGCTTGGTTTGTTACTAAACTGCTACAGTGATTTTTGCTTTTTGGATCTCTTTCTTCAGCTATTTTTCTTATTAATTGTTTTGTTTGTTGTGGGAATTTGAATTTCGAATCGTTCGGTGATTGAATTGTTTTGTTCATTAGACATTTCTGTCAATAAATCTAATTTTAAATTGGTTTGCAAATAGAAGATCTGAAAGCTTTGGAAGATCCATTTACTTTCATATTTTCTTATCTTAAGTAGGTTAGTTGTTGTGTTCTTTTGAAGGATTTTTTATCATATTTGAATCCAAAAGTAGTGAATGTTCTGAAAGTTGTGTTTGGCATCTTTGTTCACTAAAGGAAAAGAAAAGATTTATTTTGTGTTAGATGATTCTTTGCATGTACATGAAATATGTTTCTCTTTTGTATATTAGAGATTCATCGAAAGGAATAACTTGCATCTTCATCCTTTTTTGCATGGTTTATGGGTCAAGTATACACTCCAGCTGTCCACTTAACTGTTAAAAATTGAATTAAGTGATTCTTAATTTAAAAAATTTAGCAGGATTGTGAATTAGGTTAGAGATGTGTTCTGACATCTTAAAGCATAGGATTTGTTATTATTTGTATGCATTGCATCCCAGATACTGTGTGGTTCTTCCACGTACTCGTTGGTATCTAGAAAGGAATTTCACATACTTTATGGTATATAGAAAGTTTATTTCACATACTTGACAGTATATAGGAAATCCCCTTTCGAACGGTTGTCAATTAGACAACACTACTACGAACGTGAGCTCCCACGTACCTTGCATATATTGGGAGACCCTCATAGAATCCTAAGACCATCTGAGTTATCCATTTGGTCGTCTTGTTATCGGAATACACCAAGAACAAAACTCGGGGAGATATTATGCACGTGTTGCTAGGTAGTCAGGTAATACGTCCAGGGGTACGGTCCTAATCCTCCTTGGTTAGTGCCTTGAAAGATTGGGTCAAGTGTTACTGTTGGACCCTATGGTATATAACGAGTTGTGACACCTGACACTCCTGTGAGGATCTGGATTTTGTCCCTACCTATTCACATTGTTTTCTTATGGCCTTAGATTGAGTTTTGTAGCTTTATCTCATGATTAACTCTGGTGTTAGGAAATCTCATAGAATGCAATGTTTAAATAATGAAAATTACGAACCTATACCACCACTAGATTCACTAAACCATTCAAACCACACAACTAGTGGTATTGCTTCAATAAAAGGATCTATAGCTCCATTATTTGATGGTATGGTAGAAACCATAGAAGAGTCAGAAAACCTTCCTAACATGATTTATTCCCTTCTAGAAATATTTTTCGACCCCTTTGCACATTTACCGTTGACGAGTTTTTTAGACTCTATCCTTACTCATCAACATCAACCTCAACCATCTCACCAAAGAACTTTAGGCATGCCTGACTTTCCAGGCCTTCATTTTCCTGTGACTTCCATCATTACTGATCCTACTTTAGTCACAACTTTCACTTTTCCTTTGAATACTACAGTTATGGCACCACCACCCCAATTACAGTCACCTTTGAACGTTCCCATTCAAGTTCATTATGGATGGTCATCAATCCAACCAGTAAATAATTCAGTTGTATTGGGTGCTATGTCGAGTGGTTTAGTTGTTCCGAATCCTACCCTCGTGAGTAGTGTGAACATATCATCCATGCAAAATCTTTCATTTCCCTTTACCATAGGACAAATTGGGACTAGGGGGAAACCCTCAGCTACTAGGAAATTACACAATTGGACGGTTTATCCGCCATGGGGTCCGTTTGGTTATCTACCCATTGCTTCCACGTCTGATCCTATACCCCTACACACTGGATTACCTAATTTTTATGGGACTCATCCTAGTTTGGTGGGTGCACCCCATCAAAAAACCAATTTCTTGAATTTTTAATCCCCTCAACTACAACATGTAGGTGCATCCCCGCAGTATTCTCAATCCCAGTATACATGTATGTTTACTCAACAACCTGTTGTGCCTGTACAGTCTCAACCTCAATACATAGGTATGAATCCACGACCTCCATACATGGGAGGACCTGCTTATGGTCCTACTAGTGTCACAATTCCTTATAATTATTACAAGTATCCTCAACCAAACCGACAATTACATTTTATGGAAACTCAAATTTACTAGATATGCCACGTTTGACGAACAATCTCATCCAACATTCACAGTTTTGGCCCCGCATTCCAACAAAACTCCCATCTGATATTTCAAAGTTTGACGGGAAACCTAGTGAGGATCCTAACAATCATGTTATGTCCTTTTATTTATGGTTCTCCTCGAACTCTTTAATGGATGACTCCATTCATTTGAGGTTATTCCAAAGGACACTCACTAGTACCACCACAAAGTGGTACATCGAGTTACCTTCGAACTTCTTTATATATTTTGGCTCTTTGGCTATGGCATTCTTGACACATTTTTAGTTACCAAATAATTATGAAGCTAGTACTAAATAGTTGACCTCGCTCCAACAATCCACCTATAGCCACATTTTAGATCACATTCATGAGTGAAGGAAGCAGTGTAGGTTAATCAAATCTCCTATTTCAGACCAATTGCTAGCCTATTGGTTCACTCAGTCGTTACTTCCACCTATTACCAGAGATGTTTCTATAGGAGGTGCTGTTATAGAGAAGCAAGCTATCAATCGTGCTCAATATTTGGATTTAGTGTATTCTTAATCCATTATGTTATATGATTTTATTTCGAACACTCCTCGGCCTGCGAATGATCCTTCACGACTTATCACATAACCTCATGTTAATGGTTTGGTAGGTTCCGTTCAGTCCCAGCCTGTTTCGAATTAGACTAGAAAGAGCACCCAATCAATTTCCTCTTCTTCCCCCATGTATGAAGTGAAACAGGTCCAATCTTCTTCATATTTAAGTGGTAAGAAGAAAGGCAAAACATCTTCTAACAAGCAAGAGAATTCATCCACCCAATACCAAACCAGTGAAACCAAACCACCACAGAAGTCTAAGAATCCCTGTCTTATTTGTGAGGATGAACATTACACCAAATATTTTCCTCATCGCGAGGAGATTAATTGGTTTTTGAAAAGTACTACCTTCTATTGATGTAATTGTAACTTCGAAAGATATTATGGTGTATATAATCATTGTATGTTGTTGTACGCCCATTGGGGACATTTTTACCCCCTTGTGGGATGTCTTAATTGTGTATAGACCTTGAGGTGCAACCTCCATTGTAAGTCGAGGCAATAGTCCCCAGTGTAACATCATGTAATGTGTATTTGGAGCCTCTTTGGGAGAAGTCAGCCCTGTCAGGGAAGACAAGTGGGATCTAGTCTTATGTTTGGTTAGTGACTTGGAAAGGTATAAATAGGGAGGCTTTCTCCCTCATTTATACACACCTCACACTCTCAAGTTCACATGAGAGAGAGAGAGAGACAAAGGGAGGAGAGACAAATAGTTGTTGAATACTTCTTATTACTGCTTTTGATCGTCTTACTATTTTGAAGAAGTTTGTAGGGTTTTCTCCGTTATGGTTTCCTCAGTGAAAATATTTGTGTCTTGTGTATCTCTTATATGTTATGCATCTAGTTGTACTTGTTATTCTTTAGACAAAGATCCTAATCAAGCTAATAATATCTAGAAAAACTAACATGGTATCAGAGCTTCTTTGAAAGAAGGCATTGTGCAACCGTGGAAATTAGGGCTTCCTAGTCCAAGGTGTTCTCTCCACAGATCATCAAGAAAAGAGGGATAGGATAAATCGCTTTAGTAGGGTTCATCTTTTGGTGGAGACAGTTTCTGAATTGAAGAAGTTTCATTTTTGACCCTATCACTCATGTTGGGAGGAACTAGGGCATCAAGTTTTGGAGGCTTCCCACCTCACTTTTCAGAAAGTGACCAATATGAGCAATTCGCCTCAAGGAGGCACATCTTTCTATCCAAACAGAATTCCCAAACTCCATGTTTGTAAAATTAGGGTTTCTCTAACAAACCCTAGGTTAGCCAACTCCAGAACCAGGTCAGACACCTCAAATCGGTAAGATATAAATCTTTGTTTTTTCCATTTGAGGTTATCATTTGAAAAGATGACTCATCATACTCATCTTGAGGACAAGCTTTGTGGGGAAGATAAATTCTGAGCATGGAAGTACAGAATCTCCCTGATCCTTGAAGAGAATGATTTGGATCAGTTTATCAATGGAGAAGTTCCAAAACTAGAGGAATATGGGGCTAAGGCTGCTCATAAGAGAAGCATTGCTAAGGCTAAGAGAATCATTACAGATTCTATTAAGGGTCACCTCATCCCCCATGTTTCTTCATTCAAGACATCGAAATAAGTGTATGATACTTTAACAAATATGTTCGAAGGAAATAACATCAACTGGAAGATGACTTTGAGGAACCAATTGAAGAATGTGAAGATATAGAACTCCAAGACTATACAATCTTACTTCACAAGGGTTGCTCAAATCAAATAACAACTTGAAGCGGTTGAAGAAAAGTTCGAAGAAGGAGAAATTGTAATGACTACCTTGAATGGTCTCCTTAGATCATGGGGCTCATTCATTCAAGGAATTTGTGCAAGAAGGAATCTGATCTCTTTCGGCAGACTTCGAGAAGAATGTGCACAAGAAGAAGCTAGACTTGTGACAAGAGAAGAAAAGATGGGAGCAAGTGACGATCAAGCTCTCACAGTTCACACCAGGAAGAACTTCAAGAAGAAGGAGAAGAAGGAGAACTTTCATCACAACAACAAGAAGGACAAGAAACCGAAGAAGACCAAAAGAGATACTTCAAATGTTCGATGCTATACCTGTGATGAAAAGGGACACTTTGCAAGAGATTGCCCCATCAGGAAAAAGGAGACACCATGCTCATGTTGCTGAAGATGATGAACCAACCAACAAAAGATTCATACTAAATAAGGATGATTCGGATAAAGAGTATGTGATAATCTCAACACTTCATGCACTATCTCACACAGAAGCAATGATTGGCATGTGGATAGTGGAGCTTCTAAACATATGATGAGTTACAAGGAACCATTCATTAATATGTTTGAACATGACTCACCTCACAAGGTGAAACTTAGGGATGACAATCAATATCCCATAAAAGGGAGTGGAGAAGCTTCATACAAGCTTGAATCCGGGAAATCCTTAAAGATGAAGGATGTGCTATATGTTCCACGATTGAAGAATAATCTTCTCTCCATTTATGCACTAGAGGCAAACGGGATTAGGGTTGATTTTTTCGATGGCCAAGTTCTGATGTGTCCCAAAGCAAAGACAATAGAGGATGCAATAGTTATTGGAGAAGAAGACAAAGGATTGTACAAGCTAAAGGGACAGCCTGAACAAGCACTGGTTCATGAGTCGATTGAACCAAGTAAACTATGGCACAAAAGGCTTGCACATGTGCACTACAGGCCACTATAGATGGCAAGAAAAGTAGTCTCAAGATTGCCAGAGATCCAGGAAAATCATGAAGGCATTTGTAAAGGATGTGCACATGGAAAGAATGCAAAGAATACATTTCCCAATAGTGAGAGCAACGCTAAAATAATACTGGAGATAGTACACTCGGATGTATGTGGACCTATGTCTCTAGTTCATTAAGCGGGTATGTGTATTATGTTTCCTTTATAAATGATTTCTCACGTAAGGCTTGGATATATTTCTTGAAAGGGAAAAGTGAAGTTTTCAGTAACTTGAAGGAATACAAAGCCTTGGTTGATAACCAAACAGATAGGAATATTAAGACTCTATGGTCAGATAATGGTAGAGAGTTCACTTTGGAAGAATTCAAGGAACTCTACAAAGAGTTTGGGATTAAGAGGGAGTTGAGAACTCCATACAATCCTCAACAAAATGGGGTTGCAGAACGAAAGAACCGAACCATCATGGAGGCAAAAAAAGCTATGTTGCATGGTCAGGATATTCTTATGCACCTTTAGGAAGAGGCATCAAGAACAGTTGTGTATGTACAGAACCATACTCCTCATCGAGGACTTGCCAATAAGACTCGTGAAAAGCTTTCTCATGAGAGAAACCAGAAGTTAGGCATCTAAGAATATCTGGATGCCCAGTGTACATACATATCCCAAAGGAGAAAAGGAGCAAGATCGTTCCTTCTAGGAGGAAGGGTATCTTCGTAGGATACAATGATACATCAAAGGCCTACCGAATATACTTCCCATGATTCAAGAAGATCAACATTAGTAGAGATGTAACCTTTTATGAAGTCTCGAAATACTTTAAATCGAGGAGGACACCCATCCAGGAGGTCGGGGAACTTGAAGAGATGAGAGGCCGAGATATGCAAATTGGAGAAGAAATTCCAGAGGACCATGAAGATCACGACATGACAAAACCACAAGAGCCGGTAGAGATATTCCTTTAGAAGGACTCCCACAAGAGGAAACCAACATGGACACGGGAGCTCATACAAGAAGCTGAAAGGTATGGCGCTCCAAAAGGAATACATAGAGAGAGAAAAAGGGCAAATCCATACAATATATATGTGGCTCTGATGTGTGACATCAATGACATAGAACCTTCCACCTATGAAGAGGCTAAAGAAAAGAAAGAATGGAAGGATGCGATGATCGAGGAATATCAGTCGATCATGAAGAATGATGTATGGGAGATTGTTCTGAGACTAGAAAGAAGTTTGTCATGAATTCGAAGTGGATCTACAATATCAAGCATGATATAGATGGCAACATTGAGAAATATAAGGCAAGATTTGTAGCATAAGGATTCTCACTGAAAGAAGGCATAGACTACAAAGAGACATTTGTACTCGTGGCAAGGTACATTTCAATTAGGACCATACTTGGTTTGGCAACAGTTATGAAATGGAAAATACACCAGATGGATGTCAAGATAGCTTTCTTGAATGGTGTAGTCGAGGAGGAAGTGTACGTGGAACAACCACTGGGATTCAAGACACGTGATAGGAAGGCCCATGTGTGCAAATTGAAGAAGGCCTTGTACGGATTGAAACAAGCACCGAGGACATGGTACGGTAGGATGTATAGCTTCCTGATGAGCTTGGGATTTACCAAGAGTAAAGAAGATTCCAACCTCTACTTCAAGGTGGAAGACAAAAGAACAATGATACTCCTGCTATATGTTGATGACTTATTTCTAACAAGCGAAGAGGAATTCATTACATATGCAAAGAGGATACTTGCTAGAGAGTTCAAGATGAAAGACCTAGGTATGATGCAGTACTTCTTAAGCATGGAGGTGTGGCAAAGTGTAGATGGGATCTTCCATGGTCAAGGGAAATATGTAGTGGAGATTCTGAATGATGGACTGCAAGGCAATGGCCACACCTATGGAATCTAACTTGAAGCTTCTAAGCGATGCTTCATCCGTGAAGGTTGATTCCATGATGCATCATCAGATGATTGGCTCATTGACGTATCTAATGAATACAAGACCAAAAATATGCTTTGCGTTGAACACCCTGAGCCAGTTCCTAATGGATCCGAGACATGTTCACCTGATAGCTGCAAAGCATATAGTGAGGTACCTAAAAGGTACAGTGGATTATGGGCTCAAATATGATGTGAATCAAAAGATTAACCTACATGGTTATGTTGATTCAGATTGGGCAGGTAGGACCACTAATAGGAAGGGCACCTCAGGTTGCTGCTTTAGTTTGGGATCTAGCATGATCTCCTAGTTTAACAGGAAGCAATCATGTGTGGCGATGAGTATAACCGAGGCAGAGTATGTTTCCACTTTCTCGGCTAGTTGCGATGCAGTGTGGATTCGAAAGCTACTGTCTGACTTGTTTGATCTCCAATTGCATGTGACTTGTATCTTCTGTGACAACCAGAGTTGCGTGAAGTTGTTGGGAGATCCTGTGATCCACAACAATTCAAAGAACATGGAGACGAAGTTCCACTATATCATGGATATGGTTCGAAGAGGAGTACTGAATCTCTAGTATATGGCAACAGAGGAGCAAATAGCTGATGTGTTGACCAAGCCTCTTGCGAGAGTGAAGTTCGAGTACTTCAGAGAAAGACTTGGTGTGATCCAGATCGATATCCCTTGAAAGAGGGAGTGATGTGTTATAGAATAGCTAGATAGACAGGTAATCTGAGCATAAAATCCTGGCGAAGTTCGTAGGTTGCTCAGACGTAATCAAACCTGTAGGTTGTCCTTGTATGTAATCAGTCTTGGCAAAGATCGTAGGTTATACTTGGATGTAATCAATCCTGATATGTTACAAAAGGATAATATCTCACATCGAAAGTGAGACAGGTCGTTTGAGTGGGAAAAATCATGGTGCAACAAATTGCTCGGACGTAATCAGTCCTATATGTTTTCCTTGAATGTAATTAGTCCCGACGAAGCTCATAGGTTATCCTTGGACGTAATCAATCCTGTGATGGGTTATCCAAATGTAAAAATGAGACTTGGCGTGGTATGCAAGTTATTCATATGTAATACACCCTATGAGTTGTCTGAGCGTAAAAATGAGACCTGGCATGGTACGCAGGTTATTCGAATGTAGTACGCCCTGAAGGTTATTTGAACAAAAAACATCCTAGACGTAGGTTGTTCAGATGTAATCCCTTGTGGTTAACTTAGAACGTAAAATATCCCGATGCAGTAGGTTGTTGGGTCATAATCAATCCTTACATATATATCCATATATGTGTGTTCCCATGTTGAGATGATAAGGTCACAAAGCACAAGAGGTGCACCTAGGTGGTTCTATGATAGAACACAGGTCGATCGTGGATGATTTGTGTGTTTTGTTTTTTTTAGGACAAAAGAGATGATCTAGATACAACAAGAAGAAGGTATAAGATGTAGGTTATTATCGTGACAATGTAAAGAAGGTCTTGGACAGTTCCTACGTGGTGGATTGCTCGAGATGTGATGAAGACTTGACAGAGGACTAGGCCTACATCCATCATGAAAAAGGGTTGGCTCTGTAGAAACTTATGATGACAGATAGTATGGTACGATGATCAAAATAATAAGATGATGATGGCAGCAGCTATGATGATGAATCTATGACTCCATGATGATGACCCTGCAATGAAGACTTGACCAAATGTGTTGATTACTGTGAAGCGAGAGAATACCTTCCTAGTTAAGAGGGAGTGTTGATGTATTTGTAACTTTGGAAGACATTATGATGTATATTGTCATTGTATGTTGTTGTACCCCCATTGGGGATGTGTTTACCCTCTTGCGAGATGTCTTAATTGTGTATAGACCTTGAGGTACAACCTCTGTTGTAAGTTGGGGAAATAGTCCCCAGTGTAACATCATGTAATGTGTATTTGGAGCCTCTTTGGGAGAAGTCGGCCCAGTTAGGGAAGACAAGTGGGCCCCAGTATTATTTTTGGTCAATGACTTGAAAGGTATAAATAGGGAGGTAATCTCCCTCATTTATACACACCTCACACTCTCAAGTTCACATGAGAGAGAGAGAGAGAGAGACAAAGGGAGGAGAGACAGATAGTTGTTTAATACTTCTTATTACTGCTTTTGATCACCTTAATATTATTAAGAAGTTTGCGGGGTTTTCTCATTTATGGTTTCCCCAGTGAAAAACTTTGTGTCTTGTGTATCTATTATATCTTATGCATCTATATGTACTTGGTGTTCTTTCAGACAAAGATCCTAATCAAGCTAATAAGATACAGAAAAAATAACACCTTCCCTCAACAACAACAACAATTTATTTCACAAGATCAAACCCCTCAGCATGGGGGCGATGTAAATGATTATCATCATGCGAAATCCTCCATTGCTCACATCCTTATGATGAATGGGACAGTTAATTTGACTACCCGATCCAATACATATGGCTCTACTTCAACTTAGAACGAAATTTCAAAGGATAAGGGTTACACCAAAATCTTGTCATCTTGATCCATGTGTCAACCTTATGCTTCATCTCAAGTTTCCCTAGCTAAATTTGATTGAGTTTGAAGTTGTCCCTAGCTCTTTTTCCTCCTCTAGGAGGGCTGGCACTCTTTCTCCTAAGGAAAGGTGTTCCAACCCCTTGTTGACACTCTTTCCCTTCATGCAAGGAGCGCCACTAGCACTCTTTCGCCTCTTGAAAGGTGCGCCAACCCCTCTCTGGCGCTATGTCTCCTAGAACAAGGTGCACTAGGGGTGTTTAGAGGGAAACGAGAGAAGTATCGAGGCCCTTTTCAAAGGTGGATGAGGTGGAGGACCTTCCCTAGTTTCTAGATGAGGTGGCATTAGGTTCCCTAACCTATGAGGAGGATCCCTTAGACCCCTCCTCCTAATCCTCAACCTACTCTATCTGTTTAGCCTTATAAATCAAACCCTCTCTCCATTGTGAAGGGAGGAAGGACTATGGTACTCCTATGGTGGTGGAATTTCTAGGTGATCCCTATCATCCTTTGGTAGGAAAGATCTCATCCTTTGGGAGGCTTAATATCTTGTTTTGGAGGCTTGGATTGGATTGTTGGATGGAAGATTGCAGCGTTAAGGCTAGATTGTGATGTTGTTTCCCTATGTAATTCTATGAATCTCCTTTATTGCAGTAATACAAAACTCTTTCCATAAATATTATTGTCTTGATGATATTTAGAGCTTTCTTCCTTAACTGTTAGCTTAGATCTACCAGTTCCTAATTCAGTGTATGCTTTCACCCTTTATTTGCTCCATCTCTTTGATAAGGTTTTGCAGCTGGAGATATGAATGCCTAGAGCTTGGAGCAAGAAAGAGGAGAAGACTTATAGATATGTGGGAAGGTACTCATATCTTCATCCTGTATCTTGAACGATATAGGAGAGTTGTTTAGTATTATGTACTTGATTTGTTCTAAATCCACTTGGTCTAGGGACATTTGGCTTGAGTCCACTTGAGTAGATTTATCTGCCAACAATAAGATTTCACTTGAAGCATCTTCTTTCACTCATGTGAATGACTCTCTGTCAATAGATAATCCAATTCCTAATTCAGTGTTGTGACCTCCCAAGACATCCATTTGGAAGTCGATTTTCAATCCGAATGCTTGTGATGTCTAACAATACAATATTGTAGAAGATTTGGTGCAGGCACCTTGTGCGATGTCCACACTGGAAAGTTTTACAAAATTGTCTTTGTCAATGTAAATAGTTGTTATAAGTTCTTGGAGCTGTGGAACTGGAAACTTCTAACACTATTATGTTCCAATTGGGGTATTTTAAGCCGAGATTATCCCATCAATTAGATTTCTAGATTGATACCACTATCACTAGAAATAATATCCATCATACCGTTTTGGACGAAGGATCCTCGACTTCTATCATGTCATTGTCTTGTTGGAGGGTTGTTGGCTCTCCTGTCGTCACATCATCTGCAACTACGTTGAAGGATATTGATGATCATGGATTTCAACCTTATGGACTCTCACCTCCCTTAGCTATCAGTTTGGGAGGCAAGACTGTCTCCATTCATGTAGAGGTAGTTGATGCACCTTTTGACTATAATATTTTGCTTGGTCGGATTTGGTTTTATGGCATGACCTCCGTTGCATCCTCGATCTTTCTATTGGTACAATTTCCTCATCAAGGAAATATTGTTACCATCGACCAACTCAACTTTTACAATCCGAATGTCCATATAAATGTAGATAAGGCAATTCCTCTCTTGGGACAATCCAATTCTTGGTATGAGGATGTAGGTTTAGGATTGCTTAAGGATTCCTCCCTCATCAGAGTATTTCCTTTTAGTTCTCCAAATCCTCTACGTCTTACAACTTTGGTAAATATGCTTTCATCCATGGACTCTAGGTTTGAGCCCAATCAATTTCCACACAACTCTGATATCATTGCCTCACATCCTTACGAGCATGGTTCGCTTTCTGTGTCAAGCTTGTTAAATGAAATGGATCCCCCTCCCATTGAGCCGATTATTCCACTGGATTTAACGCTTATACCTCCTTTTCATCTACATGTGCTATTTGATTTTTCTTTTTCCTCCACTTATGGCGAACGTTTTTCCATTAATAACTGGATGGTTAATCCTATGAAGCAAAAGAATAGGTGAATGAAACAAAGCTTGGGGGCATATATCCAGCTTTTCATATTGATTTTAAATTGTTAGCCTATGACCTTTATGCTAGGGGAAAGATACAAACCTATAGACATCATGTTTGGAAAAAAATCTATTAATGGGTATCATTCTAAGTACTAACCTATGGACATCATGTTTGGCAAAAACCTGTTAATGGGTATCATCCTAAGTACCGACCTATGGACATCATGTTGGGAAGGGGCCTACCAATTGGAATCATATAAAACATAGTTTCTCTCAATTTTAATCTCTTTAAAAAATGAAACTCTGTTTTGAGCATAATTCATTTTCTGTTTCAAGATCGTTAAAAAATGAATCCGATCCTTTGAGCTTACTTTTCATTTTTTGTGCTTTGGCTAAAACATGAAAAGCGGTTTGAGCTTACTTTATCATTTTTTTTTGCTCTGGATTCAAACATGAAAACAGGTTCCGAGTGCTTTTGATACCATAGTCGTGCTCGTTAAAAACCAAGTAAAAAGGTGTCGAGCATACATTTATCACTTTTTCGGGCTCATAAAACCTCTACCAAAAAAGGAACCTCCTTAAAGTTATCTTTAAGCTCTTTTTAGACTCCCAAAACAGGAAGATATTACCATGTGAACTTGATTCTTTCACGCTTATAAAAGTATTAGAAAGGACATATTTATGGCGATAGTTTACCCCTTTTTTTGGACCGGTTGGACTATTTATGAAAAAGGAATACTATAGTCAACATTTGAATAGAAGAGTTCTCTTGGGTATCATTTTATACTTTTTTCAGGCCTCGGGGACTAAATTTACAAAAAAAATCATCTTGGAGTCTTATTTAGTCTTTTCATACTTTCTAAACATGAAAAAACCACTGAGTTTTCTTTCTTTGCACTCGAAAAATTACACATTCAAAGGCCTTTTTTTGATAATGAATCCCTCCTTTCTTAGGTTCGTAAAACATGTGAGATTGGACTCATCCATGATAAGCTACATCGAGCGTTTGTTACCCTCTTCCAGCTCATTAAAAATAAAAGAGACACTCATCCATCATGATGGGGGAATTAAGGGAATGGGGAGATATCTTTAATCTATATTAAATGCAGCTTAAAGTCACCCTTGAACATGGCAGATGTCTGTATCTTATTCAAACAATTGGGTAATAAGCTTGTCCTCTATTCATAACAATTCCATGAGTCATCTTACTCCTTTGGATAATCCGAAGAATGCCTCAGTCATTTCTTGCATTATGTCTTGTTCTCTTCCTCGTTAAGTCCATGTTTCCAAGTCACTTGGTGTGCCATTATATGTTCAAGGTAAGTCTTCAGCTGGAATCAATCTTTGCAGTCATAAGTCTTTCTATTATGTCGGTTGCCCTTGTAATATTCTCTGTTGTTCATCATTACACCTTTGTGTATGTTCACACTTATTTGATCTACCATATTACATCACTTTCCTGTGTCGGTTTCATGTCGATGATGTGGGATACATTATGGCCCTCCTTCGATGAGTATGTTCATGTCGAAATTAGCACATCATTTAGGGATTAGACTTAACTAGTCAGTACCTTGGAGCCTGCATGCCTCAATGGCAGGTTTCCTCGCTTTTGACAGTAGGTTTACAACATTGAACTTTGATCAAATGATTGTGTGGATGTTCAAATCCATCTCATCTATTCACATTCATCAAAATTTACTAAGATACCTTGGGGATCATTATCACCATTGGTGATTTCCCTCGCAATTGTTAACGGTTCACATCATTTACCAGTAATCAAGTGGTTTCTACCATGTTTGACTTCAGTTCCTTTATTCACATGGATAGAGTCATATCATTGTAGGTTCGTGTTCGAAGACCCTAGGGATCTTTTATGTACTTTACCCATCTTGTGATGGATATTTTATTAATTTACTGTCACATAGATCCACTTTGTATTGGTCGTGGCTATGTTATTATCTCATCATGTATCTACTTTGTATTTTCGTAGCCATGATTTGTCCACAATTATTTTAGGTACGGATCCACATTGCATGTCAATGGTCGTATTCTCATTCAATACTTTCATGGATCTACAATATAATGGTTGGAAGCCATGTTGTGAGTCATTGGGATGATAAATGATTGTGTTGTGAGAAATTCCTTATTTGTTGTTGATAGGTTTCCAACGGATGGTTCCTTCCCTTTTCCTTGATCCTCTATCTATCAAAGTATTTCACCTATCCTATTACTCTAGCTTCATAATTTGGGGGGCAATCTGTTACACGGAATTTTCATCCTCTTCACGTTAACGAACCATGTACACCTTTTCCTTGCCTTAATCCTTGAAGTGATTGGCCAAAAGCTCCTTGGAAGATGAGCCCTAAGGTTTTTTCCCTTTAAAAACCCTATTTTGATTGGGTGACGCACTTCTCCTTCTATCGGGGTGCGTCACTCTCCACTGACTCACTTTGCTCCATTATAGGTTGAGTCACCGACGCACTTTACTTATGTATAGGTTGCGTCACTGCCTGTACGAAGGGAAAAAAGAGAAGTTTCGGTAAGTCTCTCGAAGGAGACCCTTGTGGAGGTTTATCCCTTCCATTTAGGGGGAATCTCACTCACCTACCAACTTAGTAGGATCCCACCTCCTCCTTCTCCCTAATCCTCTCCTCTTATCCTAATATATTTTGTCCTATAAATGCAAACCCATCCTCATGGGTTGGGGCGCTAGAAGGAGAGCATCCAAATGCTAGATAAATTTAGCCAAAGATTTGATCTTTGATTTACATATTGAGTAAAGGTTCTATTGGAAGGATATTCAACACCAAGGCTCTATGGTTGTAGTTCTTTCATCTCTTTCATATTAATACATTAATGTCTTTCTTTTCCCACAAATGATGTGCAATCTCATTTACAACATGTCGCCTTGGTCACATGTTTAGATACATTAAGTTATCTTGTAGTTTCTACTTGTTTCTTGTTTCCTTTGAACCTTTTGCAGGTTCTCTCTTCATCAATAATATGGATTGCAAAAGATTCAAGTTAATGAGGACAACCTTCAAAAAGAGGTATGTATTCTATGCATCATCAAGTAATTTGATTGATCTAGGGAAATGTTTACATTTCTGTGTGTGTTTTGTGATAGATTCAAACCATTTGGACTAGAGAGCTTTGTCCTTGCCCGCATAGACAAAGTGTCTTGAAACAATTGGTTCAACCAAAACAATTTTTTGATGATACAAAAAGTAATTGTCTATGAAAAAAAAATATACTTTATTGGAAAAAATGAATAGATAAATAAAAGATAAACTTAACACAAAAATTAATGTTATTAATACTTATGAATTATCACTATTTTAAGTTATTTTAAAGGTTAACCATTTCATAACATTGAGCATATTCTCACTAGCTAAGAATGCAAGTTGACCATCATATCATATTGGGTAGGGCATATTCTCACAAGCTAAGAATGAGTGGAGAGCATTATACATCATAACTAACATATATGTTAGCTATGCAACAATGAATACAATGGATAATAACCATCATATCTAACAAGGCTACATGGTAGCATATACCTGCCAAAATAGTTGTCGAAATGCAGAAGTTGAGTTTTGATTAATACTAAATGCATGATAGCGTGCGTAGGCTGGTCTATAGATCTATGACATAGATTCCTAATTAACAAATTTCCTAACTAATCAACATTAGCAAATTCAATACAAATATACTCACATAGATAATTTGCATTGTTTATCTCTAAATTAATATTAATTGCAATTTAGAGATTTCTAATTTCATTGGATCACAAAGTTCTCTCTCTTTGTACAACCTATTTTACAAATACATATTAATCAAGCTTGAGCAATATGGTTGCATTTTTTTCCACTTTATTTCTGTGATAAGTGAGAAATTTTATTTCTCGATGTGTGGATAACACAACTAACTAAATTATTTGATTCGAAAAAATGGACTTGTTATAAAATGCAATGACTGAGAATAACCTATTACGACAAAAGACACTAATCTTTTAGCTCATAAAGAAATTTTTTTATAATTACGATGTACGGCGTTTCAACAAGTGGGAGTCGACTCCTTGAATTTAATGTTTTTTTTTCATCCCTAGGATGCTTTTGTCCGATGATTGGGGTAATATGCCTTGTTGATCAGTTGAAATTTATTTGCTACCTGGCATTTATGTCAATTGAAAGGATAGCCATTTAAACTGGTACCTGCTCCCTTAAATGCACATCAATCACTACCCTGCCGACACTCTTAGGCGGTGATGCCTGCCTCCATCTACCTCTGAACAATTTTTGTTTCCATCAGAACTATGCGCTACATAAATGGTTCAATCCCATACCGATTTTCTCCGGAATGAGTTGCTAGAAACATGATAGAAAGGCAGTCCCTTCGCCTCGTAGGGCAGGGTTTAGGACGAGCTAGTAACTCCATCATTCTAGGTTTTGAATCTCTCTGTATCTTTCTTTTTCCCTTTATTATTTAGTTTTCCCGCATGAATTTACAGTTTGGAGATCTCTAATGTTTGGCTAATTCTAATGAGATATTTATATTGGTATTTTTGTATTGATGGGCAGGGTTTAAACACCCAAATGATGTTTTATCCATTTTCCTCTCTTGAACCTCAATACCTACAAATAATCCTGCAATAATTTCTTACTCTTTAACAGTCCTCTTCTCATCATGAAAATTGTACCCATGGTTCCCATAGGCTATTCCATCATGAGTGGTTGATGTTTTAGGTGGATTTTGTTGATTCAATATTTGAAACTTCAAAGCTAATGAATATCCCATACTATTTAGCATGCATATGACTTTGAGATGCTAATGTTCCTTGTGTGCAGGCAAGGGAAAATATTATGAGAATGCTGAGATAGGTGCTTAGGAAAAGAAGGGCGTCCATGGACATTCATAATGATATGATTGCAATGCTGCTTAATGACAAAGAAGAAGAACATGGCTCATTTGTTGATTTCAAGCTGACAGAAGAACAGATCCTCGATTTACTAATATCTATTATCAATGCTGGCTACGAAACAGTTTCCACCACAACCATGATGGGTTCCTTCTTATCTCCTTATATAATCACTGTATTTCTATGTATTTATTAATGGATGGGAATATTTAAACCAATATAGAGAATAGTTTATCGCGACAAATTATCTTTACGGTTCTCTGTGTGAGAAATTCCCCATCACTCTGGATGTCTTGAACGAATCAAAATTGCTTCCATGCAAGGCATTCTGGGAACCAGAACTTATATGCCAATTTCCAATCAATCACTTGATTTTGGTCGCAGGTGGAAGTCACGGCTCATAGTTGAGAAAACCCAACCTTGAACGGGATTGTTCTGGAGGCAAACTCATGGCGAATTTCTTTAACAGATATACTTCAAACCTATAAATTTGTTGAAAATACATAGATGTAAATAGTTACTATGTTCGTGGAGAACGAAGGATAACAAACCCACTGGAAAATCATAAATCATAAATAATGCCACTACAAATTCACAGTGAATTGATGTAACTACACAAAATTGATGAGAAAACTGCAAATCGCCTTAGAGAAAGCCTATTCATGGTGTGCTAAGCTCTGCAAAATGATGGAATAACCTACCTGAATTGAAATTGATGTAACTACACAAAATTGATGAGAAAACTGCAAATCACCTTAGAGAAAGTGTATTCATGGTGTGATAAGATCTGCAAAATGATGGAATAGCCTACCTGATTTGAAATTTATGTAACTACACAAAATTGATGAGAAAACTGCAAATTGCCTCAGAGAAAGTGTGTTCATGGTGTGCTAAGCTCTGCAAAATGATGGAATAGCCTAGCTAGACTCCGTGGAATAACCTACATAAGCCTACACAATGAAAATCATTACCCTTTTTTCCCTGTGGGTACTCGTGGCAGCGATCCCTTACCAGAATCGGGGCCTCCAGACCCATTTCTCTGTGTCGCGGAATTTCATCTGGGATGCCCCGTTTATCTCAATTTACGATAAGGTCATGGAGGATTCGAAGAAGAGGGACCGAAGGAGCTCCAACTTCGTGGGGTTGCTGAAGGAAATTCACCAGATTTCCACGTGTGTGCATCATCTCTTTGATCTAGCAGACACGATGAAATTTCCTTTGACGGAATAGCAGGATCAAGAGGTAAGGAAAGTCATTCTAGAACTTGTGCATCTTTGGGGTTCTTTGAGTCTTTGAGTTGGTTAACGTAAAACCAACACATTCTAAAATTTGAAATCGAACTGATATTGAATCACAGACGCCTAGCCCAGGGACTGCCAAATGTTATGGATTTTGTCTTTCAATATCGCAGACGCCTAGCCCAGGGACTGCTAAATGTTATGGATTTCATCTTTCAATATCGCAGACACCTAGCTGAAGGAATGCCAACTGTTATGGATTTTGCCTTTCAATATCTTAGACGCCTAGCCTAGGGACTGCCAAATGTTATGGATTTCATCTTTCAATATCGCAGATGCCTAGCCCAGGGACTGCCAAATGTTATGGATTTCAATATAACATATCCATGCTACATTTGAATGTTGTTCATGTATAAGAAATCAAATTACTTCAAGACGAAATGGTTGTATTTAATTCTACATCTTGATCCTCAATGACATCAATCTCCAATCGTATGTCGCGGGCATTGTGAAGTTCATCCCCTGCCTCATTTCTATAGTTTTTTTCTTTTACATTTTGCATAATATATGCAACATATTGCCATTGTCTTCCCAAAAATATTGGTTATGACATGATGTGGAGTGTATTCTAATGTATGCAAAGTCTAGAAAGACTTCAATCCTTGGTAAGGACATTCTTAACACCCAATAGACTCAACTCCTCTATTTAATTTCCCAATAAATCAAACAAGCAAACTTTATCAAAATCAATTATCCTAATTTGTGCAAAGTTAATCTTGAAATAATATTTTACTCCCTAACCTTCATCAATAATGACATGATGAATTACTCGGTCAAGGATTTTATGTATACATTGGGGTATGCATCACAATTTTTTGTTATTTTTTAATAGATAGTAGAATACCTCTTTAAGCAACTGTAAGATTCCATTGCAACAATATTACAACTTAAGCGTATGTTAGAGATTCCATTCTCCTACCTTATTATTATTATCACTAACAATCCAAGCTTCGTTGCTAATTACTTCAATAATTGTGACTCTTGTCCATCCTGGATTTATGTTCCTTTCCTTCTTCTCCCTTTTCCTTTGTTCATATGTTAACATTAGTGGTGAGCTATTATTTGTATGATAAACCTCTCTTTCCTTTGTTATTTGTTATTTGAGTGCTCAAGAGTCAAAACTACCATTTCTTATTCAACAATGATAATAGAGTCGTATTAAAAACTTGTGCCATGGAAGGATCTAAATATTCCTCCATTGTTCAGGATGACCACTGCCAAGCAAGTCCCTACACTTTTTCCCAGGGATTCTGAGAACAATTTTCCATTCACAGTCACTAAGGCCAAATTTAAAGCATCCGTAGCGCTCCTTTAATTTCTTGGTTCATAATCTACCTAATTCACAATTCCTAATGTTTTGATCATTTTGGCTCATTGAATAAATTACCAATATTTGATACGAACTAGAACAGAGCATGGTAGTAACATACCCATGTCTTCCCAAAACAATGACTCATTGAATAAATTACCAATATGGTATGGTTAACATAGACTTGTATCTACCAATATAGTATCACTACAGAATTTTGCGATAGCTAAACCATCTGAGAGTGACAGATGCCGTTCTCCCAAATAAATCCAAATATAAAATATCTTGAAACCCATAATTAAAAAGCTAGCTTTCAGAACTCTGCGCTACATAAATAGTTCAATCTCAAACGATTTTCTTCGGAATGAGTTACTGGAAACATGATGGAAAGGCAGTCTCTTGGCCTCGCAGGGTTTAGGATGAGCTGGTAACTCCAAGCTAGCTTTCAGAACTCTGCGCTACATAAATAGTTCAATCCCATACGATTTTCTCTGGAATGAGTTGTTGGAAACATGATGGAAAGGCAGTCTCTTGGCCTCGCAGGGTTTAGGACGAGCTGGTAACTCCATGAGTCTAGGTTTTTGGCAACTCCATGAGTCTAGGTTTCTATCTATGCATTCTATATAGAAATGAAAGGTTTCATAATTCCCAAAGGATGGATAATTTATGTGTACATGACAGAAACCAATCATGATAATTTTCTGTATCCAAGCTTCTCCACATTTAATCCATGGCGATGGCTGGTGCGTATGCAATTGTTCCATTAAAATCCAAGAGCATATAAGAGTTCAAACATAGGGCTGATGTGATGTGTATGGTTGTGTTCAGGAAAAGAACAATGATGCCCTCTTGTATTTCATGTCTTTCGGAGGAGGAAACAGGATCTGTTCAAACTAAAACTACAGTGTAATTGTTTCACAAAACTAAAATCAATGACAATGTTTAATATAATTTCATGGAGAAGAGTAGCCAAATGTTGTGTTTTAAAGAGATGAAAAGCTTATCAAATCTTTGTGTTATATTAGGTAATCTATATTTTATGTATATAGATGTTAGTTTGTTAAATAGTGTTTTATTTTGCAATTTATTTTATGTTTTTTACTTAAAGATTAATTTGTCGAAGAGTATTTTATTTTGCAATTTATTTTATGTTTTTGGAATTTAAAAAAATATATAAAGAAAAACTTAAAATTGTTGGATATATCTAGAAAAAGATAAATTAAATTCATAATAAAAAATAAGATTTATAATATTATGGACAAATTATAATTTGATTCATATATCCTTACATTTAAGAATTTAGTAGGTCTACAAATATAAAAGCCAAACAATTCTAATGATGTCCATTAACTTACCCTCTTTTTTTATATTATTAGAATTTGGACAATTTTAAGTTTTTCTTTATATTTTTTTGAGATATTTTCCAATAATGTCCATTAACCTAGCCTCTTTTTTTATATTATTAGAATTTGGACATGTTTGGTGAGATTCAAAATGTTATGAATTCCATATTCGTGATCCACATTTAAGAAATTTATAAATAGATTATTTATTGTTTCTCTTTATAAATTTGAATTATTTTTATTTATTTAGTAGATAGACTCATAAATTTATGCATCTACAATGAACTACAAAAACTAACAATCCATTGTCATTTCGATGAGAGAAGAATAATTTTCATGATTACTTTTGAAATCCAAATAATGTAATGGCCAATTATGTGAAGAATATAATGTCTTTAAATTATTGTATCAACCATAAGATTTTATTTACTAAAATTTGTGGTTCAACACTTCAAATTGTCTTTCTTGTTGTATATGTCCACATCTCCTTGTTTAGCTTGCAACACGATGTTCTTTTATTACATCTTTAGATACAATTGCTAGTAAAATGAAAATGAGATTGCTATCCCCTAAAAAATACAGCAAAGCAAAGCTTGCATATGTATCACTGACATATTCGATATGAATTTTATTAATTTAAAAAAAAAAATTCTATTAATTTAAAAAAAAATGACATATCCGGTATGAATTCTAATAAGTTTTTTTGAAAATGACATATTAGCTATTAATTTTATTATTTTTTTGAAAATGGGATATTCTAATATACGAGGGAATATGTATTATGACAGAATGGAATATGTCGCATTATATTTTTGTTAGTTTTTGGTATAATTTTTTTTTTAATGGAATTTCGTAAAGGTATATTGATGTGTGTAATGAAGTTTATCACATTTTTTAATTGCTTTTATATACGTGCATACACATCATCAATATCAATAATTATAGAAATTCTTGTGATTGATTTCAAATGCACTTTAGGTTTTAAAATAATTATTGCTAATAAATGCTAATCAAAATACATATGACATCTAGTTTTTAGGAATAGTTTGCAATGCTTTGTGTTTTGGACATTGTTGGTATTAAACAAGTTTAGTTTTGTTTAGCAAGAGTAATGTTACAATGTTGTTTTTGAGATGATATCAATTAAGAAAAAAAAGCTATATGTTAAAAGGTTTGTTATAATTTGCATACTATACCATTAACTCTAAAGGATTAAGGAAAACCAACATATGATTTTTTTAATTTTCTAATTTTGAATTAAGAAATTTTACATTCTATGCAATTTTGCTTTTAAATTTATTGAAAATGTAAGATGATTGTATTTGAAAAATAATTATATTAGATAAAACCTTTTATCTTTTTTATAAACTTAATAAATCTAACACTAAAATAAATCTATTTTATTATAAGCGTACTATCTTATGAATTGAAAATAAGTGTTTTTTTTGCATTAAAACCTTTTATCTTTTTTATAAACTTAATAAATCTAAGACTAAAGTAAATCTATTTTATTATAAGTGTACTATCTTATGAATTGAAAATAAGTGTTTTGATTTGCAAAAAACTTAGGAAAATTTAGGAAAGGTAAATTATTTGAAGAAAAACCTGTAAAACTTATAAAAGTAAAATCTATGATTAAAAAATATTACACATAGTTGGAGAGAAAGCTTATGCCAATATCACACCTTTGCAAATGGACTCCACCAACTTCCATCAACATCCAAGAAGAGACATCTCTCAACCCACCTCCTATCATACTACCTTTTTAGATAACACGACCCTTAAAACCATAAGCCACCTTAACAGACACTTGAAACACACTAATATTATGGTTCTTAAGACCAGAAGCATCATAACACCATTATGCACATCATATGTAATTATGACTGAGACCAAACCGAGCACACTCACGTTGTTCATGTAGCTGTTTCCCTAGCCTTCACTTCTTTCCATTTTTTTTTTGTTTTTTAACAAAAACGGGTAATTTTATTATGAGAAGGAATACATGTCTTTTTTGGCAATAACCAATCAACCTAATTACATATTTCAAAGAAACCAAAGGTTTAACAAAGCATTATAGAAAGGGAGGGGATCACCCAATTAAACAATTTTCAACTGCTTGAAGAATTACGGGATAGGATGGAAATAACTAGGTTCCCCATTAATGCTAAGAAATCCTTGAGGCAGAAGACATGCTTTCTTAGCAAGGGCATCTGCAAGATTATTTAGGCCTCGAAGAATATGGAAAGAGTAAGACTTATCAAAATCTTTCAATATAATCCTGATTCTCTGCATAATTAAATTCAAGGCAGAATTATTAAGACTATCAGCTGAATTTAGATCTTTTATCAACATCTCAGAATTGCCAAAGATTTGAATAGACTTATATCCTTTCTCCTTAAACAACTGACTCACCAAGAGAAGGCTGTAACTTTCGGCCTGATTGTTAGACATGTATCCAAGCCCCCAGCTAAAACTGAAAGTGGACAATCTGTCTGGAGAGAAGACCAGGCCCCGAACTCCAGAGACCCCGGGGTTGCCCTTGGAAGTGACATCAAAGAAAATAGCTGTTGAAGGGGAACTCATCCAAAAAGATTTTAATGCAACGTTATTCCCACGAAACCTCCAGGAAGGGAGACTGACAGGCTTTACACAACTCAAATTATTCCCCACAACTTGAGAACTAGAACCCAGCCACAAAGAGACTGGTAAAGAGGGCATCAAATGCCCAATAGATTATGCAAACCAAGATAATGCTTTGAATGCCACAATTCGGGAGATCAGCCGCTGATCATTGAATATGCAACTATTTCTAGCTAGACACAAAGACCACCACATAAATTTCATAATCGAATGCCAATTTCAATGCAATACCACAACGAGTGATTTCAGGGGACACCGTTCATGCCAGGAAGAGTAAAAAGCCATGACAGAATGTTGAATGGGAAACGAGCACTGAACTCCGAGGAGAACAAGAGCCCAAACATTTTTGGAAAAATCACAATCAACGAGAAGATGATCAGCCGAATCCAGGGCTGATATGCAGAAACAGCAACAAAAAGGGCCATAGAAGCCTCGTTTTTTAAGATGATCACCTGTCAATATCTTGTTATTCAATAAAAACCAAGTAAAAAAATTGACCTTCGGTAGACAATGAGAAAACCAGTTAGTTTTCTAGATCGCAGGAGTAAGGAATGAGGAATGGGATGATTGTAGAACCTTGAAACCTTTGGATGTTGTGTAATAACCATCAGTTCCCCAACCCCAACAATCTTATGAGAGATGTGGATAGGAGCGAGGCTAGTTAGAGTAGAGAACAACAAAGTTTTTTGAATATTGAAATGAGTAGAGAGGTCCGAGAGTGACCAACCTACCCAATTTCCATCTCTGTCCCAAGAACAGTTATTTTCCAAACGTAGCAGACCTTTATTTATCACCCAATTCATAATATCTGTTAACGGAGTGACATTGGAGAGAGGAGGTTTCTCGAAGATTTTTTCCTCCTAGAGAAGGATCCTCTTCCCATTGCCAGGGGATCTAAAAAGCTGTTGATTAAAAAAATCAAAACCTTTTCTACAAGAGTTTCAGATAGCAGTGCCTGTTGGGGTATTCATAGAGGTGACATTTCTCAATGAGCCACCTTTTAGGTATTTCATCCTAAAAATCGTACTGACAGGGTGCTTTTTGTCCATGTATAGCTGCCAAATCAGTTTGCCACTCAATGCCAAATTAGCCAGACCAGGCTCATGAATTTGTAATCCACCTTCTAAAATAGGACGCTTAAGCACTTCCCAGCTAACCAAGTGCATCTTATTTTGGCCACCTTTACCGCCGTTCCAAAGAGAATCTCTCAATAGTTTAGAAATCTAGGCCGAGATAGACTTTGGGGCTAGCAACAAAGAGGATTGGAAAATTGAAAAAACTGAAAGTATTGATTTAATCAAGATCAATTTCCCAGACTTGGTTAACCATTGACTGCCCCAAGAAGTGATTTTTTCCTTTAACTTAGCCAACACATCAAGCCAAAGAGAAGGACGGGACGAACCAAGAGTTAAGGGGAGCCCCAAATACTTAATCTTCTCCCACTTGTCAAATCCAGGAAAGCCCAAGGAGTCTGATATTCGAAGAATAACCGAATGTTCAACATTCTAGCCATAAACAACGCTTTTGTTTTTGTTAATCAATTCTCCTGAAATTAGGCAGAATTTTTGCATTATAACATTGAAAGCCCGAGCAATCTTCATTGAGGCCCCTCCTAGTAGAAGAGAGTCATCAATGAAAAGTGCATGGTTGATTGGGTCCACACCCCTAGCAATCTTAATGCCCGGGATATACCCAGCTTCCTTTTCAACTATGATTTTTCTGCTGAGAGTTTCAACCATTAAGAAGTATAGGAAAGGAGGAAACAGACAACCTTGACGGAGGAATTTGGTAGCTTTAAAAAAATCAGAAGGTCTACCATTAACTAATGGTGAAATCCATGGCTTATATGTGCATGCTTTGATCAGGTTTACAAAATCAGAGCAAAAACCAAATGAGAGCAGAACATCATAAAGGAAGGGAATCTTTACTCGGTGAAAGGCGTTCTTCATATCCAACTTAATTAACATGCCTTTCTCCTTCCTTTGGAAGCTTGAATTAAGAGCTTCTTGAACTTGAATTACATTATCCACTAGATGTCTGCCTTTAAGGAATCCCCCTTGAAGAGGAGAGACCAACTTACAGAGCAAGAGCTTAAAATCTGTTAGCTAGAAGTTTGACAAGAATCTTATAAGGAGCATTACACATCGAAATAGGATGAAACATGTTGAAGGAAGAAGGATTAACTTTCTTTGGGATAAGGGTGAGAAATGTAGAGTTTTAACACCCTCCAACTTTAGCCTTTTTCTGAAAGGCAGACACCAAACGGAACAGATCTGATTTGATAATTGGCCAACAGCCTTTATAAAAATGAATTGAAAAGCCATCTGGCCCAGGATCTTTATCAGACTCCATTTACCAGATGACATCAACAATTTCCTTTTTTGAGAAACGTTTCATTAAGATATAATTGTCCTCTATACTGACAAGAGAAGGAACATTATCCATAATTTCAGAAGACGCTTCCTGGTCAAAGAGACCACAATCATGAAACAGAAGGTGAAAATGTCTACTAGTTCACTGTTTGAGAAGTTCTTGTCCTTTAATAATGACCCCATCGCCAATGGAGATTTTCGAAATGTGATTTCAGGAAAGCCTAGCCCTACATTGGCGATGGAGGAATGCAGTGTTCTTATCTCCCACCTTCAGCCAGAGGCTTCAAGACTTTAGCCTAAGGTGTTCCTCCACCTACCTAAAAGATTGAGAGGTTTTAAACTGGGCAAGTTGTTCCAGGGCTAATTGAGAAGAGGTAATTTCCACGGGGACTTCTCTTAGTGAACATCGCACATAGCACGTGCGATCGTGGGATATTAAAGAATACCCTTAATTTCTAGAGATATTGACCCAAACTCTTTTTGTTGAAACCCCCTCCCAATACTTAAAACCTCCTCCCCACCCCTTTTTATACCTCAATCCTTATAAACCACCCTACCCACCCCCACCTTAAACCCCTCATCCCCCCAATACCTGCAATATATTGGTTCAATTTTTAATAATTTAAAAACCCACAATATGAACTAACGTGATAGGATATTGGTCAACAAGTGAAGCCCCCGTGGTAATTTCACAATTTTCCATTCCAATTTGAATTGTAAATAAATCAGACACTCTATCCTTTCTGCTGGTCGTAGGAGAAGAGAGAGGAGATTTAACCCACTTCTTCAACGCGAGTTTTCTGTTTTTCAATTTCTGTTCAAAGACAAAATTGGGATAACCAATGACATAATGGGACCAAGCCCGAGTTACTATATCCATGACTCTCTCAATCCAGAGTGGGTTGAACCTGAACGGAATTGGTCCAAGTTCTTCTTCTTTCTCAAACTGCAGAGAGATAGGATGGTGATCGGACGTCAGCTTAGGTAAATTTTTTGAAGAAATAACGGTTTTTCCATCCATCAAAATACCATGGACAAGGAATTGATCAAGCCTGGCAGAGATGCAAGCGACACCCAATTTGTGGTTGGACCACGTGAAACGCCCAATCTTGGGTTTTAAATCAATCAGGTCCCAAACTTGAATCAATTATTCCACCGTATCCTACAGATAATCCTTGCCACACAAACCTCCTTTTTTTTCATTTGGAGCTAAAGTGATGTTAAGATCACCAAGTAATATTATGTTGACAGGGGAGTTGAACTCTAGAAATTCAGATAACGATTTCCAACATTCTTGTTTTTCAGTGTAATTAACAGGTACATAGAGATTAAAGAGGGAAAAAGAGGTCTTACTCGAGAGATGGAAGAGCTCTGAAAAAATCCAGTGTTGTGTGGCAAACTAGTTTTTTAACTGAAATTTCTCATCACTCCATAGAGTTGCCAATCCCCCACAGGAGCCTCTAGCACTGATAGCTTTGCTTGCGGTCAGTTTCCATTTATTTTTACTTATGAGAAGAATACATTCCTCCTCAATCTTGTTCTCTTGGAGCAATAGGATTTTAGAAGGGACCATTCTCATTAAATCTTTAACTGCTTTTGCTTTGAGTGGTTTCCCCAATCCCCTACAGTTCCAAGAGATGATTTGCATTACTTACCCAAGTGAGAGGGAGTAATTACTTCCTTTGGGGTTCTGGTTCTCTTATTCCCCCCATATGCTATTTCGATAGTGGACTGACTTCCTTGCATCTTTAGCCTCTCAACCTCTTCTTCCCTAACCTCCTTTTTAGACTTCCTGCCAGCTTTTTTGGAAAGCTGCTCAAAGGAATCATCATCAAAATATCCAAAACTGTTAGGTTGCTTATTCCGAGTAATATCCGCATAAGAAGGGGGAGAGCTAGAAAAAATGGGAGAAGAATGGGAGGGACCTCCAGCCTCGGGAGGAACGAATAAAGATGGACCAACTTGATCCTGAGATATTGCATTTACTTCAGATTCCAACTCATGCCCATCGAGTTGTTGCATTTCACCTTCTTCAAGGATAGCTTCAGAATAAATAAGAACATCAAAGTGATTGGGAGAATATTTGGGGATGTCAACAACCCGAGATGGAGGAAGTTTCCCAGCAGCAGGGTCACCATTCACAGATTTACTTTCTTTGCCTTTATTTCTAGGACCGTGATTGGGATTTCCTACTTTTTGGACTTGAGTCCACTGGTCGTCTTTCTCATTTACATTTTCATCTTCTGATTTTTTTTTGCAGTTCCGGGAAAAATGACCATAACCATGGAAAAATATACATTTGAACGGAATTTGTTCATAATCCAACTCCTGAATACGAGACCACTCTGCAACTGTCAACTTAATCCAACTCCAAGTCGACTTCTACACAAATTCTAGCACAAGAAAATTGATCTTTCCTATCATCCCTGTCAATGTATTTACAAAGCTTGTTCCCAATGGTTTCGAGGGATTCTGAGCTCCAACAATGTAAAGGAAGGTGCGAGAGTCTAACCCAAATAGTGACAGCAGACGAGACATCTTGAGAGGGGTCGAAATCAAGGGTTCACTTGTTCAATTAGAGACCATGAGGACCCATGAAATATGGGCCATTTCGAAAGATTAGATCTTGGTCCTCTGCACAGTCAAAAACAAAAACATAATAACCTCCTCCTACAAAATGGCTTCGGATACTATCAGAGACTAAAGGCCTCTAGTTTCTCTGCACCCAACCATCAATGGCATTTGGAGAAGGCCAGAGGGCAGTGAATTGACTGATGAGCCCATGTTCAACCAGATTTAGTGTCGAACGACAGATCCGATCAGCAGGTAACTCAACCGAAGGGATATCAACTTTCTTGACAAATTTCTTAGAAGGGCCCCCTTTCCTCTTGCCACAGGAAGCAATCAATCTCTTGAAAGCTTCGAGGTCAGGAGGAAGAGGAAGAGGAGGAACCCCTCTAGTGTCCATGATATCTGTCCCCCAGGATAGGCTTGAAGGCAACTCCAAAAATTCAGAAGCAGGGAACCCTAAAACCAAATCCAACCTGCAAGAACTATCAACCAAAAAAGGAAGGACTCAGAAAAAACTTCAACCACCAAGAAAATCCAGCAGACACCAAAGAGGAGCACAGAGGCCGAGCACAAGTATTAAGG
This sequence comes from Pseudotsuga menziesii, assembly GCA_001517045.1. Taxonomy (NCBI): domain Eukaryota; kingdom Viridiplantae; phylum Streptophyta; class Pinopsida; order Pinales; family Pinaceae; genus Pseudotsuga; species Pseudotsuga menziesii. Next base: position 343,347 of record LPNX010517462.1, read on the forward strand.
AGTCATCAAGTGACCCACATCATACCAGAAGGAATGACCTCCAAACCACAAGGCAGCCATAGGAAAAACCTGCTAATCCCAAAAAAATCCAAACTACCACATGGGAAACAGTCCCAGGTTGAGAACCAGAGCCAAGCTCTTCACAAGCGCGAAACAAGAAACTCTAGGATTTGAAAAACTACTATCAGTCAAGACACGATGAAAGATCATGCACTACAATCCTAGAACATAACGAATGATCCTAAAATCAAATTGATCCCGTCAACCGGCCTACAAGCAACAATCCTCCAAAGACAGAGCATCAACAACAATCCTCTAAAGGCAGAGCAACTTCAATGATCCTGAAAAGCCAGAGGCCAAAGAAAAATTTGAAAATATTCTTGGAGCGAGTTTTTTCTTTCCAAAGACATCCTAGTGACTTCTTTCCATCTTTTTAAAAACTTATTAAATCTAAAATTGAAATAAATCTATTATATTACGGTATTACGAATTGCAAATGTGTTTTAATTTGCAAAAATTAGAAAAGGTAAATTATATGAAAAAAACCTGTAAAACCTATAAAACTAAAATCTATGATTAAAAAAACATATATAGTTGGAGAGAAAACTTCATAGCAATGTAACAAGTCAATTGTAAAAAGCCCAGTTTGCCCAAATTTTACACAAAAAAGTTAAAAAACTAAAACCAACTTTTTTCCTGTACTTGAAGCTAAATCTTGCAAGTATCCTTTTGAAGAGGAAACAAAGTCACCACTGAGATGAAGCCAAACATTGCAAGTATCCTGTTGAAGATGCAACAAAGTCACCACTGAGATAAAAGCTTGGCCCTTCAAACAACTTTGGTTCATGTAATGGTGAATCTTCCAACTCTAGGAAATGGAAAAATACGTTTTGAAGGTGAATATTATAGTGAAATTATTATCTAATGGAAAAATTCCAATGTTGTAGAGAACATAATAATATTATATAGTACTTCAAAAAGTTGCAAATTTACCAACTAGAGTCTCTAAAATAATTTCCCTTGGTATATTGTCACAACTTTTTCTCAACTCAAGCTCGACCACGCTTTGGTCCCTCAAAGGTGACATGGATATAATGAGTTTTTTCAAACGACTCTTCATTTATTGGATGCCCTTCTTCCATACCCGTAGAAACCCATGAAATCATACTTTTATGTCAATGAGTATGACCTTTAGCTGAAGATGAATGTTTAGTAGTGTGAAATAATTGTTAGAATGAATATACACCAAAATGATATAAGGAAAGTAATAATAGATAAACTTAAAAAAAAATAGTGTTCACCTACAAGCACCATCTACGTCGGTAGATGAAACCACATGGATCAGAGCAAGACTATCGTTGCATCAGTGAGGTTTGTAAAATCGTTAAGTTGCTTCTGCATTAAAAATGAGACTTGTTGAGAACATATAGCACATAGTTTCAATTGACAAGTAGATTTGAAGTTAAACACAAACACTTAAAGGGAAACCACATTTAATACATTATAAGCAGAGTCCAATGCAGAACCACACAAAACCCGTTTGCATTGATGTTCCAACGACCATGTTCAAGTCTTGCTTGCTTTGAAACCTTTATCATCTTGCCATCTACTTGGGATTTTGTCACCTCTAAAAATGTTGAATGGGTAAAAAAGACAGATAAGTGAAATCCAATAAAGTAATGAGATTTAAAAATCAAATACTCCCACAACTTAAAAAAAAGATATATAATATCGAGAAGCCCTCCACGACTTATCTTAAATTAAATTTTCTTGGAATTGTTAATGAATTCATTTCATAACCCAAGTATCAATACTAGTCCCTAAGGATATATGCATGCCAACAATATGTGGCTAATACTTGTAAATACTCCAACCATAGTTTGGATAGTTGGACAATGAGCAAGTAACACTTGTACAATAGTCCAACAAGTGACCCGATACTGCACTTAACAATAATTCTAGGCACGTAGGATGGGGAGAGGTGTTGGTTATTTTTTCAATGCATGATAATGCCAATGGTTTGGAAGCTCAAGGGACTTTTCTACTCTCTCTAACAAAAATATTTCCCTCAAACCGTCCCAAATAACTCTATACTACCTTTGTTAAAATTTGGTTTTCATTAGAAATTGGGCAGAATAGAACAAGTTTGGCAAGGAAAAAAAGAGGATCAACACACATCAGGAGTAGGTATGGATAATGGTGCATTAGAGCCATGGAATTCCACCATACGAAGAAGATTTTGTTCAGTCCTTTGCAAATCCTGTGTAGTCTCACAAAGCAACGACAAGTATACACAAATTACATAAGCATTCAAACATTGGATTTTCAATTCTGAGAAGAACAATAAACCAAGGTACAAATTTCATAACACTGAAGCCATTTTTAGTACTATACACATCCTAACCCAAGGTACAAATTTCTTAACACTCAAGCCATTTTTAGTACTATACAAATCCTGCAATATTTTAGTTTTTTTTTAATCATGCAACCCAATAACTTTTAGGAAATAAAACATGCATGAAGTATTGTAATCATGAATTGCATCGATCAACAAATGAAAACAATGACACAATGACAATAATAGTATGAATTTTTTCTCTCATGAATTGCATCGGTGAATATTGTTATGGTCATTGGAGGTTTCCAGGCAAGTCATTGAAGTTTTCCAAGTAAGTAAGGCTTGAACATGGCCTCTAGAACGTCAATGCAAATGGGTTTTGTGTGGTTCTACATTGGATTATGCTCAGAAGGTATTGAATGTGTTTGCCCTTTAATTGTGTGTGTTTTAACTTCAAAACTACTTGCATGAGAGCTTACCATGTCGAATATTGCTATGGTCACTGATTTATACTTTTTTTTTGTTTCTATCAGTGATACAAAATCGAAAGAGTACCTAGAAGGCCGAACTTTTTTCCCATGCTAGCTAATTGTGTCTCCAGATGCACATAACAATTAGCTTTGACTCTGGTCTTGCTACCTCTGCTACAACTACCTTGAAATAAAATGATTAATAATCATTAAAGACTTCCTCAATCTACTTGTGGTTTTTCATCAATGGGTTAAGCATCACCTCGTTGGTTCTTAAGCAATGGGTGCTTCAACGAATTCAAGGCAGATGATTAGACTATCTACCATAAATGAAACTCAAACTAAAAAGCATAGGTGGCTATGCAACACTCTCCAAGCTTATATTGTTTCAAGGATTACTCTTCTAGAGGGTCTTGTCAAGCATGTTCCTTCTAGTCTCCAACTTCTTTATTGTCTACTTTTGTGCTTTGCAATTGCAGAGAATACAACAATACGCAATGGAGGAGTATATAATTGCCGGAACCAGCATACATAAGACTCAGGCGATGGAGACCGTGGCTGTGGCTTTGACAGAGGCATACGCGGTGGTGGTATGGCTATGGTTTCTAGTGTGATGGAAATTGATGGTATGATAATTGATGGTATGATAGTGGTGGTGGCTTCCAATCCATTGGAACATCAACAACCACCGCGGTTATGTTTCTATTATTACAGAGTTGATCGGTAGCCCCAGGTATAATACTGTTTTATTTTCGTGTTATTATTACATAGTTGATCCGTAGTGGAAAGTATAATATGTTTTGTTTTGTTGCAAATATTACAGAGTTGATCAATAGCCTCGCAATCAGAAGAAGTCTATCAAGATTATGGTGGTGTAAATGTTAACGTTTGGAAACAAACACACATACTACATTCATTAACATTTTTCCCAATGCCAAGAAGATTGTCATTGGGTAAGCAATAAGACACCCAAGTGGATAACCAATGACATTGAAGATAAATGAAATTGCAATAATTGAAAAAAATAAGAAATTTGAAGCTATAATGTAAATTAACATTTTTTCCAATGCCAAGAAGATTGTCATTGGGTATGCAATAAGACACCCAAGTGGATAACCAATGACATTGAAGATAAATGAAATTGCAATAATTGAAAAAAATAAAAAATTTGAAGCTATAATGTAAACAATTTGAGAACTGCAAAATAAATTTGTCAACGACCATTCAACATGACTCAGATGCAATATACATTGCCTCTTGGTAGGTATAATAACTAGTATATATTTAAGCTATACAAAATTAAACTTGAATGTGGATAACAATTCATTTTATTATATTTTTATCTATTGTGAAAACCATGGTTGATATTAATGTCTATTTAGAGAACAATATTCCTTGGGATCTTAGATTTTTTAAAAAGACCATAAATATGTTGTCCTTCTCAATTCTAAAAGAAGTTATTATTGCAAAGTTTTTTTTGTAAGTAAGTCAAAATTATATTAACATAGGAATATTACATCATCCTTGAGCCTCCTTTACAGGGGCACTATAAAAAAAAAATAAAACATGTTCAACTTGGCTAACCACATAAACTAGAATCCATAGACCTGAGCTACCTCCTTTCACTATCCTATTGACCATTGTTGTAGAAAAACTAACAGACATACTAACAAAAACAGTTTCGCAAAGACTAAATATTTATCTAGTAGATCTAGACACTCATGACATCTCAAGCCTGAACCATTACATCCAACATCCACCATAATTTTGACCCACTAACATTATTGACTAACAAAAATTACTAGATAGCTAGACACAAAAAAAGAGTTGACCCCTACTATCTGCAATAATATTTGTTTCCATGTTCAAAACAAAGGAAGAAACAACAAGAAAAAAAACTCCATCCTTGAACTTGGTGACTAGTCACAGGACCTTGAGCTTTCATCGACCCGTGAATTTACATGCTTGTAGACGAACCCACTATCCCCACCAGCCTTTGCATTAACGAACCACCACCCACTTCCAAGGGAACAGAAGGGGAAAAACAAATCCCCAGTTTACTGGTGATTACATCAAGTTTCCAGTGCATAAGCCTGCAATTAGCATTGTGGCCTTTCTAAGCTCTCATCGGTTCTTCATCACCCCGCTCCTTAGCTTTCTTGTCCATAAGAAACTTGACACAAAGACCTTTTATAACCCATAACAACAACACCATTCTCTCATGCATGGCCATGCAATTCCTCATCTAGCCTGGGTACTACACCCACTCCTCCAAGACTTTGAACTCTGCAACGGGTTTTTCATTTTCCAATTCCTCCCAAAGACAACATTCAACCTCCTCGATTTCCTATCAAATCCCCATGGGAATGCACTGTTGAAAGAAGTTAGTTGCCTTTGCAACTTTATTCTGCTCTCTCAAGATCTAGGGAAGAGACACAGTGGCCTTCCATTTTCCTTTGCCTTTCGTCGGACGACCCTTGGGAGCCATTTTTTCAAACACCCTTATGCTCTTGAATTTTCCACCCATAATTTTAGCAACCCCTCCCTGAGATTGTGTCTCCCACAACTAAGGACTAACAAAATATCCCCAATCCACCGTGCTATCTCTCAGTACAATATGTTTAACAACCATATACACCATCAGAATAGGAGAAGATATACTCGTACTTAGACCATCTCTTATACCTCTAGGAGGTTCACCACCCTGCAAGATCATTAATCCACATGCCATGAACTGATTGAAAACATAGAGCTCATACCACCCCAAGCGACTTAACCAAAATCCACCACCACCAGCTCGCCTTATAATCATCATGCACATTGAATACATTTAACCTTAGACTCCACCACAAGCCTGGACCAATTATTGTATGGTGCCCCTCTCAATCCACCTCCCCTCTTTCATCACCCACATTTGGTGAATTTATTATTGTAAAGTTATTGCATACTTATAAAACCAAAAATTCCATAACATCTTATTATTAGTATGTGTTTTAGAGAATATAATTGTTATTTGCAAGTCAAAGTGTTTTGACTTTGCATTAATTCAATTTTATACTATATTTTTTATAAAGTTTTGTGATGTTTTCAAAAACCAATTTATTGAATTGATTTTTGAAAAATTATTTAAAAAAAAAAAAAATCACTCATTCTGTTTTGTGATTGGTCAAATATATTATTGACGGGACATAAATCCTTGGGAATGTGACTACAAGCACTTTTATGATCAATTTCCAGAAACATATGAAGCACCATTTCAAAATATGGTTGTGCATATTTGTTCCCCTATGGATGAGGTTTCCAATGATTATAACTATGCTATTTGTTGATCTCATAGCTAAATGTGACATCCTTTTAAAATTGACAAATTTTCCCAATTATGCACTTTTCCTATAGGTTCATTTCATTTGAGAAGCCAACTTCAAACCCTTGTAGAAGAAAATCTAGGGAGAACAAAAAAAACTTGTATAATGGGCATTGACAATACTCATGACAAGGATTACTCAGAAACCTTCAGATCGCCGATCCGATGCTCTAATCAATTTATATAATTTTCTGGAATTGACTACTTGTAATTTTTACATTTCCTCTAGACTTAGAATTTTTTAGTAGAAATGACTATCTCACAAACTAAGCATTTATGGAAAAACTTCCTATAATAAAAGTTGCTCGTCTTGATGAGTAGGTAAAATGTTGAATTCATATTTTTTTTTTATAATAATCTGGGGTTTCTTTTACCTCCAAGTTTTCCAAACTGCACTTTCACACACCCAATTAGTGGATTTTGGCCTTATTTTGCACCTAGTCTCCACAAATTTTGGAATTGGTCCAAATGCCACCATATTTATCTGTGTGCCTATACCATTACTACACCATTTCAATTTCATCCCCAATAGAGCCCTTGTCAAGTCACTAGGTGCTGGTATTTAAAATCCACTATTTCCTCATTTATGAAAAACTGGAGCAGAATAGGTCTACACCCCTCTTTGTCAATTCTGTATCCTTCCTTAATGGTGTGGAAATGTCATATATTTCATCAAATTTTGAGCTAAACTACTCCTTTAATGGCCAGATCAATTTTTAGGCTCCATACTTATCTTCCTTTTTTATTGCACTAAGAGGACCGCGGTGCTCTACAACCCAGTACGAGGGAGATGTTGTCACATAATGTAGCGTTGTGTTACCAACAATAAAAGTAATTAATTTTTTTAGGTCACCTAATAAAATTAAAAATTAAAACCAAATGAAGAAGCAATTAAAAAAACCATGTCGACTCATAACATAAAAAAATAAAACCAACATAGATCCATGGTAAACCCGCATTAGAGGAAATTTAGGGTCTAAAATGGGCCTTATAAAAAACTGTGCCATGGATGAGCTGGATTGAGTTGAATTTTTAAACCAATAGAATTTCAATATCTTTGGTCAACCATTATGGTTGAGTTGGACACATAATGCTTATGTGTCATATTTTTATTTGACAATAGCTAACTCCATATCAACCTCACCTTGGTTAAGTTCTTGAAAAGATCACCTCGAAATAAGATAAATAAACTTCAACTAATAAATATAGAATATTTTATTTGATCACTACTTCGAACTCCTCTAAAATATAACCTTCGCATTAATTAAAATTGTAGTTGAAGCATTTTGAAATACTAAAAACATTTATTAATCAATTTTTTAAAAAGAAAACTAAATAATATTTAATTTTAAATAGACTTATCTTAAAATACTAAATAAAAGATATTTAGTATTTTTAATATTATTAAATAATATTTAAAAAATAAATATATTTAATTAGTATATCCAAAAATAAATAAAACATTTAAATACTAACAAAATAAAAATAAAAACTATTTTTAATGTTACTAAAAGTATAATAAAATTTGATTTTACTTTTTTATTACCCTACCTACCTACCTATTAAACCACAATTTTTTTCTATATTAATATAAAAAATAATATGAATATACATAGTTTATTGTTTTTTATATTATTTGATTTAATATTTTTTATATGAATTAATATAAAATTTATATTAAAAAATCATCGTGATTTTTTTATATTTTTAATACTATTATAATTATATTTTTCATTATAAATGAATATATTTGAGTTTTACATTTATTAAATATATAAAGAGTAGTGGTCTATTCATTTAAAAAAATAATAATATAAAATTCAAAAGTTTCTTATCATTTATTATGTGTGCACAAGAATCTAAATATTTCATTAATTTTTTTAATCAATATCTCTTAACTCTACATTAACTCAATACAGTTGTCAACTACCATTAATGAGACGATTTAGGTTGACTTTCATTAGATTTTCATTAGATTTAATCTGACATAGCATATTTGTAGTGTGATGTGACTTTTTTTATTATTTTCCTTAGGAGGCCCATTTTAGACCCTAAATTTCCTCTAATTTGAATCTATCAAGCACCAAGAGGGATAAAATTTATGGATGTGTTATTTTTTTGGATGTGTAAAAAATTTAAGTTAAAAAAAGTTACGCCTTAAGAAATTGGATCCCTCTTAGTGTTTGATAAATCCGAGTTTAAGATGGATCTATGCCAGTTAATTAAAATATGTAATGTTCATATGACATCCATAGTGTTAGCGTGGATTGGCATCTAGCTTCCTATGTGGAAGTGAGGTATTACATGTCATGACACATGGATTCCAAATGTCCCACCTATGTGAATGTGGAAGGAACACACCTCATCATTGTACCCCTTGTATTTCTTTCCCACATCCTATAAAAGCATTCTAATATGGAGGTGAAAAAAACCTCTCGTGTATTTGTCCACATCGACCTACGCACTCTGAATCCCACATGTGGAGAAAAATTCCAGCATAAATTATTCCCTCGCTGACACATTTCCTCCACACTCTGTACTCCACATGCACATAAATCCTTTTGCGAGATTTACACTCACATTAACTCATTTCTTTCGCACTCTACGTTCGGCATGTGAAGAAATCCTCCCAGACACTTACTCCCACATTAACTCCTTATTTCACGCTCTGCATTCCACATGCGGAGAAATATTTCCACGAGATTTACTCCTGCATTGTTCCATATATTCTTCCCTCCACATTCCTCTTTCCAAGAAAACCTCCCACAAGAGATTTACTCCTGCATTGTTCCATATATTCTTCCCTCCACATTCCTCTTTCCAAGAAAACCTCCCACAAGACTTAGTCCCACATTAAGCCATTTATTCTGCACTTTGCATTCCACACGTGAAGAAAACCTCCTTCATGACATGCTCATGGTGTTGCAAAAGTATAACTTAGTCCCTCCTAGGTGAATTCCACACTTGCAACTAACCCCTATTGGGTGCTGCCACCGGTATTTCCATTAGTACACATGGTTTATTCAGATCATCACCCCTTATCCACATGGAACTTATGGGCCCACATCAAATTTTCCAATTTTTTAAAATTTAATAATTATGTAAAATTTCAATTTTGCAATAGGGGCTTATTACTAAATTATACCCGATCTTTCCTCCATTCTAGAAGTATCTCCCTCACATAATAGAATAAAGAAATTCACTAATAACTTTCTATGCAATTTTTCACTCTAGATAGCATTTTGTTAACACTTGCTATGCAACTCTAATTTTTTCCTATAACTATGAATTATGGCCCATACAAACTTGATGCTACAACCAAGATATTTGATACCACTCTGTCACGTCCCCATCCATCAATTTGACCATAGGAGGGAGTAATTATGAATTCATGGCTTATAAATTTTTCCCCATGGCCATAACACGAATTTATGAATAAGGAATGTATGTGCAATTACATAAATACAAAGCATAGCAGAAATAAAACTCTATCCACACTTGTATCATGCATAAATAAGCATATTCATAATAGGAAATAAATAACAATCATTCCACATTCATATACAAAATAATACTTATCTTTTAAGAAAGAAGATTCAAGCAACTAGTTGTGTATGAGTGATTTTCCAGCCAACCGTAAATATTAGCTATAGATACCACCCCCAAGTAAGGATATGAGGCCACCAAAGAAAAGGAAACACCTACATGATTCTCTCTCTTAACGCGCATCCCATTTGCTCTCATACTTAGCCAAATTGCTCACCAATGAGTAATTACAAGGATCTCACTTAGCCATGGCACTCTCTTCTACTGCCCCACACAATAAAAGGAAGGAATTTCCCTTCACTGCTCCACAACTCCCTCGAGAAATCCAACCCTTACAATGCTTATTAGTGTGTGTAAAAAGAATCCAACCTATTGTATGTTGTTGGAGGACCTCCTATAACATTAATTCATGGATTCTCAAACATTCAGAAGCAAAAAAAGCTCAATGGGTAAAGTTTATTATTATTATTATCTTACATAGTCTTTATGCTCAACTACAACCATCATCTTCCCTCTAATGCCTACAATTTTTCTTCATAATTCCAATTTATGGTTATTTCACAATCTGGTATGGTAATTTGCAAGGAACCTAATGGGTTACTTGACCTCAACATCCATCATAAAACATTTAATCTATATAAGGATAAATATTTATAATTTTTAAATCATATCTTGTATTCCTGATATACATTTGGTGTGAATACACTTAGGTGATTAGTTGTGTCCCTCGGGAAGGGATACGACAGCTAATAAATACAATATTACAACTAATAAATAAATATATAATATGGAAAATATAAATACTTGAGAACTATGTTAGTAATAAACTTAGGTATATTACAAGTCTTGTCTCTTTTGAAATGCTTTGGTCTCAAAGCGTCTCCTATAATTGTCAATGACGCAATATGGTTGAAGACATGTGTCCATATGATTCTCAAAGTGTGGAGAAATATTGTTGCATCGAAAAATGATCAATCCATCCTAAATGGATTCTTTCTAGAACTTTCTAATGATAAAAATCCGAAGTCGACCTTCCATGTGGTTTCTTTTGAGTTGTATAGATGTTCAATTATTGTGATTCATAAGAACAATGCTGGAAATGGTATGTGTATCCTTGTGTACTCTATTTTCTAAAATTAGGAAGTCGATGTGATATCCTAGTACGTTGGTCCTTCATAAATTTTGGTTTAAATTGTTCACGATGTACTTGAGTTGACATATTGAAATTTGACATTCTTGTATTGACTAGTGTGATGATATATTCATTGGTAGTGGGTGATGGCACTTCAACCCTAACTAAGTCCATTGAGTTCAACATGTCATTGGATTGTTGCTCCAACTAAATTTCTAGTTTCTCTTCGTGTGATAAAATTCCATGCACCATGACATTATGAATACTAGGTATGATAGCTTGACTGTTGAGGTTTCCTCATCTGTAGATTCGACTTCTAACATATTTCTCGATTCAATTGAATCGGTGAAGGTGTCTTTATCTTTCATCTTAACTTCTTAATCCTTGCTTGATTCTATTGCATCCATGGATGTCTCTTTGTTTACTTTCAGAATTGATTTTACCTTATGTTTTAGGTTTTTTTTACTTCTTTCAATAAGATTTGATTGTGATTCTTCAAACGATTTTTTTTTTCTTTATCTGAAAAGATCTCGACAGTTGCTTCCTTGGTCTCCTTATTGTCTTGAGATTCTTGATCACATTGATTTGATACATTTGACTTGTCATCTTTGTTTCCAAGTTGTATGTTCTCTGGATTCACATCTCTTCACATCTTTATCTGTTCAAGTAACTTCTTATTACGATTCCTTAGGAGGGAAATTTATTCATCTTTTTCTAATAATTTGTTGTTGATTTTTATTTTGAAATCTTGAAATATTGTTCTTGTTTTGATATTCATAATTGAATAAAAAAAAGGATCACATACATCTCATCTTGTTCATAAATTTTTCAACTTTGGCATAGTATTACAAAAAAAAGAAACGATCTCTATCAACATGAAACTACACCTTGACCTACCCATGACACATAGGAACCCTGAACTTCTTCCAAAATCCTAGATTTTGCAAAGTTTGTTGAAAAAACAAATATCTAAAAGACAAGCATAACACATAAAATGATTAATATATGATGATTGATCCCTCTAACAAGATCTTCCCCTCTATCACCTCTTGGAAATATAACTTACCAAAAAAACAAGAAGTTCCCATTTTTGACAATCTGTCCGCTTCTCTATTGTAAGATCTTGATATATGCATAAAGGATAGCTCAAAAAAGGAATTTTCCAGAAACTTAATTCTTTTGCACCAACCCTTTAAATTGACAACCTGGAAGTTGAACTTTCCTTTTTCCCATTCTATTACAACCTTGGAGCCTCCATTGTTAATCAAAGAGTCAATTCCACAATTCTTAACAAAGAAGAGAATCCCCAAAAGGCCAAGGAGCTCTTCTCTTGTGTTACTCCCAACATCACCTCCCATCCAAATATTAAAAATACGTTGATAATTTAATTTTAGTACCATACCACATCCACATTTCCCTTCCTTCGAAGAAACATCAAAGAACCCTACAGTTGTAAAGGGAGAAAAGAAAGGTTTGTGGAGCACTTTTTGGGATGATATCCTTTCATCAGTCACAAATTATTTATAAAGAGTTAGTCCCTTTGAAACACAAAGATTGACATTTGGATTTACATTCTCAAATAAAACCTTATTCCGAACTTTCTAAATATGCCATAAAATGAAAATTGGGAGACTTCTGAAGGAAGTAACTGAATTATACCATAACTGGAAATTTTCATGCAAATGACCTTCTCCCCAAACATAATTCAGATTTATATCTTCAGTAACAAGGTTCCAGACTACTTTAATGAACCCACATTCAATAAACATATGTTCTTTTACTCATCCTCTCTTTTGCAAATGGGACAAACCCCTGAACCCTCGCATCCTCTTTTTAATTTTTTTTTCCAGGTTAGAATTTTATTTTCCATTAGCAACCAAAATAAACACTTCAGTTTTAAAGGAAGTGACCATTTCCGTAGAAAATTATTCCACCACTTGCAGAGTTGGGAGAAAAGGACTGAGAAATTGTACTATAAGACTCTTTAGCTGAAATTTGCACAGTAGCCTTAGTCCATAGCCAAACCAAAGTTTCTTCCTCAGAGCTTAGCCTAATTCTAGCTACCTTCAACGTGATGATGAACTTGTCCCAAATATCAACCCAAGTTCCAGAAAAACCCAAATATTTGGAAGTAAACCAATAGTCACCTTTCAAAACCGCCCAAGAAGGTCTTTTAATCATGTTTAGAGTTGATAATTCTAAGATCTCGAGGTGGTTGATAATCTATGCTGGTAAGGTGTAGTTTCCATTTGCTCCCACAAAGGGGTCAATGCCAGAGTCTAACTTGTTTTCCATTCCCTATGTCATAGGCCAACCATCTTTTTAGCCAAAGGAGGGTTTTTAAGAAACTATTCCAACTTATGGAGAAATTATGGCTATCAAAACCTTCCAATATGAACCAGTCTTCCCTGTCAAGACCTTTAAGATATTTAGCTTTGAAAACCTTACTCCAAAGGCTGCTACCTGAAATGTATTTCCAAAACTTTTTAGACAAAGGGAACTATCAAAACCATTCCAAGTTTTTATGCTCCATCCTCCCATCCTTTTTGCAAGAGAAAGGAGTTCCCATGCAAAAATATGAAAGGAGCTTCTTTTCGCCACCCCTCTCCACAAAAAATTGAATATTTTGGACCGAATGGAATTTAAAATTGATCTTGGAACCATCACAAGTGAAAATCAGTAAACTGGTATACTGGATAACACAACCTGAATCAAAGTTAATCTTCCACCAATAGACAGGAACCTAAACGCCCAATTGCTTATATTTTTTATCAATCCTCTTGACTAACCATATCCAATCCAAATTTCTATAGCAATTGGGTTTCAAGAAAAACTCCAAATAGTTGAATCCAGTTTTTTGAGGCTCTAAATTATAGCAAAAAATAGAAAAGACTGCTTCCTTTTCTTCCACATATAGCCCATTATAAAAAAATACTGGTTTTCTTGGGTTTACTTCCATCCCAGAGGCTAGACAAAAAATCCCTAGGATTTGACGTAAAAAATGCCATTCTTCCACTGAGTTTCTATTGGTTAATTACATTGTTTCTCATTTTTTAATTCATTTATGAGTGTAGTCAAATTTTTAATATGATATTTAGGGAAATAATTTCTTCCTCAATTAAACCATTACAATGTTTCTCAAAGTCAGCCCTAACTTGTAATTTTTTATTTCTCTCTTGATATTGTATTACTTCATCCACTAATTTATTAATTTCATACATTATGAATTGATATTTCTTCTTCACTTATTTTCTGAATATTGAGATGTGAGAACCCAATAAGTTTGAAGGTTCGTTACCCTTCTACGATTTCCCACAGAAAATGTTTATATATGATAAAACAATGTGTAGGTTATATATATATATATATATATATATATATATATATATATATATATTTCAATTGTGGTTCAACTACCCCCAGCGGGGCTTGCTACGTCCATGAAAACAAGTCATAAGGGGCCCACTCGAAGGGGCCTCACCCCATTCGCTCTGATTACAGAGCTAATCCGATGGGGACATCATGTGAGGCCCTTATATAACAATGTATAGCCACCCGTGGATTTGACCCAGAGGCCTTCTGCTCACAACTTACAACACTCAACCACTTGAGTTAACCCACCGGGTATATATATATACTATGTAACCATTTTTTCTCGTTTCTTTTTCCTTTCTTCTTTCCTTTTGTATTCATCTTTTTTTTCTTTTATCTCTGTTCTTTTTGTTGTTGTTGAGATTTTTGGTAACAAATCCAAAGTAACTTCTTTTTTAATAGAGGGACACCACCCACCTTTTTTTCTCTTACCTCTGTAAAAATATTAGCCACCTTCCAAAAAAAAATTGGGCCATGAGCTCCCATGAACAAAATAAACAAGAATCAACAATGTGGCTCTAATACCAACTATAAGGAGCCCAATGGTTTACTTGAACTCAACATCCATCATAACACATATAATCCATATAAGGATAAATATTTATTATTTATAATCATAACTTGTATTCCTGATATAAATTTGGTGTGTATATATAATACACTTAGGTGATACATCCCTCGAGAAGGGATATCCCAACTAATAATTACAATATTACAATTAATAAGTAAATATCTAATATGGAAAATAAAAATATTTGAGAACTATGCTTGTATAATAGCAATGGAATGAATAACACGAGACAAACTATACATAGTGTAAAAAATATCTCCTGACAAAAATGGTCGATAGACTCCAAAGAGATGAGAGGATAGTGAAATACATTTGACATAACTTCTATCCATAATAGAACGGACTGTTACAATTGTCATAGAAGTATATTCATCTCATGCTTCCATAACTACATGATGAGACTTTGCCCATCACCGTCACACATGCATTCAATGATTGGATTTAATAGTCAAAAGGAAGTAAACAAGCTAATTTAAGGTACATCACAATAAAATGATGAGTTCTACGGTTGACACTTGGAAATAGATGATTTAATCTCCCATATCCCACCTTTCATCTTCCCCTTTAGTGGAATCATATCCCATCTAGTGCTCTTTGCACAACCATATTGGACAATTTTATTATTTTTCCAACATAATATTTACACAACTTTCGAGTTCAAATGGCAATGCAACTAAATAGTCCTTATAAAAATATTTACATTATACATTCCTATCCATTCACTAGTCAATCCTTGGCCCTAATCTCTACACTAGGAATCCATACTACCATATTTACATCATTCACATAATTTGATTCAATATATTCTAAGTGTAAAAACTGGGGGTATTACACTACCCAAACTTCTATAGGAAATTAAATGAGTCTATAAACCCAGATATCTACAAGAACATATAGGTGTATGTGTACCTATATTTATATAGGAACCTATAGGAGCCTATCTTCCTAGATTCTAGAGTATCCTATAGGAGACTACACACCAAAAATTCTACAAAAGTATGTGCACCCAAAATCTACAGGATTCCATGTTTTCTATACTCCACCATTACATAATGCTTTGTTTCTTCATTCCAGTTTACAATATCCTACATGAAGAATAATTCACGACCATACAATGCCATTAAAAGGAAAAATTCTGAGTAACTATTACAATACTAAAAGTCACAATCTCTAGAAATTTAAATCTTCAACGTCACACAAGAAAATATGCATATATATAAACTATTATGAACCATTAAACTAAGGTATGCCATGTCTTCTAAAAAATCTTGAATTTGTTCTATGTTTTACAATGCATGAAGCAAATCTACTCATTATCATAACTTACAAATGGACCTCACTAACTGCCAAGGGCATTGAAACCTAAGTTGGGGGGTGATTGAGGTAATTGAAAGATTTCATGATATAATCCACCATTGGATTTTAACCCAATAAGGATAATGAGTTGTGTCAATCACATAAGTCAACAAGCACAACTCGTTTGAATAATTACAAGGGCAAATGTGACCAAATCAAATAATAAAGAGTTCAACACAAAGTATGAGTTGGGAATGAAAAAATAATTAAGTTGTAAGAACTAGAGATAGTTAAATTGTGAGAATTGAAGACAATTGAACTATGATGAACCCTAAACTATGAGAAGTGGAGATAACATAAGAAATTGTTGCCTAAATTGAGGATCGATGTGCATGATGAAGAATTGTTTCGTGAATAGAGGATCGATGAGCATAAAAAGGACTTTGTTACGCTCTTGAAATCACTTGAAGTAGACTGATATTGCTTGCTAAAAAACACATAATATAACACTTAGATTGCTCACTTCATGTAAGGGTGACCAGATCAAGTAAGAATTTTGAGAGTGGTTGATTAACAAGTAAGTAGTCCATTTTATAACCTATTATTAATGACTTTGAAGAATTTAGAAGAATATAAAACTTATTTAATAAAATTCTTCCATTGACAATAGTCTTGTAGGAAACCCTAACCAAGCAAAACAATTCGCTCTACTTAGAGAATACACAAATTCACACATAACCTACTAGGAATGCGGGAAAAATTTGATAGAAGGGAACCCACAAAATACTTCAAGCTTATAACAACACACAAGTAGCAAAATATTCTAGTAGATGAAGTGGCTATTTGATTTTAACAAGTTTAAAGGGTGTCATGACAATATAGAAATGCATTTCCCCCTCAATCTCCAACATCTAGGAGCCCAAGGATATATTATTTAAGTAAAGGTTTTATAGATCCAAGAAAGTAATATTTTCATCATTACGATTTTAGGATTACCAAAAGGAAGACCTTAACATAAGGATGATAGACAACTTGCTATGAATTATAAGAAATGATTCATTCCTAGCTATGAATAAGCAGAAGAAAATAAAAATGGGGTGAAGAGGGACAAATTTTGTGCACCATGGAATGAGGTAGTAGTTCACCTCATTAAATAACCTACTTGTGAAGGGAGATTAAGCATGGTGTATGCCTAACAATTTAGGTTTCTCCACTAGTTAAGACATCTATTTCACCAAAATCCTGAAGAGAAACTCAATGTGCCCTAATTTCTACTACCATCCTTGAAGGAAATGAGGTTGTATTTCAAAAGTGTAAACAAGAAGAAATATCCCATCATGGGTTGATAAAACTAACTGTATGTGATGCGTTGGAAATACCCCTCTCAAAAATTACATGGGATGAGTTCATCACAATGAGCTATGAAGAGGACACATCATTATGGCTTGCATCCAAGGAAGATATACTTGTAAGGGACTTTGGGAGTTAAAAAAAGCACTGGTAAATGAAAAAAGTAGTAATAAGAAGAGTGATCATAAGAGACACAAGGTAGAGGACAAAGATATAGAGTTATATTCCACGTTGATTAAGATGGTAACTTCCGAAAACAATCCTCTAAAACTCAAATTCAATCCTTAGAGAAAAGGGAAGAGACCATCAACATGAGAATTATAACTAGATCCCAAGAATCCAAGAAGTTGATTGCCACTCATCTTCCCACCACCACAATGAGTATAGAGAAAGGTGACCCCCTAGGCCAACCAAGGACTCAACATATACACAAGAAATAGATTTTACCAATATGAATGAAGTAGAGGTACAAAACCTCATGACTGAGTTAGAAGAAGCCAAGATTTAGTCTCTCTGGTAGAAAAATTTATACATAGAGGGTATCGATGTGGGGATGAGCTAGTTTCATACTGAACAACAATTGGTAAATTGCAAGAGAAGTTATAGATTATGAAAATGCAACATATAAATTGTTTAAAAACTATGTTGAAAAAAATGTAAAGAATGGTTGACCAACACAAGTGAAAGAGTTGACATCCTAGTTGTATCCATTTCCAGTATGGTAGAATTTTCTAAGGAGATGTTGACTTGCAAACCACCAACCAAATTTTATACTTAATTTCTTAAAGAAAAATGACACAAGTTTCAAATTAAAATAATATTCAACCAACTCCCTTATCAATTTGATACTCCTAAAGACTTCATATATGCACACCAACATGGTGTTGTGAGTGAAAAGACTAGCTAAGTGAAATTTATCTCCACAGCTATGTACTACCTCACCCCTACAAATGGTCTCCAAATCCTTATGTATGTGACAACTTAGAGAATTTTTCTCTTGTATTAATAATGATGAGACAAATTACATTCAAAAGAAAAAGTATGAAGAGGAATACGAAAACAATAATTTATGGGTAAGGGATGAAGCAATAAGGCCTAATGAAGTGATAAAAATATACAAAGCCTTGACCTAATATACATAATTAATTCCTATTATATAAGTGAAACAATAGGAGTATATTACCATTATGAGGCCAAAATCAAGCATTCCAAGGAAAAGTACTTTATCCTTGCCATAGTAGATGGGATGGCCTTCCCATTGGCCTCCAATTAATGCAACCAAATTCTCCACAAAATCTACAAGCTACCTTCTTCTGGGAACCATTGTGCAAGAAAACCATGAGAAAAATAAATCTCAAACCGGTTTGGACTTAATTTCAAACCTCCTTTTATACTACATATTGCACCTTTAGGGGAACTGGATGAAAACAAAAAAAAAGGAAGAGATGGGGAGAAGAAGAGTAGACAAAGGGATAGCATAGAAATGTTTTGGCATCACACAATTTATGGAGAATGACTCACTAGTGATGCGAACATTTTTCCCACGAAAAATTGTCGCTATAGCAACACATTTGTGTTTTTATAACGACGTACATGAGCCTAAACTTTCATGGAAACATTATCGTCGCTGAAGCCACAATTCGAACATTTCATATCTATGGAAACAAGAAATAGATGACATGTGGCGTGAGTGAACAATGCTTTAAAAACCTATATTCATTGCTATAACGACATTCATTGGTCGTTATTTCGAGGTTTGTTTGTCGCAATAGAAACATTACTGTGTCTCTATAGAAATGTTAGTTTGTCGCACAGAGCGATCAATTTGATATACAAGTGACAGATGATAGTCTCTATAGCCATAGAATATTGCTTTACAGGAAAGAATCGATCAAGTCTTATTCATCACTATAGGGACGATTTCTGTGAATTTTTTCGTCGCTATAGTGATGATGTCTATGTATTAAAAAAAATCATTGCAAAGAGAATGGTATTGTAAATCATATTTAAATAATGTGAAAGGAAGGTAGTTGCTTGACTTCTGCACTTATTTATTTTTCCTTTGTGTATTATGAAGAATATGTTGCTACTCAAGACTTTAAACCTAATTGTTGTAAGGGGCAGTTCACATGCAATGACCATTGAATAAGATGCAGTTTGAACCATAATATATTTCATGTGAAGTATTGTGGCCGCACTAAAGAGGATGTGCTTTGAGACACACTTTTGAGTCATGTCAACCAACCATGCCACCATGCCCCAAACATGATGGTTTCTCAAATTTTTTTGAAGGGAAATCTCTATGTCAACCAACCATTCCAAGAGTCCAGCAAACTGAACAAAGGTTAAATCAAGTTATAAGCCATAATGAGCAACATGCATAACCAACTCCCACACCATGGGCCCACTATTAGAATGTCCAAATGACCCAACACAACATAACGTTAAATTTAATATCCGCAAAAAAGAAAAACTTGGTGCATTTCCCACTTTCTTGGTATAAACATGTCTAGACATGAGGGTCACAATGACATATAGAAAAAAAATATGTCAAGAAGAAAGATATCATGACACTATGCAAAAATACTTAGTATTCATATATATATGTAAGCAAATATGTGACAACTAATAATATTGAAATTGTAATTATAACAACAAACACTAGCTATTGTAGTCAGGAACTTTTACAAGGGTTAAGAGTTAATGCAGTCCACTACTTTTATTTGATTGTTTCAGAAAAAACACACGATGAAAATTAGCCATATCACCTTTTTTTCATATGGTATATTAAATCAATATAATATTATCTTAGAATTTTCTAGGAAAGTATTCTTCCACAAAATAGTAAGGACCTTTGAATAATGCTATTTTGAATTGACCTACTACTTTGATCAATTATTGGAGAACAGTAAAAAGAAAAACCAAATTAATTACAGACTAAAAATGATAAAAAACACTTGTAAGCCACCAAAAGGAAGGATATAAAAAATATAACCCTGTGATCTAACCTCCAATCTTTGTGATGCCTCCAACATACTACTGGCCCTGCTGTATCCCTCTAAAGAGTCATCGCTTCCAGCCATGGACTGCACGCCTTATGTACAACAATTGGGCATCTCAAACAACGCCATAAGATAGATTTTGAATAGCAACCTATGCCTTTGTACATATGAATATTTTAAATAGAAACCTCATCAATTGGGTCTACACCAGGGTAGATGCAAATCCTAGGCTCTATCAAGTGCCGAGAGGGATCAATCTCTCGAGGTGCAAACATCTCTTGAGGTATTAATACACTATTAGAACCAATAAGTGTAGCTACTAATTTATGCATTAATATTAATACACCATACACTGAAACCCATGCAAAGAAAAAACTCACTGTACATGTTAATGAAATTCCGTTACTAAAATTCAATATATTTCAAATATGACACTTTTCAATTTGACTATATTTGCAATTATAATTAATAAATTCTTATTTAAAACATATTTAGAAAAAATATGATTTAAATTTTTTTTACTATTTAAATTATTAAAAAATTATAACTATTAAAACATTAAATTTTTAAAAATCTTATAATATTATACTATTCAATAAATGGACTGTATTTTCAATTATATTTTAAAAACCTTATTTTTTAAAAACATTTTTACTATTCAAATTATTAAAACACTACAACTATTAAAACATTATAATTGTTAAAACATTATAATATTATATTATTCCATAAATTGACTATATTTTTATTTATATTTTAAAAACCTTATTTAAAATATAATTGAAAAAACCTTGTTTAAATACATTTCTTTAATTTTTATTATTATTATAAATTATTAACTAATAAAAAACCATATTTTAATAGTCATATTTCATAGTCCCATAATTTAAAAATCCTTATCTAAAACCTTGCAATATTATCCTAAATGCAAACATTAAATTGTGTCAAACCTCGAGATTACATACATTTTAATAGTATCCTAAATATAAGTCAAGTGAGGATCTAGGATAATGTTTATCTGATTCTCAGGTATTGCATAAATTAAAGTAGATTAGTATTCAAAACATCTACCTCTTACATGGTTTTAAAATCATGTGAAAGGCCCTCCTAAACCATATATAATAAAACCACGGGTTGTTTCGGAGGCCTTACACATGGTTTTGAAAACATTTGCAAGGCCCTCCTAAACCATGTACAATAAAACCATGGGTTGTTTATGATGCCTTGCACATGGTTTTAAAACCATTTGCAAGGACCTATTAAACCATGCACAATAGAACCATTGGTTGTCTAGGAGGCCTTGCACATGGTTTCAACATTTTTTTGCTGATAATTATTTATTTATTTATTATTATTTTGTTAGGTAGGAACATTACAACATATCCCCCATATTGGGTTTTTTTTGTGGCCGACATTGTTTTTGGCGGATAATTAATTTTTTTATTATTTTGTTAAGAACAAACGTTACAACATCCCCCCCATATTAGGTTGTTTTTCTTGCTGACATTTATTTTGGTGGATAATAAATTTTTTATTTTTTATTTTTTATTATTTTGTTAGTTACAAACGTTACAAAATCTCTCCCATAATCCCCCCCATATTCTGGCATTTATTTTGGTGAATAATTAAAATTTTTATCTTTTATTATTTTGTTAGTAACAAAGATTACAACATATTTTTATTTATACAAAAGATAAGAGATTTAGAATGGAACCGACATGACTTTTAATTTTAATTTTGTGTAAGTCGACTTGTTGGGTATAAAATTTATTATTATTTTATTAGTGAGTCACGTACAAACATGGCAACATCTCTCCCATATTGGGCGGGAGAGCGCCTCTTGGCGCAAAGATAGAGGACCTATAAAGAAAAACAATATGACACAGTTGTCATGTTGTATGTATTACTAAAGTACAATAAAATTATGTCATTTTTGTGGAAAAGAAAAACCATACCTTAATATCCTTCAATGTCCAGCATGTCCCAGAAACAATGAGATACAATAACCATTAAAGTACTGAAAACAATAATAGTAATAACAATAGCAATCTATATCATATCTAAGTTGTTAATGAAATACAACAATATATAACGGTAGCAATATATATAAGATCTGAACCAATTATAAACTCAACATAAGTTTTTAGGGAAGACCTCCCTTATCCTTATAAAAAAATGCTTCTAAACAGATTTCAACCCCTTAGCGTTAGGTTACTTGTGTGAGACTCAACTAGACCAACATACCTGTGAAAGGAAAGAGCACAAAACTGGAAAAGACCCTAAATAGATCATCCAACCCTCACAAATACAAAACAACAACAACACGATAGTACAATCAACTCACAATAAAAAACCAACAACAAAGCACTCCAAAAAATTCATGTAAGGTAGAGCTATGGTGGATGGCACCTTAGGAGGGCTCTTAAGGTGAATGCAAGGGTGGAGATCCCCCCTAAGGGATCACGCTAGTCATCAACAAGTTGGACGTAAAAATTTAAGGGTTTTATAGCTCAACGTTACCATGCAAGGGTCAATCACGAGTCACCACAAGGCTAAACATCACATACAAGCAAACATGCAAGTAAACATAACATAACAAGGAACCATGGCATCATACTAGTCTCATGCACATCAAGTCAACGTGAGGGTAGGTTACCCATCCTTCTCAAGTGTATGTGGTCATATGTTTCCTGTGTCTCATGCAAAGAGTAGAAGATCATAATCATCATCATTGGATAAGGAAACTCAAGTGGTCGTCTCATCTTACTCAGGTTAACTCAATGAGGGGTGGTCAACCCCTCGAGGATAACCATAGTCCTCAGAATATGTCACACATATTCAAAAATAAGCTATGCGACAAAGTAAACAAACATTTCACATATAAATTGTAAAAAGCACAAATATAGATATATTAATTGTTTTAATAAGAGAGAGCTGCAATAATCATTAAAGTATTGAAAACAAAAATAGTAATAACAATAGCAATATATATCAGATCTAAGTTGTTAATGAAAGACAACAATGCTGAAGTAACATTAAATGAATATATTAGATCTAAACCAATTATAAATGATATGGGCATCTCATCTTCCTCAGGTTAACTCGGGAAGGGGTGGCCAACCGCTTGAGGATAACCATAGTCCTCTAAAGATGTCAAACATATTTAGAAATATGAATTGAGCAATAACATTCACATTATAAACCTCAATACTAAATTATGACCATGCATCGACTAAATCAAGGAACTTGTAACAAAACTGTAAGTATTTCATTTCTTTACTCAGTCAAATACAAATATTTACTCAGTAGTTGTTGTTCCCTCTCTTTTTGTTGATTGTGTGGGCATGCTCTCTCGTACCATACTTCTAGTACGTCAAATAGTAGGTATGGAGGTTGCTGGAGAGGGACATAATCTGCAAAAAACATTACAATTATATAAATATAAATGCGTAGTTATTATTGATGTATATATTTCATTATTTCCACTATCATTACAATGATGTTTACCTATTAGCTGACTAGATGAGACAAATGGAGGGTTCATTGGTTTTTCCATTTGTTCCTCTTCTAGTTGAGCATGAGCAAGTACATGCTTTTCCATTCACAGAAGAAAATTTATTAGTACACGTCATCAATTATATATTTAAAATCATATTAAATACTTCTATTTTATAACATACATACTTGAATGGATAGGATGGTCGCCACCACCATGAGGCAACTCCTCGCCATCATGTGGTACTTGTTCGTTATCGCTACCCTTGCTACTATTGTTTCTCTCACCATGAAAACAAAAAAGACATTTATTTTTCGATGTAATCATTCATGAATAGATTACACAAATACATTATAATGATGGCCTTATTGGTTTTATTTACCTATGCGTGCGTCAATGGGGAAATTGGGGTTTGTCCCAAGCTTTTTCGACGTTCCAACACATGTTTAAAGTCGTACTTGAAGCTGAGCCTCAATTTTTCTTCAGTGGCTGCCTCTTGAAAAGCATTTCCCTGCAATGCATAACACCATGGAAAATGCTTGTGATAAATCCGTTATTTGTTCGCTACAATTATACAATTTTGGCTACAAATAATGTTCGTTTGAGTTTTACAGTTCGTGCTCTTAGTTTATGATATCCACCCTAGCCCAGTTTGTGATGATCATGTTTTTCTACTCCCACCTTTGTCGCTTTAGAGGTGTTGAGGAGCCTATGAAAGGTTTCAAATATGTTAAATATCACAACTTAAATATATTTAAAAGCAAATTTTTTTTTGAACATGTTTCATTGAAAATATGATGTGTCATACCTTCTTGAATCGAGTGGCTGAGTCTTTCCTTGTTTTCTCAATACCTTCTCTTTTGCATCATGAATGATATCATTGCGCTCCTTCTCTAGAACCATCCTAGGATGCTCATACTTAGGTTTAATTTGCAAATTGTCCCTATAATATGCCTTGACATATTTCAAATTTAAGTTAGTTACTACGGTGACACCTTTTTTGTTGAAGGTATCACCAAACAAGCCGACCATGTGGTTCATCAGATCATATTTCAATTTGTCATTTTTGGCTTTCCACTGTGTACGAATGGTGGGCCCAAAAATATCCAATGCCTTCTTAGGTAGGTTCTTATAAAAAAAATTATTTCCTACAAAACTAATATGATCATTAATTAAAACTATTTTGAGGTATGTGGCTTTGAATTACATGAAACAAAACACTGAATTAATTAAATAATACCTGCAATATTCAGTAACTTGATTGGAACATAGTCATGGTCCACCAAGAAGGTAACATGAAATGATACCCTACTAACCACACATACTACTCCAGAATAGAAAGTTTCACATTCGATGCTACTATCCTCTAGTCTAACATCCTGTGAAGTAGTAGTGAGAGAAGGGCCCCACTGATTTCCAACACCCGGTGAGGTCGTAGCATCAAAATGGAATTGCTGGTCAGGATGAGTCAAATAGCCTCATTGGTACGATATATTGACGATATGTTGAACCATCACTACTACCAATACCACCTCTACAACCTGTACCCGATGCAAGGGTGTTATCTCCAAAAAGTCCTATAAAAAGAAAACTTTAATTGATTATATCATATCACAAATAGAGAACTAAAGTAACATAAATGAATACATGTCATAGTTCATAAAATATTTCAAAGATGCCACTTACCCCGTAATGTTCTATTTTTTTCCTCAAGTCATCAATTCTTGCTTTGATTTCTTCAATCCTAGGTTTGATTACAATCAATCTAAGAAGTTCTTGATTGGAGTTTTTCAAAGCCTTCTTCACATTTTCCATTGGGTCAGTTGAAATAAAAGATATCTTCCTCAGGGACGAACTAATCATCCTGATGTGGTGTGCTCTACAAACATTAATTAATAAAAGTTGTTAATTTATTTTTATCATTACAAAAATTTAGGTAAAAAAAATAACATGCATATAATAGAAAAAATAATTACTTTAATCATGTTTAGGTACTATTATGCCATAATTTACCTTATGCGACACCATTGGTGACTTCCCATGGTCAGCCTGCCATAATACAAGAAGCAAGACATATTCATTTTGAAAAGTAAAAATTGAACCATGTCTAATAAACGTGATTAGTGAAGAAAAAATTTAGTGTTAATATGACAATCACATTTATGTGACCAGAAAATTTAGGTGTGTTTTGAGTACCCCCCTTCCATAATACAATAAACATGATATCACCTTGAAATATTGATCTCATAAGCATAAAAAGGTCAAATGTCAACAACTGTAATATAATCATGAATTGTGGTTACTGTTACATTGATGTTATTAGGTACTATTACACTAACATTTACTTGATGCGACACCAATGGTGACTTCCCACGATCAGCCTTCCACAATTCAAGAATAAAGAAATATTCATATTGAAAAGTAAAAATTGAACCATGTCTATTAAATGTGATTAATGAAGAAAAAATTTAGTGTTAATATGACAATCAAGCTCTGGCGCTCCTCTAAGGGCTACACCAACTTAGTAGAAAAGGAATATCTCAGACTATGGTAATCGAGCATTCATAAAGTCTCATTGGTTTTATGGTAGGAGTTCCAACTTGACAGACATCCACCTAAAACAAATTGTTCTCAGAATCCATAACATAGCTATAAAACTCCATAAGTTCAACTACTTTCATGTGTTGCGCAAATAAAATACCGAAGCAGGCCAAGCCGTTGACAGAGCGGTAGCCTTGGAACCTAACACTCTACTTCTCAATGACCACGAATACGAGTGATACCCACTCCCCTAACAATATGTCCCTCACTGCCGTATGGTGTCTTGTCTGGCACCTGGTGTTTCTGAGCAGAGAGGTGGCAGGATGAGCGGGATTAAGGAAGGGGTGAGCAAGGGAGAATAATCTTGCATGCTAAGGTGATGTCTGGCGATTTGAAATGACAATGGATAAGGAGATTGCATTCAAAATTGATGTCCAAACCTGAATATTTGCTATGACAATGACCTCCATCCGAAAGGAAAAATCTATTTCAGGTGTGATAATTTCAATTGTGTACCGGGTGAGCACTGCAAAGGAGTTTGGAGATTTAATCCACTCCCCATAGATTACCCTAATTATGGAAGCGTCTGACTGGACTAAGGAGATAGGTCACCATTGCAGTTCATGCATCCATCTGTTATTTGGGAAGGAAATCATACATTGGCTCATTGTTATTCACCGGAATCATGGTCTGGTTGCTCTGCATTATGCACAATCTCAAGAGTCTTGGCTCTTCATGAGGAGGCCTAAGGACATGGATACCAATGAGGAAAGTGAACCATACTGTCTACAGCATGAACTGTATGCCATGGGATTTCGACTAAGAAGGGACAAAGAAGAAATGGAAAGTTAGAACTTCCACCTACGTTGGTTGAGAAGTGAGATGAGGGAGCGTCTGGAACATGTAGCGGAAGACCTTCGCAAAGTCAAAGTGGTTCAAAGGGAGCAATCAATAGTTGAGGAAACCCACCACTAGGAGCAAGCTCAATCGATACAGGTGCTCTCGGAGGTGTCGAGATTCAGGTTGGAAGAATGGCCTTTGAATCCCGATTTCAAAAAGAAGTTGAATCCAAACATAACTTTACCGACGGCATTGGCTCTAGGACTTACCAAGGAAAATAATCATGTTTTAGATGTATTTTTGTTTACTGTTGGGACAATTTGTCTGTATATTTTGGAATATATTTAGTAGGAACATAGAATTTTTTCTTGTTTATTAGTATTACAGACAATATGAATCAGACAAGCCTAGTAGTGTTGGATGTTGTAATCGTTTTTCAGACTTGAAAGACTTGATGAAATATCCCAATGCTTCAACATTTGAGACTTCATTAATATAAAATACTATCCGTCTCTGTTTATCTCTCTCTCTCTCTCTCTCTCTCTCTATATATATATATATATATATATATATGATAGTCACGTTTACCTGACCAGAAGCTACAGTTGTGTTCTAAGCTATTACATAGATGTTTATCTCATCAAATCTACTTGCTTATGGCATTTGGCCACAATCACCCTACCACAAAACACTTTATAACACGATCTGAAACATAGTGAACAAAACTATTCATAAGAACCTAATATCATATTAAAATCAAGTTAGACAAAGAATTTTGAGAAGTTAACAACAAGTTTGGGAATCTGTCATCTTTCTAGAAGCAGTAAATGGCGCTTTGCAACCTTGAAAAAATAATTATGGGTGGTATGGGCTGCTTAGGGTAGTCCAAGGGGTTAGCTTAGGGCATCCAACCCCAAGTATAAAATGAGGCTGCCCTCACCATTTGGACACACAATTATGGTGAAGTCTCCTATTACTATAAGGTTGAGTTATACCTTGTATTATGTTGCTGTTATATGACTAGCACTCCTACTATTCTAGTATTGTAACATAGCTGCTGAAACAAATGATGTAACAGAGCTGTTGGAATAGATGATGTAACAGAGGTACTGTAAAAGAGTTGCTGAAACAAATACTGTAACAGAGGTGCTGAAACGGAGGCGTTGTAACATAGCTGCTGTAACATAGGTGTTGCAACATAAGTGCTGAAATAGAGGTACTGAAACAAAGGTAACAAGTTTGATACAATAAGAGGTTGCGACAGTCAAATTTGGGGTCATTATCAGGCTATTACTGTAAGTATGATATCAATTGTTAATGAAGTTTGTAAGTGCTATAACAAAGGAAATATTTCAGCACCCAAAGTTCAAGGTGGTTAGTGAAGAAGTCTTGTACTGGTATTGTACTTTGTTAGAGATTATCAAGAGAAGTTTTGGCTGGGTTTTATACCATAAGAGGGTTTCCTAGGGTAATTTGGTTTTATCTCTATGATTGTCTTACCTTCGGTGATCCTTATTTAGGTATAGATGTATGCTTATCATTGATATATGCTGCAAAATATTTTAAACATTCATACATACATATAGTTTTTCAACACTATGGTATTTTTCAGTTATGTAAATCCTGGTATTCACTGAGCTATTCTAAAATAGGGAGAGAATTTATTGATTTGCTGCTGATCTAAGTCACCTGACACGAGAACACGAGACATGGAAGACGCATGAATATGAGTGTCTAACATGGACACAACGACCCCAAAAATTAGGACACAGAGGACACGTTTTACACACACACACACACACATACACATATATATGTGTGTGCATACACACACACATACAAATGTGTGTGTGTGTGTGTGTGCATGCACACACACACACACACACACACACACACATATTCAGATCCAATTTTTTGTAGAAAATATAACGTTTACAAATATTGAATATAAATTACAATCAATACACATTACACATTCATAAATCACAATGCATATGTCAATGATAGACCTAACTGAAACCCCCATTAGTGGAAAGAGATAGGTCTCAATGCACTATTGAAACAAGGGAAAAAGGTTGGTGATTGAATTCCTTTGCCCCCACTATTGGATTCCTACGATAGGCATAAGAAATACAACTGAAATAGGAGTATTTCAATTTGATTATATTACATGGATGGGGGGCCACAACCTATTATTATATGTTGCCATTACTAAACACCCTTTTTATTTTATATTATGCCACTTAGATTGAATGTCATGGGTAGGAATATAAATAAAGGGTCACCTCCCCTAAGTGAAATGAATCTCCTTGTGATGTTGTCTAACTTGATTTGAGAGTCTAAGAGCCAAACAATGCAACATGTAAATGTACATATAAGAATACTAAAATTACATCACAACTAAGAAACAATGTAATATGTACATGTATATGGAAGAATAAAATACATCAAAAATTGTAGATAGAGAAAGAGAAGGATGACAAACATGAGGGGCTATAATCTCATTGATGCAGTGGGTTCTCATAGACTCAAAAAATTTCTCATTAAGTCATAAAAATTAAATTGTTCTATTACATAGACGTGAGAATCATATTTCTCATTAAGTCATCAAAATCACATAGATGTTGGAACGCCACTAGAAAATATAAAATGGGGTAGATCAAGATGGAAAACCTTCTAATTCTCTTCACCTACAAAAATAACTCCCCTTGGAGCTCAATCCTCACTAAAAAATGTGAATGAATGACAATACAATTGTTTCTTTTTTACATTTTTTTGGGGTTAGAAGTGTCATGTATTATGGAAATAGAGTCTTGATTTCGGGACACATCTCGACACAGTGTCGGACACATGTTTTGGATGTGTCCTAAAAAATGACATGTCCAAAACAAGTGTCTAACACCATGTCAGGACGTGTCCGTGTCTAGCATGATGACATAGGACACTTTGGCCTATTTGGATGTGTCAGGTGACTTAGTTGCTGATAAATATGAGGCTATTTCAGGGGTTTAAAAACATCCTTAGATCAAGTCTTGGATCATAACAAAAGGAAAGCATCACATAGAGACACCTAAGAATTAAGGTTAATTGGGGTTGATTTGAGATCTATGTACAAAGCTGACATTTTATGAAGTCGACCCATGGCATAAGAAAACATACTAGAGCCGATCCATGCCTAGTAATTTTCTAGGGTTGTCTTATATCAATTTCTTTGTGAATATATCAAGAATTTATATAGATGGGCTAGATGCATTCTTGGTATGATTTTTTATTTGTTTCAAGCCGCATAAGAGAAAAATTCTAGTGTCAAAAATAACTTAACTCCTTCTAAAGGGGTAGATTTAAGTAATTTCCTATAGCAGCATTTGAGCATATTTTATGGCATCCTTAAACAATGGAAATTCATGGAGTTCCATACCTTAAAATAGCAGTCATAAGACAATCTTGAAGCATCACCTCTTTAATCTTTGGAAACAAACTTGTAGAAAATCTATAGTTAAAGAGGAGGCTGATCCACTTGCAATAATATTATTTAGTTGTTTGGAGAGGTTTGCAATTGTGGCTCAAGAACAAATGTCCACCCGTGGAGGAAATAATTTACATGAAGAGCAGACTGAAGTATGCCATCGGATTAGGGAATATTTTCTAATATCTAGAAAATATCAACAATGCAGGAGGATCTGCTTCTCTGTGGGAAGGTTCTTCTGCTACCTTAGGATCACAATCAGTTTCAGGCCTTAGCACATCTCACCTCATACTTGTTTTAATATCTAGGGAAGATTCGCTACCCTAAAAAGGTCTCTTCTCTACATGTTGTACCCTTTGACCAACACACTGTTCGAAGAGAAGAATAAAGTATGCCATCAGATTAGGGCATGTTACCCACAGAGAATCCAAAAAATATTGAGGAATTGGGGTTCATTAACCCCTAAATCCAACTCTATCCAATTCAATTGTTTGATAATTTTGATACCTTCAATGTACATTGCATCCTTGGTTTTTATGTTTTTAGAGGATCTTCCTTCAGTTTGACTGAAAATAATAAATTCATAGAATTTCATGCATTTTGTTATTGATGAGGTTTATTTATGTCCAAACCCCAAGAATATTTGAGGTTGGCTTCTAATTAACAACTTTTAAATATGTATTCATTCGATTGAAAGTTGTCTAGGACTGAGAAATTGTTTCCCTATTAGTCATGGGTGTTGGTGTGGTTATGTCTACGGAACACCCAATTTAGGGATTTTATTTGAATGAATAAATTGTCAATGTCAACGTTGATAATGAGTCTTTGCAGGTTGTTTATATTATCATGATCAATTTATGAGGTTTCGTAGGGAGGGTTCTTGTCTTATTCATTGCAACAACTCACTGTTAGTGTTAGTGTCAGGGAAAAAGTTAACACAAAATACCTGTCTTATTCATTGCAACAACTCACTGTTAGTGTTAGTGTCAGGGAAAAAGTTAACACAAAATACCTGTCTTATTCATTGCAACAACTCACTGTTAGTGTTAGTGTCAGGGAAAAAGTTAACACAAAATACCTGTCTTATTCATTGCAACAACTCACTGTTAGTGTTAGTGTCAGGGAAAAAGTTAAAACAAAATACCAAAACCCAGTCATGGTTGCTTAGTGGAAGGGTGAGGGAATATTATAAGGCCAAGAAGAAAGATCGATGGTTGAGGAGGGTGGGTTGCGTTCAATGGAAGAGCTACTAACCTGTGGAAGCCATGAGAATCAAACCCTGGATTGAATTGTATAGAACAATATATCCCTCGCCACTGTCACCATAACTAAGGAAAGTTATTTACTCACCATGTTCCTTCTGAAATGGCCATTCAACAAAATTCTCTATCAAATATAAGTCAAGCATAAAATATAGGGAATCAGACGTGTGATTATTAAAGATTAAAAAACAGTAGGGGTTGACGACTCAAACCCCGCGTGGATATGAAACCCCCACATCGAGGATCCTAGGGATCCAAGTTGAATCCTCATACTAGCGGTCGAGGTATCTCCTCGACTTCCATCAATTTGCGTAGGGAGAATGCTTTAAATAGAGCATGCTTAGCGACTTTATTTCACAATTACAGGTTAGCTATTTCTCCTCCTCCTTGCAATGATGTGCACCATTTGGGATGAGATGTTGTGCAATATCAGAGACTAATCAACTGAGAAACAATTTCATTGGGAGAATACTGTTGTGTGGGCTCGTGCGCACTCTAGTTTTGTAAAATAAAAATTGGATTTGAAATTATAAATATAATAATATATGCATTGATTATATATATATATAGAATCCCTCATTCTATATATAAGTTTTTTGTGGAGACCAATGCTATCCCACATCCATGGTCCAAATCTTAGGAAGAAGAAAAGACAATATCATATTTAAACTAGGTACATACTATACAAAATATATTAGATGTGATTAATCAACCACCAAGAAATTAATCCATTGGTTTAATTAGGTAGTGGTGGGTTCACAAAGGGGATGACACATGTAGTAAAAATAGTAGAGATAAATCCTATATATAATGTGATTCTTAGAGTATATATGAACATTTTCTATATTCTGATCAAGGGATTAATTAAATGGATAATGTTTTTCAATAACATGCTTGTCTTATTTTCAATAACATGATGATGATGACGATGATGATGATGATAATGATTAAGAAGAAGAAGATGATGAATATGATGTTGATGCTAATGATGACGATGATGGTTATGATGATACCATTGATGATGATGATTATGATGATACCATTGATGATCATAAAGATGAATATGATGATGATTGCGATTATTCTAATGAGGATGAACATGATGAT
This sequence comes from Pseudotsuga menziesii, assembly GCA_001517045.1. Lineage (NCBI taxonomy): Eukaryota > Viridiplantae > Streptophyta > Pinopsida > Pinales > Pinaceae > Pseudotsuga > Pseudotsuga menziesii. The sequence goes on from LPNX010517462.1 coordinate 376,500, forward strand.
GATGATGATGAGGAGGGGGATGCAGATTATGAGGATTAAGATGATGATGGTGTTGATGATGATGATGATGGTAACAATGAAGATGATGATGATGATGATGATGATGATGATAACGATGATGCAAATGATGATGCTGATGATAACAATGAAGATTATGGTGATGATAAAATTGATGATGGCGATGATTATAAAATTGATGACGATGACTCATCATCAATATCATCATCATCATCTTCCTCACCTGAATCAACATTTGTATCATCATGATATGGTTCGAAATTTCTATCGTTGAAAGGATCACTCATATCAACATCATCATCAATGTCATTTTTTATTATATATTCATCATCAATATCATCACTGAGCACTACATTGTCTGCTATGTCATTTGGATGATCAAATTCTTGATCGAATTCTTCATTTAACACTTTTGCGACGACTAACTGCTCCTATTCTGCATCACCTTCTTCTTCAACATTGTCTTCTTCGTTTGCATTATACTTGACCAATCTTCCTCTTCGATCATATCTAACAATGTATGACCAACTTGCTTTACCTGGTACCTCTGAGTAAAAGAACTTCTCACATTGACTTGGAAGAACATAAGTGTATGTACCCATTTCAATTTCCCCAGTGTATTAACAATGGTAAGCCCATTAGCATGCTCAATAACAGTTTTTTTGGGATCACGTTCATTCTTTCATAGCCTGTACCATTTGATCTCAAACATAACTATTTTAAAGGAATTAAAGTCACACTCAATTATATATTTACATGATGTCCAAAATATAATGTGGGTTCATAGAACACAAGACATGTCACCTCGGATTTTTCTCTCCAAGAAACTATTTTCAATTTTTTTTTTACGTTGGATCCGCTTGCCTGGTTTCGTCTGACCCTCTTGGTTGCTAGAGTTTGAGGCTCTCTGCTTCTATTGGTCGTCTTCTCTGGGTTTGAACTTTCCATTTTCTGAATCAGATTTATTGCCTATCCAGAAGAAGTAAACATCTGCTATTTCGATGGGCTCAGGTTCTAGCTCCAAGATTTCTTGGTCTGGCTTAGCTCCGGAATCCTTTCAGTTTCCTACGTGGGATTGGATTGCTCTTTTTGGAGGGGCTCTCTCATTCTCGGCTAAGACTGTGTTGTGACTCGCTGGTTCTAGTGGAAATCGATGGAAATGACTTTGATAGGGAACTTGAGCTTTGCCCAACTTCTTTGGATTGGTTAATTTCTTGGTTGATCATTCTGTTGGTGGTCTGGAAACTGGAGGTGTGGAATTTGACCTGTGGCGTGAGGCTCTGATTGAGATTTTGTTTGATTCCTTTTGCCCTGGCTTTAGTCTTCTGGACGTGATTTTTTTTAAGGTTTGTACCCTTTGCTCGGTTTGGAGGCTCTCTAAAGTCTGTTGCTTATGATTGCAGCTCTGGCTGTGTTATTGTGGCTGGCTCTTCTCTAGTTTTGATCCCTGGTTTGTTCCTTGTTCGCTGGTGGTAGCTTTGGCAGCTCTTTTTAGCCTGATTGGTCCGGTTGGTTGGGCTTCCCTTGTCTTTGTATCTGAAGAGGTCTTTTGGTAGAGGTTCTGTTGGGGGGATGGTTACTATCCTCTTGGTGGGATTGGTGCTTGACCTTGCTAGTGGCTTGCTCTTTAGAACTCTTTGTTTCTCTGTAGGGTTAGCTTTGGTGGAGGAGCCCTTATGGATTCAGGAGGGGTGCCTCCTCTTCCTCCTGAATTGGAGGCTTTTAAGTTGTTGATTTCTTCTGGCAGAAAGAGGACTGGGGGAGGAGTTCAAAGATTTGTTAAGAAGGTTGATATTCTTTCCGTGGAACTTCCTGCTGAATGGACCTGTCATTCCGCTCTCAACTTAGATGATCAGGGTCTTATTGGCCAATTCTCTGGCCTCTGGCCTTCCCCTAAGGCAATAGATGGGTGGGTGCAGAGGAACTGGAGGCCTCTTGTTTCAGCTGATATCCGTAGTCACTTTGTTGGATGGGGCTTTTTTGTTTTTGTTTTTGACTCTGTAGAGGAACGAGCTCTGATCTTTCGGAATGGGCCATACTTCATGGGTCCTCAGGGTCTATACTTGAATAAATGGTCCCCTGATTTTGACCCCTCATAGGATGTCCCTTCTACTGTTCCAGTCTGGGTGAGACTGCCGCATCTCCCCTTACATTGTTGGAATTTGGAATCCCTAGAAATCATTGGGAATAAGTTGGGAAAATTTATTGACAGAGCTGAGAGGAAAGATCAGTATGCTTGCGCTAGAATTTGTGTTGAGGTTGATTTGGAAATAGGTCTCCCCGAAGCAATTCAACTAACAGTAGCAGAGTGGTCCTATATTCAGGAGTTGGATTATGAGAAAATCCCATTTAAATGTCGGTTATGGGAATTTTTCTCGAAGTTGCAAAAAAAGAATAGAAGAAGTCACCATAATAGAGAAAGAAGATCAGTGGACTCAAGTTCAGAAAGGAAATTCCAACCAAGGAGCTAGAAAGAAAGGGAAAGAAGTTAAATCTGTCTCAGGGGCTCCCGCAGTTGAGGGTCCTAGTGTTTCTCATGTGGTTATCTCCCCCAAGGCAACCCCTAATCCATTCTCTGTTTTAAGTTCCACTAAAAGCATTCTTGAAGAAGGTGAAATGGAGCAATTAGATACTCTAGATATTGGTACAGATGAACCTATTGCTCTAAAGGATCAAGATGATTATTCCTTTTTGAGTCCTGAAGTTACTCCTCTTCCTAAGGAGATTAGTCCCTCTTATGCAGATATTGCACGGAAGAAGCACGGAGTTAGTTCTAATTCTTCAGAAGATGATTCTTTTGAGCAATCCAAAAAAGATAGGAAGTCTCAGAAGGAACTTCGGGAAGCAGAGGCAGAAAGGATCAAGACCCAAGGCAGTCAGGGTACTATAGAGATGTCTTATGGAAGGAATAAAAGAAACAGACCTCCATAGGGATCAATTACTCCCTCTCCTTTGGGTAAGTAATGCAAGTAAACTCCTGGAACTGTAGGGGTTTGGGGAACCCAGCTAAATCTGAAGCAGTTAAAAATTTATTGAAGATGGCCCCTTCTGATATCCTACTTCTCCAGGAGACTAAAATCGATGTGGCAGCAACTCTCCTCATTGGTAAAAATAAATGGAATTTTAATGCAGGTAAATCAGTAAGGGCCAGAGGCTCCAGTGAGGGAATTGCAACTCTATGGCGAGATGAGAATTACCAGTTAATAAATTGGTACTCCACGCAACATTGGATTTTTACCAAATTATTCCATTGCTCCAGTAAAACCACTTATGCCCTGTTCAATATTTACGTTCCTGTTAATAATTTGGAAAAAAAAGAGTGCTGGTTATCATTATTTGAATTTCTGAAGAGCAATACTCCAACAAACATTATCTTAGCTGGCAATTTAAATATTTCCCTTGCACTGAATTGAAAGAAAGGTGGCATCCGTGGTAAAGATTACATGCAAGATAAAGTTGAAGAATTAACTCAATTCTGGGAATTGATTAACTTAAAACCCAAGACAGGTCGTTTCACGTGGTCAAACCAAAGGGTTGGGGCCGCTAGTATTTTTTCTAGTTTAGATAGGTTTTTAGTCCAAAGTTCTCTACTGGATGGAAATCAACTTATTTACTCCAAAATCCTTCCTAAACTCTCATCGGATCATCACCCTATTGCACTGGTTTTTGAAAAAGAGGAGCAGCTTGGTCCTATTCCCTTTCGGTTCTGTCCACTCTGGATTGAACGTGATGGTTTTTTGGATACTGTCAAACAGGCTTGGACTCATTCGATGCACGGTTCTCCTAGTTACGTCTAGGAACAGAAATTGAAGTAGACTAAAATCGCATTGAAGAATTGGCTCAGAGTCCCTCTTTCTTCTCCTTCGCTCAGTAGAAAGGAAAATGTTGATAAGCTAACTAAAATTCAGACTGGGATGGAAAATTGTGATGTATCTCTTTCCCAAATAGCACTTGAAAGGGAAGATCAATACCTTACTTCTCAATCTTTCAGGGTTGAGGAGGAGCATCTTAGGTTAAAATCCTGAATCATCTGGCTCAAAGCTAGAGATAGGAATTCTGCTTTCTTTCACTGTCAATGTAGAGCCAGACTCTCCCGAAATCATATTTCGGAGATTAATAATGATGATGGAGTTGTTATCAAAGGGCAAGACTCTTTAAAACAGGCTGCTTATTCTCACTTTCAGAAGTTGTTTAAAGATGATGGTATTTATGATGAAGAAGTTTCAAAGGAGTTCCTGAATAATGTTCCTTCTTTAGTAAGTAATGAGGAAAATATATATTTAATGAGGCCTTTCTCGGAAAGGGAAATAGTAGAGGTCATCTGGGCTATGGAGTCGAACAAAGCCCTTGGGCCTGATGGCTATTCCATTCATTTTTTTAAAGTCTGCTGGCCCATAATCAAATATGATTTGCTGCATATGGTCCTGGATTTTCAGAGAAAAGTAAAATTGGGTGGATGTACTAATTCAACTTTTCTTTCCCTCATCCCTAAAATGCCAATCCGTCCTCCTTTGATAGATTTCGATCAATTTCCTTGTGTAACTCTTCTTATAAGATCATAGCCAAGCTTTTAGCCAACAGGTTCAAGCCCTTGCTCGGCAAGTTGATTTCACCTCTTCAGGGGGGTTTTGTTAAAGGAAGGCATATAGTTGATAATGTCATTCAAGTTCAAGAAGCTATCCATACTAGCTTTCATAGGAATGAAAAAGGCATGCTTATTAAGCTGGACATGAAGAACGCCTTCGATCGAGTGAAGCTTCCCTTCCTATATGATGTTCTTATCTCTTTTGGTTTTTGTCTTGAGTTTGTAAATCTGATTAAATATTGCACTAACCAGCCCTGGATAGCACCTTTAGTTAATGGTAGGCCATCTTAATTTTTTAGAGCCTCTAGAGGTCTGTGTCAAGGCTGCCCTATGTATCCCTTCTTGTACATTTTGATGGCTAAATCCCTTAGCAGAAAACTCTTAGTTGAAAAGGAAGCGGGGTTTTTACCAGGTATTAAGATAGCCAGGGGAATTGACCCTATCAATCATGTACTTTTTGCAGATGATTCCCTTCTCCTTGGAGGTGCCTCTCTAATGATTGCTTGGGATTTTAATGTTGTTCTCCAAAAATTCTGTCAAAGTTCAGGAGCTTTGATAAACAAAAGTAAAAGTGGGGTCTATGGATGGAATGTAGACCAAGGTGCCTTACATAGGATATCAGATTTCTTTGGATTCTTTGGATATGATAAGTGGGACAAGATTACGTATCTTGGGCTTCCTCTAACCCTTGGTAAGACCACTCCTTCTCTTTGGCTTGATGTTTTGGAAAAGTTAAAGAAAAAAATCACTTATTGGGGTGGTTAGTGGTTGTCTAAAGCCGAGAAATTGATTCTGATCAAATCTGTCCTCTCAGCTTATCCGGTGTTCCAGTCCACTCTGCTTTTGGCTCCTAAGTTGATTTCATCCCAAATTGCTAAGATTCTGTGAGATTTTCTCTGGAATGGCAGAAAGCATGGGAAAAATAAAATTCATCTGGTGAAATGGGAGGATCTTAAGTGTCCTATGTCAGAAGGAGGTCTACAAATTCGTGATCCAGCTCTCGCTAATTTGACAATGATAGGGAAGCTAATTTGGAAGCTATTTGATGATCCGAAGCATCCTACCAGTAGAATATTTAAGATGAAGTACTTGAAAGGAGGCACATTAAGAAATATTTCAGCTGTTAATACGCCTACAGGTTCAACAATTTGGAATTCCTGTAGGAAAGGATTTGAATTCTTCTGTCATCAGCTTTTCAGAATACCAGGTAATGGGATGAGAACTCTTATATGGGAGGATTATATCCCCGGGAAACCTCCTCTTTCCTATGTTCTACAAATTTTTGATTTTATGAATTGGTCTAAGAATAAATGACTTTTACGTCTTGCTGATATATGTACATGGGATCTCTATGGATTTTGGACTAGTTGGAGATTCCCAGATCTCTCGGTTTGTCTTGAGTCCCAAAAATATGTATTGCTCCCACTTCTCTCTGGTCTGGATCCTTTTTGTTTCTCCCAGCATGATTGGTGGGGTTGGGGTCACGATGGAGAATACTCTGCTGCCTATGGTCTCAAGTTTCTTCAACCAGCTTCTCCGTCTTGTTTTGCTCCAGAGATCTGGAAATCTGTTTGTCATGCCTGTCTGCCAAAGGTCAACTTTTTTGTTTGGATGTTATTGAAAAATAAGTCTTTAACTGGTGATAATTTACTCAAGTGGGGATTTGTTGGGACGTTTTGTTGCTGTTTTTGCTTGTCAGCATTGAAGATTGTTGATCATATTTTTGTGGAATGTGAATTTGCCAAAAATGTTTGGGTAATGGTTCTTTCTGGGGTTCAATTATCCCTTCCAACCCAATCATCTGTACCAGCTTTATATTTAAGTTGGCATGCCGGTCATCCATCTAAGAATCGGGTCCCTGTTCTTCATAAGTCTTGGCATTCAATTTTGAAAGTTACCCTGTGGTCTATCTGGATTTCCAGGAACAACTGTGTTTTTAATAACCAGAAACTGATATTCCAAATTGCTGCCTCCAAGTCTCTGGCGTTAATTTTAGAATTAATTTACTGTCCAATTTCTTCCTTGCCCTCCTCTCTGCGTTCGGATGCCTCACCAGTTGTGCGGCTACTTAAACCTGTCTTGGCTCCTTCCTGGAGATTTCGTGGAAGTCAAGAGGAATTTTTCTCCTTGTGGTGGAGTTCTCCTTCAGCTGTCATGTTTTTCGACGGAGCTTCAAAAGGGAATCCCGGGGTTTCAGGTGCTGATGGTCTGGTTCTATCTTCAGATAGACTATCTACTTTCAGGTTCTATTGGGGGCTAGGTATCATGACCAACAATGAGGCAGAAGGTTACAGTTTGCTAATGGCAACCCAGTTGGCCAAGGAAAAGGGGTTTCAGGCGGTTCTAATCTATGGTGACATTGAGCTTCTGATAAATTCTCTAAACTCTTTGATTAGCCTCAGCAACTTTGCCTTGAATGCAATTCTTTAGCGAATTAGGATAAATATGAAAGCATTTGCAAGGGTCAAGGTAGTTCATATTTTACGGGATCTAAATAAGCCATCTGATGCTCTGGCAAATAAGGCATGTTGCCTTTCTCCTGGATTTCTCAGTATTAATGGGGAGACTAGCTCTTTCCACTCAATACCATAAGCATCCAGTATGTTTGTTACCCTGGTTAAATGCTGGGAGAATTCCGGCCAATGATGGCTATTCCTCTTCAATTTTTCAAGAAGAACGGCACATGTTAGTTTGTTGTGGTGAATCTGAAAAAATTCGAGGACATTGCTTCTTCTCTCAAAGAGGCGATCTTGACTTGGGTTGTGTTTTTTTGCTGGTTGCGAGGGAAGGGTAAATGCCCAAATATGGGCATGGCCAATTGCTTGCAAGCTGCATAAGATCTAGTTAAGATTTGACTTAGTTTGGCAGAAAGACCGTATTACAAGTAGACCGTCTTGGATTTGATTTCATGCAATATGCTTTTGAATAATTTTGATGGAATTCAGCAGAGCATGAGTCAGCGTTTTCAAGGAAAAAAGAAAGTTCTGGTTTTAGAGCATCTTTGGGCTTTAATGAATACCAGTTCAAGTTTTTCCAGTATGATTTTATGTAATTTCTCAATGTTGTCAATCCGGGTCCCCAAAAATTAGGATAGCCTGCTCTTTAATCTCTTTCGAGTTGGGATGGACTGTGTTTCTTGTAGGTTGTTGTTCTTTCAGATTTTTTATGCTCCATCTATGGTTATGAGATGAAAAATCTTATCGACCTCTATGATGTAAATTTGTTTTGTGGCTTTGCCACCTATTCAATATAAAACTCTAAACATTCTTGTTAAAAAAAAAATAGTCACACTCAATTATATCTTCCAAATAACCATAGTACCTATTTTCAGATACTTCCAGATGCTTGTCACTTCTAGAGGAAACATTAGTGACTTGAAAAGCTGTAGTTATACCACAATCGATTGTTTTCTTCTTGTCATCCAACTTTTTGATCTGAAATTTATGACCATTGCACCACATAGACTTGTGGAGTATCAACTGCATAATTCCCAACTCAGTAAATAAATATATAAGAAGAAATAAACAAAAGAAATACATTGATAAAATGGGAAACAATGAAAAAAATGAGCAGGGTAAATATACTTGCCTTTTTATCTTTCAAACCAAATGCTAAATCAATTTCCATTTGTGTAAGTTCATTGGGATATTCTTCTCGATGATGATTCATTGTTTTAATCAATTTACTCACCCCTTCCCACGGCAAGTTACCATAGAATTCTGTACACTGTTCTATCCATTCCTCCATCTAATCAATATTGTTTGCAATGTATAAATGTAGTGCATCCCACTCACGGCCAACTATATGAAAAATAACAATTGAGAATTGTAAATTAGCTATCATTGGAGGCAATTAAGTTTACTTTAAAATACTGATGGAATAATAAAAATTACATGAGTAACACACACACACACACATATATAAGAAATAGAAAAATTAATTGCATAATAAATGAAATCTACACCATTTGATTACCTTTTACTTTCCTCATTTTACCTTTCCCCAATAGGACCTCCTCTTCAAATTTGTTGATGGAGTTGAGATTCCAAATGCGAGGAAAATTTATATTTTTTGTAAATTTGGAAGATGTCGACTAATGTACACCATGGATTGATATACCATATATTCTCGCACCATAGAACCCTCAGTACGTGTTCTTTGTCTAACAACATCCTTCAATGACTTCAAATTCCTTTCCACTATCCACATTTGACCTTGTGTATACAGGTCCACACAATTCAATGTCTTCAACTTGGTGTATGAGATAATGTTCTTGTGCATTGAAAAATGTTGGAGGTAAATACTTATGCATTTCACACATTAGACGAGGAGTTTCTCTCTTCCAATACGCAATATATTCTTTATAAATTTCTTCAGATGAAAGCCACCTACAAATGGTGCAAGAAAATAACAATGATCAACAAGATTGAGGCATATATAATAAAGTTCCAAGATGTAAAACACAATATGTAAATAGGCTATGCAACAAAGTGAACAAACATTTTCATGCGTATAAAATGTTACTTACCTCATGTATTTACCAAGATCATATATAACTTGTTTTATGTTGTCGTCAAATCTATCTGAGAGAGATAGAGGTAGAACATACTGTAACAAAAAGCAAATCATTATTTATTTCCAAATAAGAGACAATAATTACTAAAAATATGTAGTAAATGGAAATTATATACGTAAATAATTACCTGAATGAATGTATGCCAGTCGAGAGTTTTAACACCACCAAAATTACTTTTTTTTTTGGTTAAGATATTTTGTATGTTCGACGAAAACTCCATCCGAAACCTTATTTTCCGAAATACCTCTTTTATAGCATCACTTTGTTGCTCTGTCAATAACCATGGAAGACAAATATTTTGATCCCCATCTCTGGCATTGGAATTAATTACACTTTGCAATGCGTGATTGGGTTCTGCAACGTCACTACAAATTTTTCCAATTTTTATCTTTGTCACTCCTTCCATCTAAGATTCTCCATATTATTTCTATTACATTCTTCTCGATATGCATTGTATCGAACAAATGAGATATTTGTAGGTGCTCGTAGTAAGGAAACCTTCTAAATTGTATGGGATAACTCTTCATTCCTCGTGGAATCCCATTCATACCTTAATGACATTCATTAAACATAAAAAAAAAAACACATTAACAATAATTCATGAAGAGAAAATTCAATAAAAATATAAAATTCATAATATTACATATTTATATGTTACATATACAATTTGCATACCTCGACGATTTCTATTATATTCCAACTTCCATTGGTGAGGTGCCATTCTTCCTGGTTTCTTTCCATTCTCTTCTTTACCATTGAATTTTGTTTTCTTAGTAGTTCAATACCTATGGTTCTTAGGGAGGAATTGCATGTACTCATCAAACACCTCATTTAGTAAACTTCTTGAACGACGATATTTTATCCTAGGACCACAGACTAGACATGCAAATTTGCGATTTGTTTGAAGACCTGCAATATATATGTATTAATGTTATAACATCAAAATATGATTAATTTAAATAAAAAATGCATGATATTTACCTTAAAAACATACAAATTTAAAGTGTAACATAAAGTTACATACCACAAAAATGTGTTAACCCGGGAGCGTCATGAATTATCCATGAAAGTATTCCATGGAACTGAAATTGTTTCTACCCTATTTTTCTAGAGATGTTATACATAGTGATACCGACCCATAACTTCAATAGCTCACCGATAAGAGGCTTAATATGTACATTCATATCTTTAACTTGGTACTTACCTAATTGATTCAACATACAATTCTATTTAGTTATGTGTCCCAATATATAAAAGGTGTTCTCATGCAACAATGAAACAAAGAAATGAAATAATATAATTACTTTAAAAAAAATACATGGAATAACCATTGCCAACATTGTGTGCTCTCTCTTTATAGACATCCAAGGAGGACGGTTATTGTTTACGATGAAAACAAGCCACAATGAGTAAGTAGAACTAAGCTCTCCAAATGGATTGAAACCATCAGCTGCCAATGAAATCCTAACATTACATGGTTCACATTTAAAAATTGACCATTTTTCTTCGATGTTCTTCAATGAAGAACCATCTACAGGCATTCGAAGAACACCATCTTCACTTATGTTATTGCATGGTAATCCATAAAGTGTGCTATACTTTGACACTTGAATAATCGTTGGAAAGGTGGAATTATGGGAATATAACAGAGAACTTTGCAAGGAACCTTTTTTGTTACTTGATCAATTCGATATCTACTAATTTCACATTGCGGGAATTTGTTTTCTGATGCATATTGTTCATAATATATAATATGATCATTAGGACATGCATCAATATCTTGTTACTCCATTCCAATTTCTTTCATAATCAAGAATACCTTTCGACATGTGCGTGGTAAATTATTTGATGGTGGTAATAGAAATTCACCCAACAATTTGAAACATTGACAAAAAAATGAAATGTAAATAATATAAACCATAAATATTGCATATCCCTAATGTTGGGTGCTAAAAATGACCTGTTTTTCTTTCTTTTTCCATGGACATTTTCCCCTTATTTTCCTTTATTATTAAAACCTAAATGGTATTTTTTCTAAGTAAAAGCATGATGATGAGCATGTATAATTCATCTTTATTTTCTCAAATTAATGCTTAAATTTATCTTTGTTTATGGGTTTTTTTTCCTGAATAGCTAACTTGTGATGGAATACTGAAGACAATTAAAGGATACATGAAATTTGAATAAAACAATGTGTTGATACACGAAGATTCAAGTGTATCAGCCTACCGATACACAAGGATTTGGGTGTCTCAGCTTGCCGATACACATGGGAAAGGAAATCTATAGGTGTTCAGTTCCACTTGTTTTGGGCACTAGCTCGGGGCCATTGTAGGACATGTCAACCTATTCATCTACGTGGCTCATTGATATTTATAAGGATTTGGATTAGTTCGATTTGTTGCTGATATGCATGATTTCATTGAATGAAAAGATTGTTTTAGAGTGTTTTAATAGTAGAAGAACTTTCCTTACAACAATAGATTGGATTTAACTTCTTGAAAAAGTAAAACAATCTAATTAATCTCCTAATTGTTGTGATTTGAAGGCTTGTTGAGGATTCTTTTCCCGATGAAAAAAATCCCCTTATGAGCTGGTATATGGAAAAAATCTTGTATTTCCTATTGCGTTTGAAATTCAGACCTTAAGAACTGCCATGGAAGCAAATCTGGATTTCATAGAGTCCATAAAATCAACTGAATCAATTAAATGAATTGGACAAGAAATGCGCAGCTGCTGTGCATCGCTTTCGGTGATTCAGCAACAACATTCTAGGTGGCATGATCGGTTTATTAAAAAGAATATGTTCAAGGATAGTGGGATTTATTGTACCACTCACGATTCAAAAAGGACTTTAAAGGAAAATTGTGCATGATATGGTTGGGAGCATACAAGGCGGACACAACGTTTGACAATAGAATTGTTCGATTGACCACAATAGATGAACAACATACACCATTATTTGCTAATGGCCATCGACTGTGAATCTATCACAAACCACTTTCAAAGGATACATTCACCTCCCGCGTTGCCTCTAATATGAACTATCAATTGGTAAAAGAACACCAGTTTTCTCTTGTACTAGCAACTCCTTAAACTCTTATGCATTTTCCATTAAAGTTGTACATAAATAAAAATTTTAAAATTTTAGTTGTCTTTTTGGGGTTAATTTTTAGGTTTATTAGACTATCTGATGATATTTGTTAGTTCTGTTTGATGGTTTGTGTATAGGACTTGTATGTAGGGATTTAAATATAGGGGACCAACAAAACAATTGAATCATGACGCCTTGCAGGCAATGCAGATAGTCCTATCTAGTCATTGAACATCCCTCTACAAGGAGCAGTGAAGGAAATATCATTTTTTTGTCGAAACCATTTGGCTTAGATGATGTTGAAATTCTACTTTTTGCTGAAACTCAACCACATTATTTGCAGAAATTCCGCTAAATTCTTTGCTTCCTATTGAAATCCCACCACATTATTTGCTGAAATTCCACCAATTTCTCTGCTTTTTGCTAAAAATATACCACATTCTTTGCCAAAACTCCACCAATTTCTCCACTTTCAGTTAAAAATCCACCACATTCTTTACCGAAACTCCACCAGTTTCCCCGTTTTCTACTAAAACTACTCCATAATCTTTGCTGAAACTCCGTTAAATTGTTAGTTGAAATATGCCAGCTTCTTCGCTTCTTCCAGTTTTTAGTACCATTTCTGTCATATTTCCAAAAGGATTTCATAAATATGTTAATTTATCCACTCGCTGATACAATTGGTTTTGATGTCGATGTGTTCATTCCTCTCATTATGTCAAGGGCCCACATGATCCTTGAAGCCACGTGACAAGGAACAAATCCGTACTAAGAGATATGACAGGGCAGGGCCACTTCAATTTTTGATCCTTCATGGTAAGTGTTATCACTCAAATTTTATTGTTGGTTGTGGGAGGATAATTCCAAGGTAACCACAAAACAAACCTTTTGGAGGAAAGTTGGCTTCTTTCCTACTAGAGAGGGATATCTCAATAAATAAACACAAAGGCCATAAATATCTTTAAAGAAACAACTTCAAGGATTGTAATGGATGAAACAAGTGGTTAACATTGGGCATGGAGTCAAAGTCATAAGTTATATATCAATGACAGTGCTTTGAAAACAATTTCTTCATAGAGGCAGGATAATTACTTGTTTACAATGAGTTCGTTGATTGTCTGGTGGTAAAGAAGAAAATTGAAAAATACATTAGCATGGACATCAAAAGATGAATCTAGTATTAAGTTTAGAGGAAAAATCTTGTGGATGGTTGAAATCAAATAACCAGAACATAAACATATGAATTCTGATTCAGCATATACTTATCCAAGCATGGAGAATAAGAACAACACAAGAAAGGAAATGCATACTGTAATAAGAACAACACAAGAATATATTATAAAAAGCTTGCTTGGATTTGCACTTTTATTAACTTGGAAACTCTGTTACAAAAAGGTCCCTCTTTCTCACGGGTTCCAACCCTCATTACATTAAAAAATGGTTCTTTTATACATCAAAATTGCTCCTTGAGCTGCTAACTACCTACATCCTAAAAATAGGCATTTGTAGCTGTCTTATTAAATCTGTCAATTAACTCCTAACAAACTAATCATTTAAACTATTTGGAAAATCTATTAACTTATTCTAAATAATACTTGTCTTCAACATGGCTCGGGCCTTAAGATGAACTTATTCACTTAAGTAATTTGTATTTCATCTTGCCAATTTTTTTTATTGTCTTCCATTGATCTCCAGATAGCAGCTCCAAACTTGCCATCTCCTTTGCTATCACTCTTAATTCTACATGGTCCACAAAAGAGATAGGTGGAAGCTGAACTCCAATTGTTTTGAATGTATTTACTAGCTCAAAGTCCACTGCCAACTTGTCAATTATAAATTTCACATATAAGGATTGAGTCATGTCCTCAAAATTTTTGTGATGTAATATGGATTTAAGCAACAATGCATGATATTCATATTAGGAAATAAAACTGCCATCTTCTTGCCAAAAACAAGGCAACCCCTTTTGAAATAGTCACATAAATGAGGCTTTAAAAGTTTTCACCTGATGCAACATTATGTCAATCTTTGCATGAACTGTTTCAATATGCTGATGCTTTCCCACAAATTTTATGGCTCAAGTGATTACTACAATCCTATCCACAATGCCCATTGTTCTTAATTCCTCTCCAGACAAAGTGTTGAGGAAATTTATTGTATTTCTAGCCGTGTCTACTGGTTTATTGTTCAAAGCTTCCTCCACAACTTTACAACTTTGCTTGGATGCATTAATCACCATTTCCTTATCCTCGATATAATTTAAACATAATCTGTATATCTATACCATTATAAGGTTCATGTAATTGAAGATGTTATTATTGATTTATCCAGTAAACAACATCTCTAAAAATTTCAAGTTTTCCTCATTGAAGAACACAAAAATCCTAGCCAAATAGGATTGGAATCTAAAATGCCGGGTTGTGTGGAAATTCACCAGTTGAGAATGGATATTTCAGCTAGGAATTCATTATATTTAAGATAAGGTACTTGACTGGAATTTGAATATGGATTACTCATACTCATTTTAAACAACAAACTCAATAACAACTCTGGGACAAATCTATCTTTATCCAAACCTAAAAACCGACTCAACATGGAAATAACCAGTTGGTATTTTTCATTAAATAAGCTAATATCAAGGGGAAAAGGTTGATTTGGGGGGGCCACATTAGTTTTAAAGCACTTGTAGAAAAATATTTGTTTCTCCTAAATGGCGACATGTATGAATTGTTGAATTAGGTCTTCCTCAACGAATTCTTCTTGATTCAAGGTAAATGACGACGTAACCTCGAGGGAATATCTGACAACAAGGGCATGTACTTAGAAAAGTATCTTAGACTTAGCAACATCCATTATCACTCTCTCAGAGGAGGAATAATTTGACGCACACTAGGAAACAAATTCAGGGAAATTTAGGGTTTGGTCAGGGAAAAACTTGGTGGAATTGGGATTGATAGACGTCGTGCAAGTTGATTCCTTGGTCTTTAAAGGCCTGTAGTTTATATTTCAGCTCATGGTATGGAAGAAAGGACAAAATAGGGTCGAAGACATCACCATCTCTATATTTGAATATTTCTTCTAGTTTTTTAAATTCAAGGGCCTATGTTTCAATTTCCCCTCCTCCCTCCATTTTCAAATAACAATTAGCAGGTTAATACTTGGACTACCTGGATTATTGGCGGCTGGAAAGGTATTTGTCAAACTTGGCTTCATCTATGCAGAGACATGTTATTCTCCAATGCACAAAGGAAAACCCCAAACACGTGCCCAGTTTTTTATAATATCCTTGCATTGGTGGTTTTGGGACCGGAAGGAGTGGTTTTCTCCTACAACTTTTCTCCTAGTAGAATGATCCTCCACCCACCACATGGAAGGCGGTAAAAATTCCGCTGGGACAAGATTCCTCCATTTCCCATGCATGTTGTAGGAGGATAACTCATCTTTACTGTAGATCTAATCCACCACCCATATTAGGACGTCGATCATGTTCCCCATTTAAACTCTACCTTTTCATATTCTGGTGCTCACTGACCTTTTCTCCTGACACACAACTTCCTCCACCGGAATCCTTATTTGTAGTTGATCTACTTGTCTCCTCGTCGTGAGCCATTGATTATATACACCTTTTAAACTTCCTTTTATTTCTGTTAATCGCATGTCCTTCCTATTGATTCACAACTTTTCCCTGAGGATTCCATATCCACCATATATTTCCCCTATCTCTTACCTCCGCCATAGATTAAGCCTGATCATTAACCTTCTCCACTAATCATTCCATCGATCATCAACCCAATCTTTCATCTTGCATCTTTTGTTGGTAGAATCCTTACTCACCATTGATATTTTTTCCCCATAGATCTAAACCGTTGATCTTTGGAACATAAACCACAAGCACCATTTTTTTTATTTAAACCATTTTTAAACTTTATCCTATGGTTTCATGGGAAAAATGAAAACCATGGTTTCTATTTTGCCCTTCCTGGGACGGGATACTTCCTTTAGGGGCTTAAGGCTATGCATCTTGAAGCAGATCCTACAAAGAAGGACTCAAAAGGACACCATCTAGGTCTCTTCTCTATTCGTCTCAACTTGATAACCCTCTGTAGGTCACCTCACGGCTCCATTCTACCACCCATAGTCTCATTTGCAAAATTTCAAAATTTAAACTCATTGGGGATTAAGCCCCTCTTTTCACCAATAACCAAATCAACGCTAACGAATGGATCCAACTGGGGATGATATCCTCCCTCTAAGGTAGCAAAGATCCCACAAACTAGTTCCAATGCTATTATTTTCTACAAAGTTATGCTTCAAAAATAAAATAACAACTATATTCTTTTTTTTTGTCTGTGAATAAAACAAAGAAAAATGACAAACCTCAAGATCCTAGGGCCTTCTCTTTGGGCTTCAAATCCTTCAACCTACCATCTGTACTCATATTACAATCAAATAAATATATACAACTAATGTACAAAATTTCCTTCATCTTCATGACAAATAATGTTTTAGAAACCTTCCATTAACATGGACTCCTTTAAGTTGAACCCCATTATGATTTTGCAGAATAGAAGAGTTATCTCCCCTCTATGTAACAATGATAAATGGACCCTTCCATAAATGATCAAACTTGCCATGTTTGTCCTCCTTTATTTCATCCCACTTCAAAACCAAATCATCAACTTGGAACTGCTGTTCTTTTACCCTCTTGTCAAAATTCTTCTTCATCTTTTCTTGATGGACCTGTCCGTTATTGTAAGCTTTCTCTCTCAACTCATTCAACTAAATTATCTGATTTTTTCTCCTTTGCATATGATTTGGTTCTTCATCCTTCTCTTGTAACAAATTCATCACTGGTAAACCCAAGGATATTGGAAATATGACTTTTTCTCCATATACCAACTAAAAAGGTGACATACCAATAGCTCTTTTGGTACTTCTCCTGCCCATAAAGCATGTTTTAGCTTGGTGTGCCATGCTCTTTTATTTTCTTCTAGAAGTTTCTTTATTATCCTTACCAAACTTTTATTTGATGATTCGGCAAAACCATTCCCTTGAGGATAGTACATCATAGAATTATTCAGGTTGATGTGGCACTTGTGGTAGAAATTAATCATTTTCTTTGATTTGAAAGCCTGTGCATTGTCACTTACAAGCCTTTTAGGACATCCGAATCTAGACAAATATTATTCTCTAGGAAATCAATAATAACAACTTATGTGTCCCTTCTAGTTGGTACTGATTCAATCCTTTGAATGAAATAATCAGTAGTAGTTAGAATCCATGTATGCTGACCAAAAGAATTTGGACTTATTTTTCCAATGAAATCTAAGCCCCATTGCTAGAATGGCGCTTCTACTGAAATTGGATTGAGAGGTAGAGGCATTAAATTTCTCTTTCATAAAAAAAATTGGCATTCATGACAAGATGTAACCTCTTTATACACATTAGAAAACATTGTGGGACAATAGAAACCTGCTCTCAAAATTTTATTATCAGTTATCTTTCACGATTAATGTCCTCCATATACTCCCTGATGAAATTCCTTCATAGTCTGTTGAGATTCATTTTCTAGTAAACAATTAAACAAAATACCTCTTGGGTCCTTCCAATAAAGGTACTCATTTAGAATGTAGAATTTGGATGCTTTTAACTTCACAAACCTGGCTTTGGTTTCGCTCAATTCTGGGGGTGCTTGTAAATTATGCAAAACATATAAAATGTCATTATACCAAGGAGACAAAGTGAATTATTTGATTACTTGGAATCATGAATTCATCCCACTTGAAACATTAGACATGAAATTCAATTGAAAGAATTCACAATTGGAATTAGTAATCAACTTGGCCAATCCCTTTCCTTTCACCTATTTGGCACATTTGATCTCCAAATCATATTCCAACAAGACTAAAATCCATTTTATCTCTTCCCTTCTGGATCAGGCTGAGTGAGAATATTCTTCACAACATTGTTATGCACATAAGCAATGCTACAAGAATGCAGAATATAAACCCTAAAACATTTCAGATATTTAATCAATACATAATCCTATTTCTCCATTATATCATACTTTAGTTTTGCATCTCTCAATATCTTATTGAAAAATGAAATTGGCTACTTTGCATTCTGCTGGTTTTTCTAGAACGACACTCCAGCTATACTATGCTCAAAAGCAAAAGAGAAAACAATGAAATCTTTTGAAAAATCATGACTCACCAAAATTGGTGCTTCTTTTATTGCTTTCTTAATGTTAGCGAAAGATTTTTTAGCTTTAGTGGTCCATTTAATGTCAGAATATTTACTCAGTATATTAGTGACACTCCTCAAAATATCTGCAAACCTAGGAATGAATCTTGTAAAAAAGTTAACTTGACCAATGAATGATTGAATTTATTTTTTATTCCTTGGTAGGTCAACTTCAAAATGGGTTTTACCTTGTTAGGATCGATTTTTATTCCATCCTTTGAAATGATATGGCCCAAAAGTTGCCCTTCCTTCATAGAAAAATTAGATTTTATGGGGTTTAAGGAAATACCAAATTTTCTGCATTTCAAAAGTACCTGTTCCAAGTGTTTGATCCGGTCCTTGTCATATTTTGAAAAGACTGTTATGTCATCCATGTACACCACAACAAATTCATCTTTCTCCTCAACAAATGTGATGTCTATTGATCTTTGGAAAGTTTCCCCTCCATTCATTATCCCAAATGGCATATTGGAAAACATAAAGGTTTCCCAAGGTGCAACGAATGTTGTTTTTCCTGATCTTCAGGATGAACCTTTATTTGATTATACCCTGAGAACCAATCCATTATAGAAATCCTTTCTGCACCAACAACATTTTGCAATATATGGTCCATGTTGGGAAAGGGGTAATTATCCTTTAAAGAGACATTGTTGATATTCCTAAATTCCACACACAATATTATTTCCCTGTTAGTTTTCATAACACTCACTAAATTAGGTACCCATTTTGAAAATCTACGTGTGACTATTATTTTGGCATTGAATAGTTTCTTGATTTCTTTCTCAATTAAAGGGAGCAATATGGGATTAATCCTTCTGAGTTTCTTCCTAAAATGTTTTTCTCCTGGTTTTACTGGAATTGTATGATGTGTAATAGAAGTATCATTCTCTTTTAGATCTTCACAACTCCAAGCAAACACATCAGTATATTTCTTCATCAATTCAATACATTTTTTCTTCTCATCTACATGATTTTTTTTGAAAGCTTCACTACTTAAGGAAAATACTCTGTTGCAATCTTTTGATCTTGAATATCATCCTCATTAGGATGTACTTTGGGTTTTTTAGCTACATAATTCTGATTAAATATATTATCTAAAGGTATAAGACCATTAAGGATAAATTTACTTTTGATTTGAATGATATCATTACCTCCAATCATATTTTTCAAAATTTTATGTCCTTCATCTGTTTCTGCAAATTCTTCATCTTCTTGAGCAATCTTCAAATTCTGATTCTCTCTATCAAGGACTGTGTTGGAAAACTCATCTGACATCTCTAAGAGTCTATTTATCTGCAAATCATCTTCAAAAAATTTCCAATACTTATAATTGTCAGGTATGGAAGGTCTATTTACAACTTCAATTTTATACTTTTTATTTGAATAGATGGGAATATTGAAATTTCCAGCTATAGTATCCAAAGAATCAACTATCATGTTTTGTATTCTAGGAATTACCATCACCTTATGTTCATTGAAAAAATTTCCAAGAATATCCCAAACTTCATTCTTGTAAGCCCTCATTCTGGGATGCTTAGTACGATAACTGCCATTCACTTGATTTATAACCAATTCTGAATCTTCATAAATATCTATTCTATTTTCTTTTAACTCTTTCAATGCATTTAATCCTAAAAGCAAAGCCTCATATTGTGCTACATTATTTTCACACTGAAATGTTAATTTGAAATAATATCTTTAAAATCCACTGCTGGAGAAATAATCCAGACACCTGATCTTGCTCCCTCCTTACTTATTGATCCATCAAAATACATGGTCCAAACCCCTTCTTCTCTTTGTTTTTGTTCCAAATCCTCTTTCCTTTTCAAAAATTCCTTTTCTTCCTTCTGTTCATCCACTATTGACAAATATTCTTTAATATGAAAATAATTATAGAAAATATAAGAGCACAAATAAATATCAACATCACATATGGGATGAATTTTAGGCTTCTCTTGACTACTTACCACATATTCCAATCTCTTTTTTTGTATAATCTTCTATTCTCTTCAAACAATGGAATAGTTGCATAAGCCATATCCATTTGTAGGGTAACTCTTAGCTTTGTGGCTGAAGAACTGGACAAAAACATACCAAACTTGGGAGGAATGCCATTCACCATCACATCCATGATGATACTCTTTACAGGAATCTGTGCAAGAGTAACTACCAAGTCCTTGATCAAACCCAAACACTTAAACTTTCTAGAATCAAAATAGAAGAAATATTTGTTGGGTCTTGTAATTTCTAATCATAGACTTTCAACCGACACTCTTGGAATAAGGTTATGTGAATCCCCTAAATCCAACATGGCATTGTGTAAAATCATATCATGAACATTAGACTGGCATAGAAAGGTGGAACATATTCTTCATCAGTATCTTCTATTTTGGGGCCAAGAACTATAGTTGGGGCATCATCTGTCAACTCTAATGTATCAGGTTGGAACTCTCCATAAATTATAACCATTATGGTGACATTTTCTCTATATTCATTGTTTTTCAATAACTCATTGAAATGGATGGAAAATTTTATTTTTGATATTTCATTCTGCAAACTAAAGGAGAAGACTGTTCCATCATTTTCTATTGGTATTATTTTTTTTATTTTCTTTTGATATCTCCTTTTTGTTTTTTGGAACTTTCTGTACAATGTTCTTTTTTGTTTTTCTTTATTTTGTTGACTGCTAGAAGGTTGATTTGTAGGAATTCTTCATTTATTTACAATTACATCTCTACTTCTCATATTCAACTTCCTCTGGAGATCATTCACAACAATTATAATTCTTTATTTGTGGTTGAGGCTGATCTCTATTTGGAGGCCCATTATCCAAATCTAATCTATCCATCAACCTCTCAATGGTTTTCACCATTGTATCAAATTTTTCATCTGTAAAAGAAGAAGTGGAAGGTTTATTTTCTTCTCTGATCTTTCTCCTGTCTACCTCCACTCTTTGTTTCATTTTTCTAGAAGCCATTAAGTTAGCCTCCACTTCCAGAGAATCTTCAAACATAGTAGGAAAATTGACATATTTTCTCTCCCTCAACAATAAAGCAAAATCAATGTTAAACTTATCAACATAGTGCAACTTTGTAGCTCCTACAAGGGGTTTTATGTCAGTACGGATTGAATTTTACACCCTCATAAACCTACTTGAAAACTCATGCACAAACTCAAAATTTCCTTTCTTTGGATTATTGTATTGGGCTAAGATTTGCAGAGGGTTCTTATTATCTTCCTACCTATCGAGGAAAAGGGTTTGGAAAGATTCATAATTAGCAATAGATCTTGTTGGAAGATATTTAAACCGCTTCTTTGCCTGTCCTGGCAGACTTTGTGTAAATAACCTCATCTTTGCATCATCATAATCCACCTCCTCTAAGTCAATAAAATCATCAAATATGTCTACATGTTATTTGGTTGTAAAGTTTCCCTCCCCATCAAACAATGTAATCATTTGAGAATAGTTATGTGGGAGATCATGCAAGACAATTGGTAAATCTAATGGAGCAAACCTAACAACCATAGCTCTAGGATGGTTTTGAATAGTACTAAAGATTTGTGGCTGAGGGATTTGGATTATTGGTTGTCTTTCTTCTATTTTTACAGTGTTTTGGAGATTTTTCCAAAGAGAATCTAAGATATAAGACTCAAACCTATTTTGATCAACTGTAACCTTATTTAAATGAGATTCAGTCTTAGATATTAAAAGAGTCTGTTCAAATTTTATTCCAAATCAAAATCTTGAAAGCTGAGAAATTCTTCTTGAGTTTGAAAAAATGTTCTGTCTAATTGAGAAGTGCTTTCTTGTTATTTTCCATTTCTTCTCCACATTATATAAGGGTTTAGAATTAGGGTTACCTCTTGTATGCACTCTCATGAAAGCCAAGATGTCATCTTTGAAACCACCTTCTTGAATCTGAATGTCAAGTCTCCAGGTAAAATTACAACCAACTTCAAATGCCAAGAAATCCTGTTTTCCCTCAGAAATTTTACTTTCTTGAAAATATTAACATTCTTCCCAGGGCATATTTGCACTCTTGTTCCTCGATAATGATCCTAAGATGTTATCACTCAGATTTTACCATTGGTTGTGGGAGGATAATTCCAAGGTAACCACAAAACCAATCTTTAGGAGGAAAGTTGGCCTCTTTCCTACCAAAGAGACATCCTCATTAAATAAACACAATGGACATAAATATCTTTAAATAAACAATTTTAAGGATTGTAATGGCTGAAACAAGTGGCTGACATTGGGAATGGATTCAAAGTCACAAGTTATATATCAATGACAGTGCTTTGTAAAAAAATTTCTTCACAGAGGTAGGATAATTAATCTTTTACAATCAGTTCGTTGATTGTCTTGTGGTAAAGAAGAAAAATGAACAATCCATTAACATGGGCATCAAAACATGAATCCAATATTAAGCTTAAAGGAAAAAGTTTATGGATGCTTGAAATCAAAGAACTAGAGCATAAACATATGAACTCTGATTCAATATACACTTATCCAAGCATGAAAGATAACAAAATGAATAAGATAGCAGGAGATACATTCGCAATAAGGAAAGGAAATACAGATTGTAATAAGAACAACACAATAATCTATGATAAAAAAACCTGCTTGTATTTGCAATTTTATTAACTTGGAAACTCTTTTACAAAAATATCTCTCTTTCTCACGGGTTCTGACCCTCATTACATTAAAAAATGGTGCTTTTATACATCAAGATTGCTCCTTGAGTTGCTAACTACCTATATCCTAAAAATTGGAATTTGTAACTTCCTTATTACATCTCTCACTTAACACCTAACAAACTAATCCTTTAAACTATTTGGAAAATATATTAACTTATTCTAAATAATACTTGTCTTCAACATGGCTCGGTCGTTTGTATTTCATATTGCCAAATTTTTCTATAGTCTTCCATTGATCTCCATATGGGAGCTCCAGACTCACAATCTCCTTTGCTAGCACTCCTAGTTCCACATGGTCCACATAAGAGATAGGTGGCAACTAAGCTCCAATTGTTCTGAATGTATTTACTAGCTCAAAGTCCATTTCCAACTTATCAATTATAACTTTCCCAGATAAGGATTGAGTCATGTCCTCAAACGTTTTGTGATCTAATCTAGATTTAACTAGCAATGCCTGATATTAAGATTGGGAAATAAGTCGGTTATCTTCTTCCCAAAAAGAAGGTAACCCATTTTGAAATAGTGACATAAATGAGCCTTTAAAAGTTTTCACCTGATGCAACATTATATCAATCTTTGCTTGAACTATTTCAATATGCTTATGCTTTCCCACAACTTCTCTGGCCAAGTGATTACTGCAATCCTATCCTTAATTGCCATAGCTCTTATTTCCTCTTCAGACAAAGTTTAGAGGAAATTTATTGTATTTCTAGCTATGTCTACTGGTTTTCTGCTCAAAGATTCTTTAACAGCTATACAAATTTTTTTGGCTACATTAATCACCGTTTACTTATCCTGAATACAATTTAAATATGGTCTTATCCTTGAAGCCTCTAAAATTATCATATCCCAAAGGAGATGTCTGGTTCCCTGCACTGGTAACTATCTTGATAGTTTTTTTACTAAATTTTCATTCTTATCCAGCAACTCTTTATTTTTACTCTCAAACAATTTCCTCTCTTCCTCTTTCTTTTTAACTTCTTCAGCCAATTTCTGATTTTGACTCTTCAAAACCATTATCTCCTTTTCTCTTAGGATAACCTGTGACATAGCCTGAACAATGGCCTTGGTATTTGTTTCTGTACTTGGTTATGATATTTGTATTGATTCTCTTTTATTTTTGTCTTCTCTTTCCTTCTCCAAAATCAAGTGGTTCTCATTTAAAACATCTATAAGTTTTCAGTAAGAAAACCTTTTTCCTTTTCCCATTGATTTTGCTCTCCAATAAGCTTCAATTATTTACCTTTGTAGTCATTCAGTTCTTGACATAATAATTCTTTTTCTTTTTTTGTAAATCTGTTAATTCAGAGGTCTGAATTAACCGAGTTGCTGGAATTTTCAATTTCTTTTTTAGCAACTGGATAGTGCTCTCCTTTTCAGCCAAAATTTTCCTTGTTACTTGCCCTTTGTCTACCTCACTATCCATAGTCAACATATCTCCCTGAGGGTTTTTATTTGCTGCTGATGTACCTTGTTCTCCACCTTTTCTTGCCTCAATTGATTTTCTATTTTAGACAGTGTAGATTGCAGCTTTGACACCTTCAAAGTAGCTTTCATTAAGTCAATATAAATGACTTCCCTAGTTTTTTTTTATGTAAATGAATCATGCTAGTTTCTAGGATGTCTTTCAAG
The DNA here is from genome assembly GCA_001517045.1 of Pseudotsuga menziesii. Classification (NCBI taxonomy): domain Eukaryota; kingdom Viridiplantae; phylum Streptophyta; class Pinopsida; order Pinales; family Pinaceae; genus Pseudotsuga; species Pseudotsuga menziesii. The sequence continues at coordinate 401,346 of LPNX010517462.1, forward strand.
TTAAGTTTCATTTGAACAATTCTATTTCTAGTAACTACTACTAGATTCAAAGTATTGCTTGCATGATCTTTGACAATAACTAATGTAACCTCATTGTTTGAAATGTTTTTTTCCTTTGAATACAAATTCAAGGATTCTTTTGAAGAAATATCCTTATCTTGCCTATATTTATCATACATGTCATTTCTATATTTGAATTTGTGACTAGATCGTTCCTGTATTTTTGAAAATTCATATTCTTGGATTTCAAAGGCTGGGGATTTGACCTTTTTCCTTCTTTTTCTTACTTTCATCCTCAAATACTTCTCCCTCCGATTCAGTTTTTTTCCTTTTGTGTGCCTCTGAGTCTTCATCTTCAACCTTCACAACTTCTGAATGACTCCTTTTACCAGTTATTTCCACTTTACTTGGGGTTGGAATTATCATTGTTGTTGATTTCACTATGGCATATGGATTCACCTTTAGAGTTTCTCTATCATCCATATCTGACTGATAATCCATTAAATTGTCCCTTTGAGCTAATCCCTCCACCATCTGATGTTCAAATGATTTATTCTTATTCAACTCTCTCCTCTGAGAGATAATGTGATGTGGGTCATAATTAATTGGAGCAACCTTCTTAAAATTCATGTCCTGCAGAATACCTTCAACCACATGAAGTGCAACCTTATTTTTGATGATTAAAGGGCCCACTTTCAGAGGAAATTTGATTTCAGAAGCCTTTCTGAAATATAAAATGTTCATTTTCTACAATCAACTTCTACATGATAAAAGGAAATACATTCACAATAAGGAAAGGAAATACAGACTGTAATAAGAACAACACAAGAATATCTGATAAAAAGCTTCCTTGTATTTGCAATTTTATTAACTTGGAAACTCTATTACAAAAGGTCTCTCTTTCTCATGGGTTACAACCCTCATTACATTACAAAATGGTTCTTTTATACATCAAGATTGCTCCTTGAGCTGCTAACTGCCTAAATCCTAAAAATAGGCATTTGTAACTTTCTTATTACATCTGTGAATTAAACCTAACAAACTATTCCTTTAAACTATTTGGAAAATCTATTAATTTATTCTAAATGATACTTGTCTTCAACATGGCTCAGGACTTATGATGAACTTATTCACTGATGTAATTTGTATTTCATCTTGCCAAAATGTTCTATAGTCTTCCATTAATCTCCAGATGGCAGCTCTAGACTTGGCATCTCCTTTGCTAACACTCTTAATTCTACATGTTCCACATAAGAGATAGGTGGCAGCTGAGCTGTAATTGTTCTGAATGTATTTACTAGCTCAAAGTCCATTGCCAACTTGTCAATTATAAATTTCACATATAAGGACTGAGCCATGTCCTTAAAATTTTTGTGATCTAATATGGATTTAACCAACAATGCCTAATATTCATATTAGGAAATAGACCTGCCATGTTCTTCCGAAAAAGAAGGCAACCCATTTTGAAATAGTCACATAAATGAGCCTTTAAAAGTTTTCACCTGATGCAACATTATATCAATATTTGCTTGAACTATTTAAATATGCTGATGCTTTCCCACAACTTTTATGGCTCAAGTGATTACTGCAATCCTATCCTTAATGCCCATTGTTCTTAATTCCTCTTCAGACAAAGTGTTGAGGATTTTTTTTGTATTTATGGCCGCGTCTATTGGTTTTCTATTCGAAACCTCCTTCACAAATGCACAACTTTGTTTGGATGCATTAATCACCATTTCCTTACCTCAATATAATTTAAAAATGGTCTTATCTTGGAATCCTATGAAATTATCATATCCCAAAAGAGATGTCTGGATCCTTGCACTGGTAATTGTCCTTGTAGCTGTTTTACCAATTTTTCATTCTTATCCATCAACTCTTTATTTTTACTCTCAAACAGTGTCCTCTCTTCCTCTTTCTTTTTGAGTGCTTCAACCAAGTTCTGATTATGACTCTTTAAACCCATTATCTCCTTTCCTCTTAGGCTAACCTGTGACATATCCTGAACAATGGCCTCAATATTTGTTTTTGTACTTGGTTGTGCTATTTGTACTGATTATGTTTTATCGTTGTCTTCTCTTTCCCTCTCCAAAATCAACTGGTTCTCATTTAAAACATATATTTTTGCAGTAAGGAAACCTTTTTCCTTTTCCCATTGATTTTTCTCTCCAATAAGCTTCAATAATTTAGCTTTGCAATCATTCAGTTCCTGAGATAATAATTCTTTTTCTTTTTCTAACTCTGTTAATTCAGAGGTCTGAATTAACTGAGTTGTTGGAATTTTCAATTTATTTTTTAGCAACTGGATAGTGCTCTCCTTTTCAACCAAAATTTTCTGTGTTACTTTCCCTTTGTCTACCTCAATATCCATAGTCAACAGATCTCCCTGAAGTTTTTTTATTTGCTGCTGATGTACCTTGTTCGCCACATTTTATTGCCTTAATTGATTTTCTATTTTAGACACTGTAGATTGCAGCTTTAACACCTTCAGAGTAGCTTTCATTAATTCAATATAAATTATTTCTCCATTTTGTTTATGTAAATGCATCATGTCAGGTACTGGGATGTCTTTCAAGTTCATCTTCATTTCAAGAATTCTATTTCTAGTAGCTACTGCTAGATTCAAAGTATTTCTTGCATGATCTTTGATAATAACTAATGAAACCTCCTTGTTTGAAATATTTCTAACCTTTGAATACAACTTCAAGGATTCTTTTGAAGAAATAGCCTTATCTTTCCTATATTTATCATACAAGTCATTTTTAGATTTGAATTTGTCACTTGACCCTTCTTGTATTTTTGAACATTCATATTCTTGGATTTAAAAGGATGGGATTTTGACTTTTTCCTTCTTTTTCTTAATTTTAACCTCAACTATTTTCCCTCTAATTCGGTTTTTTCCTTTTGGGTTCCTTTGAGTCTTCATCTTCAACCTCCTCAACTTTTGAATGACTCGTTTTACCAGTTATTTGCACTTTACTTGGGGTTGGAATTATCATTGTTGTTGACTTCACTATGGAAGATGGATTGACCTGTAGAGTTTCTATATCCTCCATATCTGACTCATAATCCGTTAAATTAGCCATTTCAGCTAATCCCTCCACCATCTGATGTTCAAATTCTTTATTCTTATTCAACTGTCTCTTCTGAGATATAATGTGATGTGGATCATAATTAACTGGAGTAACATTCTTAAAATTCATTTCATGCATAAGACCTTCAACCACATAGATCGCAACCTTATTTTTGATGATGAAAGGACCCACTTTCAAAGGAAATTTGATTTCAGAAGTCTTTCTGAAATTGATAAAATGTATGTTTTCTACCTCCAGCTTCTCCCCGATGAGCTCCAGGGAAACAATTATGGGCGTTAGAAATGCTAGTAAGATGTATGGTTCATGGTCAAAACCATAAAATCTGATTATAGTATGTTCCTTCAGCAAGAACCAGTCTCCCATTCTTATAGCAGGAGCAAACTGCAATATTTCCTGCATTTCTGGCAAAACTATAGGAATATTACTCTAAAATATCACTATGTATATCTATCCCATTATAAGGTTGACGCAATTGAAGATGTTATTATTGATTTATGCAGTAAGCAACATCTTTGGAAATTGCAGGTTTTCCTCATTGAAGAACAAAAATGTCGTAACCAAATAGGACTGGAATCTAAAATTCCTGGTTGTGTGGAAATTCACCAGTTGAGAATGGATATTCTCAGCCAGGAATTCATCATATTTAAGATGCGGTAATTGAATGGATTGTGAATATGGATGACTCGTACTCATTATAAACAACAAACTCAATAACAACTCTGGGAAAAATATATCTTTATCCAAACTTAAAAACTGACTCAACATGGAAATAACCAGTTGGTATTTTTCATTAAATAAGCTAATATCAAGGGGAGAAGGTTGATTTGTGGTGGCCACATCAGTTTTAAAATAATTAGAGAAAAATATTTGTTTCTCCTCAATGGCAACATGTCTGAATTGTTGAATTAGGTCTTCTTCAACGAATCTTCTCAAAAAGTTAACTTGACCAATGAATGATTGATTTTGTTTTTTATTCCTTGGTAAATCAACCTTCAAAATGGGTTTTACCCTGTTAGGATCAATTTTTATTCCATCCTTTGAAATGATATGGCCCAAAATTTTCCCTTCATAGAAAAATTAGATTTTCTGGGGTTTAAGGAAATACCAGATTTTCTGCATTTCAAAAATACCTATTCCAAGTGTTTGATATGGTCCTTGTCAGATTTTGAAAAGATTGTTATGTCATCCATGTAAACTACAACAAATTTATCCTTCTCCTCAACAAATGCGATGTCCATTGATCTTTGGAAAGTTTCCCTTGCGTTTATTAGCCCAAATTGCATCTTGGAATACATAAAGGTTTCCTAGGGTGTAGTGAATGTTGTTTTTTCTTGATCTTCAGGATGAACCTTTATTTGATTATACCCTGAGAACCCATCTGTTATAGAAATCCTTTCTGCACCAAAAACTTTTTTTGAATATATGGTCCATGTTGGGAAAGGGGTAATTATCCTTTAAAGAGACTTTGTTGAGATTCCTAAAGTCCAAACACAATATTATTTCCCCATTAGTTTTCTTAAAATTCACTAAATTAGGTACCCTTTTGAAAATCTAAGTGTGACTATTATTTTGGCATTGAATAGTTTCTTGATTTCTTTCTCAATTAAAGGGAGAAACATGGGATTAATCCTTCTAAGTTTCTTCTTGAAAGTTTTTTTCTCCTGGTTTTATTGAAATTGTATGATGTATAATAGAAGTATCATGCTCTTTTAGATCTTCATAAATCCAATAAAACACATTAGTATATTTGTTCATCAATTCAATATATTTTTTCTTCTCATCTACATGATTTTTTTTTGAAAGCTTCACTAAAGGACAATCCTCTGTTTCAATGTTTTGATCTTGAATATCACCCTCATTAGACTGTACTTTGGGGTTTTTAGCTACATCATTCTGATCAAATAAATTCTCTAAAGGTATAAGGCCCTTGAGGATAAATTTACTCTTCAACTAAATGATATCCTTACCTCTAACCATATTTTCAAACTTTTCTATCCTTCATCTGTTTCTGCAAATTCTTCATCTTCTTGAGCAGTCTCCAAATTCTGATTCCATCTATAAAGGACTGTATTGGGGAACTCATCTGACATCTCTAAGAATCTCTTTATCTACAAATCATCTTCAAAAAATTTCCAGTACTAATAATTGTCAGGGATGGAAGGTTTATTTACAACTTTAATTTTATACTTTTTATTTGAATAGATGGGGATATTGGAATTTCTAGTAGTAGTCGGAAAATAACCAACTATCCTGTTTTGTATTCTGGGAATTACCATCACCCTATGTTCATTGAAAATTTTTCCAAGCATATCCCAAACTTCATTGTTGTAATACCTCAGTCTGGGATGCTTAGTTCGATAACTTCCATTCACTTTATTTATAACCAATTCCGAATCTCCATAAACATCTATTCTATTTTCTTTTAACTCTTTCAATGCATTTAATCCTAAAAGAGAAATAATCCAGACACCTGATCCTGCTCCCTCCTTACTTATTGATCCATCAAAGTACATGGTCCAAACCCCTTCTTCTCTCTGTTGTTGTTCAAAATCCTCTTGCCTTTTAACAAATTCCTTGTCTTCCTCATGTTCATCCACTATTGGAAAATATTCTTCAATATGGAAATCATTATATAAAATATAAGAGCACAAATCAGTATCAACATCATATATGGGATGAATTTCAGGCTTTTCTTGACTACTTACCACATATGCCGATCTCTTTTCTTTGTATAATCTTCTATGCTCTACAAACAATGGAATTGTTGCATAAGACATATCCATTTGTAGGGTAACTCTTATCTTTGAGGCCCAAGACCTGGACAACAATATAACCAACTTGGGAGGAATGTCATTCACCACCACATCCATGATGATAATCTTTGCAGGAATCTGCACAAGAGTAACTACCAAGTCCTTGATCAACCTCAAACAATTAACTTTTTTGGAATCAAAAGAGAAGAAATCTTTGTCGGGTCTTGTAATTTCTAATCCCAAACTTTCAACCACCACTCTTGGAATAAGGTTATGTGAAGCCCCTGAATCCAACATGGCATTGTAATAAATCATATCATGAACATTTAGACTGGCATGGAAAGGAATAACATCTTCTTCATCAGTATCTTCTATTATGGGGCCAAGAACTATAGTTGGGGAATCATCTATCAACTCTAATGTTTCAGGTTGGCACTCTCCATAAGTTTTGACCATTATGATGATAATTTATCTATATTCATTGTTTTTTAATAACTCATTGAAATGGATGGAAATTTTTATTTTTGATATTTCATTTTGCAAACTAAAGGAGAAGACTGTTCTATCATTTTATATTGGTATTTATTTTTTATTTTCTTTTGATATCTCCTTTTTGTTTTTTGGAACTTTATGTACAATGTTATTTTTTGTTTTTCTTTATTTTGTTGACTGCTAGAAGGTTGATTTGTAGGAATCCTTCCTTTATTTACAATTACATCTCTATTTCTCATATTCAACTTCCTCTAGAGATCATTCACAACATTTTGATATCCTCTTTGGTATTTCTTCGTCTCCAGCTCAAAGGTACTACACTCCTCTTACTGAGCAAACATATTAAGATCTTCTTATGTGAGGTAGATATCATAATCAATATCATCAAAATGATGTATCTGATTGTCCATAGGATCATTCTCCTCTTCTTCTTCTACAAGTTTATCTTGAAAATGTGGTCTTATCTATTGGTCTTATACATTTGTTAGAATTCTTTGTTCTCTCTTTCTAATATAAGGGGGAGGAGGTATCCTAAAGTTAGGATTCTTGATTTGTGGTTCAGGATGGTCTCTGTTTGGAGGCCCATTATCCAAATCTGATCCATCCATCAACCTCTCCATGGTTTTCATCACTTCATCAAATTTTGCATCTGTAAAAGAAGATGTGGAAGGTTGATTTTCTTCTCTGATCTTTCTCTTGTCTACCTCCACTCTTTTTTTCATTTTTCCATAAGCCATTAAGTTAGCTTCCACTTACAGTGCATCTTTAAACATAGTAGGCAGATTGACATATTTTCTCTCCCTTAACAATAAAGAAAAATCACTGTCAAATATATCAACATAGTGCAAATTTGCATCTGATACAAGGGGTTTTATGCCAGTAGGGATTGAATTGTGTGACCCTCATAAAACTACTTGAAAAATCATGCACATAATCAAAATTTCCTTTCTTTAGACTATTTTATTGGGATAAGATTTGCAGAGGGTTATTCTTATCTTCCTACCTATCCAGAAAAAGAGTTTGGAAAGGTTCAAAATTAGCAATAGATATTGTTGGAATATCTTTAAACCACTTCCTTGCCTCTCCTTGCAGACTTTGTGCAAAAAACCTAATCTTTGCATCATCGTAATCCACCTCCTCTAAGTCAATAAAATCATCAAATCTGTATACATGTTGTTTGGCTGTAAAGATTCCCTCCCCATCAAACAATATGACCCTTCGAGAATAGTTATGTGGGAGATCATGCAAGACAATTGGTAAAGCTAATGGATAAAACCTAACATCCATAGCTCTAGGATGGTTTTGAACAGTACTAAATATTTGTGGCCGAGGGATTTGTATTATTGGTTATCTTTCTTATATTTTTACAGAATTTTGGAGATTTTTCCAAAGAGAATATAAGAGATAAGAATAAAACCTATTTTGATCAACTGTAACCTTCTTTAAATTAGAGTCAGACTTAGATCTTAGAAGAGTCGGTTCAAATTTTAATTCAAAATCAAGATCTTGATAATTGAGAAATTCTTCTTGAGTTTGAGAAAATGATATGTCTAACTGAGAAGTAATTTCTTGTTATTTTATTTTTGTTCTCCTAATCAAACTTTATGTATCTTCCACACTATATAAGGGTTTAGAACATGGGGGCGTCACTGACGGATCAATATTATAACACGTTCGTTCATATTAGGGGTTAAAATATTAAAAAATTTCAAAATAGTGTATTGGGGTTGTATTAAGGGTATAAGGGATTATATTATTTACTATATAAATACCCCAACATGTTGGGGGATTTTTTATTGCAAAGCAACAACATGCATATGGTTTTCATGCTATGGGAGGGAGCATGGGTTTTTGGCTGTTTTAGAGAGGGGAGGGCTTCGAAAAGAGCAGAGGAGAGCCCTGGGAATGCTGAGCTTCCGCGGGGTTTACTGGAAGCACCCCTCCAGATCGTCTATTTCAGCGCTCTACTAGCTATTTCATGGTGGAGATGTGGAGGCTGACAGGAATTACCTCTTCACTGCCACGCTCATGGAAATGCAACTTGGAATGATTTTCCCTCATGAGATGAGGGACAGGGTCATGAAGAGATTCAACGAGGACTATGAGGTGGGGGTTTTTCTGAAAGACCCAGATGGATATGGCGATCAAGCATCTTTATGCGTCGGATCTTGATGCCATCTGGGGCGTCCACATTGTGCAAGAGGTGAAGCTCTTGGACGGGAAGGAAGATTGACAGACCCTGTATTGGTACATCAATGAACTCATGCAAGTGGGTTTCAGAAGGTATGTTCAATGGTTTCATGAATTCATGGCAAACGGTTTTTTTCATGTTTTCTTTAAGTTTTTTTTTTCCCTCAATTAATGAATCGCCCAAATTTGGTTTGGTTTAATGATTTTGGGTGTGCTGTATTCTTTGTTGCAATTATTCCAAACGAATGAATCACCCCAATGCAGCTTCATGAGATTTTAGAGTAAAAAAAACATTCTATAATAACTCATTCAATATTTCTAGAAAGATTTTTCTAAACTTTTCATGAAATATATTTGCTCAGATAGGATAAAGATACAGAATACAAAGTTTTTTATTTGTATTCTGTATGTTTATGGAAAACTATGCACTATAAATTTTCCTCAGACATATTTGTTGAATAGATATATCTACTAGGTATGTTTATGCACTAGAACATACATAATACATAGAGGAAAACTCTAATATATTTTCTCAAGCAGTATGTGCATTACAAGGAGTTATCATTAGTTTCATTGGTTTGGTTGGAAAATCATCTTAGTACGACATTTATAATATTATGCATCTATTCAGGAAAGTGAATGCCAATGTTTATACTTGCAGTCATATTCCCTGATATCATATATGGTGGCTTCTTCATATCAACTAAGCCCTGTACAATATAATTTTGACTAACATTAACCGATAGAACACCCAGGAATGGATTTTAGAAAGAACTTTGAAAAATTAAACATGATAATTAATCATATGTGAACTGACTTCACAAAAGGATTTGAACTTATTCCTTACACAATGCTATTTGTGAATCTCAACAGAAAAAAAATGAAATCAAACAGTAAGCATGCATATGCACATTTTCACTAATTCGTAGTAATCAAACTGACACAGTAAAATAGCTCCGTATTATACATGGAATGCACTAGTAGCTTACACTGGTACCTAAATTCAAATTGCATACCTAAACTCTATCTCAGATGGCCAGATGCAAAATTATGCTCATAAAATTGCAAGCCCGTGATTGGAAGTTGCTGGAAAATTTTCAAGCCTGTCAGCATGTTACAACTTCTCCAAGGGGTTGACACATCATCCAAGTTTCCAACTAATCCATTGATTTAAATTTAATATTTCATGTTATATTTGATTAACATTATTTTCCTTTTGTTCCTTCTATAGATGAAATGGGGATATCTTCATGGAAAATAAAATTATAATACTCTAGGAGGGGAAAAAAGTCTCAATGTATAAATACAACAAATTAATTAACTCACTAGATATCTCCAAGGGTTAGCTCAAGTGGTCATTAGCCTTACCTGAGATCTCTTCTATAATGTAGTGGTGACAGTGAGTGGGTTGTAGGTGCACCTCCCAACAAAGGGGAACACAAGATATGTATATGGGACAGATCTGGGTAGCTTGTCTAAATATTAGAAGGGCCAAAATAAGGTTGGACATATTTATCTTAGGATCCTATTTGGCCAGTGGTGGTTTCGGTGGCCATGTCAGGGGAAATTTACATATGGGCCAAAGACTATACAAAATATTGGAGTGCATTTTATCCAGATTTCAAGGAGCTAGAGGAAAACAAGGAATATGTTGAGAGAGAAGATGATTTTGATATGATGTCTGACACTAAGAAGGTATTTATTTCTAGCGTACCTTTTCAACCTTGTCATTTGGATCTATGTGAATATCCACTGAATGCAATTTAGTGACGGACTGGATTCAATTCTTTTTCATAGTTGAGAAGCAATTTCATACAACAATTGTAAAAAGTTTAGTTGAGCATGAATGGGCATGAATGTCCAAAACAACATTGTTAATGTCCTATTTTTTCAATGTTATGTGATATGCAAAGATAGCCATCACATGGTGAAGTTCCCTCAAAGTAGAAGATAGATAATTGATTTTACATTTTATTGTTCTCCATACACAAAGGGTTGTTGGACTTGTCTCAATTCTATAGCTATAGGAATGTAGGGAATCACATCGCAATAACTTTCTTACAAAAATAACATTTTAAATGTTTTATTGTTTCAATGTTTTGTAATATTCTAATATAGCCATCATATGGTGAAGCTCACTCAAAGTATAATATAGATAATTGATTTTGCATTTTATTATTCTTCATACACAAAGACTCATTGGACTTATCTTAATTGTCTAGCAATAGGGATTTAGGCAATCATATCACAATAAATTTCTTACACATCTCAGTTTCTAAACTGATAAATTTAAAGGAGACTAAGAAAGAATTCATGTTTTAACTTTTCAATCACCAATAAGGATTTTATAACATGCATTTTGCTTCCAAATAATAAATTCTTTAAGCAATTTTGGAAATCCTTCATAGCTTCTGGATCGCTATATTTTAGGTCCAGTGGAACTTGTTGTTGTGGGGGTTTCTACAGCAATATTCAATTAGGTGACAAAAGTATTCAACTTTCCCCTTGTAAGTGTTACAACATCTCTAGTGGTTGAGGAAGACGCTACCACATAAATAATGGATCAAGAATTGGATATGGAGGGATCTACAAAAGATGTTATGGATAGTGATGAAACAAATTTACTGATTTATTCTACTTGTATGTATTTTCAATCTTTGTTAATTCATGTTACATCACAATTGTAGCATTCCAATTTAATACCAATTTTGTTTTATTGTTTATATATCTTTGTCAGCATGGTCCCAAAATATTGATTCGTGGGTATATTTAGTGATTCAGAGACAATTTAACTGCATTCCTTCCTTTTTATCTCTGTTAGATAACATAAAGTCAAATGGTAGCATTTTGAAGGATAATACAATCTTAGGCTGAATAACAACTGAACCAAGTTATGAAAAGAAGCTCCTTCTGTCAGTGTCATCAACATTAGTACTTGGAGGAGCTATTGACATTACTGAAGCTTTTATTCTTATCTTTGGAGTAGGACCCATCTTGAGCACCATGGGTGTAAATTCAGTAAGTGCACTAGAAATACTAAGTACTCTTTGTTGGACTATATGATCAATAGTATGAAATGATTAGACCTTTCTGGTATAAATATATTTTCTTACATTTGCAACCTTTTCTGGTTCAAAGTCAATCTTTAACTTGGTCAATTGTTACAGAAAGAGCCAAAACTCTCTTGTTTTATGGATAGGGTACTCAGCAGCTAATGACTATGAACATTTGCATTATTTCTACTTAAAACATTAAACAAGAATATTACATATTGAGCAATGAATAAGATCAATACACTATTTATACTTTATTCAATGTTGTCAAGAATAAAGGGGATTCACCTACACAACGCGACTACTTCCTCCAATCAATGTATAACTCTACATTATAAAACAAATAAAATCCATGCTTGGTGTCTAAGGGAACAACCTTCTATATGCTTCTTGTGCATCTCAGTCTACTCTAAATTTTTAGCTGTCAAGGGCATCCTTGACCCCTATACTGATCCTCTATCTTTGAGGGCTACACATTGCACCATTCTATTGCATTGGTGTTTCTAACCAAGGTACTTTAGTTGCTTATTGTGCTTAAATGTATGTGGTTTGTGAAAGTGGAAAAATAAGGTTGAAATCTATCCTAGTTCTTCTTGACCATTTTCTCTTGTTTGTATGCCAAGTTCCATCGTTAACTTTTACAGTATTCATGGAACATAAATCTTGGGAAATAACATGGTGCATAAAGGACAACATTTCTTGTATCAACTAGCAAAATGTTTCAATTCCTTAGATACAATAGAAGGAATAGAAAACATTTAATAACTGATTTGTAATCTCTCTATGAATTAGACTTGCAACAATGCAATTTAATGCAAGAGTCAGTGGTGATCTATACATGGAAATTGAATTCCCTTGCTAGATATATCAGTGTTGTGAGACTTGGAAGAGATCACGAATCTTGTTGAGATTCTTGTGAAATGAATACTCGGAGGTAAACATTCCCACAGCTTGCCATGATTCAGAAACTCACCAAACTCACCCAAGACTTACAAGTTCGTCCCTTGGCTGGAAAATGTGGATGCCACATACATAAATCTTGGAAAAAACACTGAAATGTGGGTTTATGAATGAAAAAAAAGAGTGGGAACTCCACTAAGGAAACCCTAATGGTAGATAACTCCACCTTATTTTACTTTCATTATCATTTCATCTTGGATTCTTGAGTGGTTTGGATTTCTAGCAGCCAGCTAGAGTGTGAATGAATGGTGATCTATTTGAGGATTTGCTTATGCTAGCAACTTGTTGATGTGTACAAGGTGCCACATTCAATAGTAGGGGTTCACCATAGTGAGAAGTATCAATTAGACTGCCACCTGGTCATTATAGAGAATCTATCTGAATTTAGGCCCGAAAGCCATTAATATCTTCAGTGTTTGAATTGAAAATGAAATGCATTTATATTGTTTAATTCCTAATCTACAGAATGCAACTATTCTAATCTATCCTAGCTAGGGGCAGAAATCTATATAAGGGAATATAATACAACAATAAAAGTTATGTTAATTATTCCTGTAAACAAAAAGCTATTTAGGCAGTAATATATAATTGCAAGTATCGAAAGATTAACAACAAACCAAATTAAGAATAGTCTATATATGTGTTTACTCAGTATTCTTAGTAATATTGCATTTATCAACTCAAAGCACAATAACAAAGAAAGAAGAAAAATTGATAAGCTGAAACATAGAATAGTCCATATTACAACATACACTTATACAATAGATTTTGAAATGAAAATAAGAAACATAAATAATTCACATCTTACAAGCTCAGAATCCAATTTCTTGAGCAACATGGCCTTGAATGCTTCGAATCCTCATTAAATTCTCATAGAATTAGTTCTACAAAAACTCAATATGCAAAATCCAAGAGTCCCCTATTTCCCTTTCTTTTTTGCTTTGATCTCCTCTTATACAATGCGGAAAAGATAACTTCCCAAGACTCTTGAGTTTCTTTCTTGGCAGCTATGATTATTCAACTTTATATTTGTCCCATTTACAAAAGAATATTCAAATATTTATTGTACTATAGTCTACCTTGAGCTTTGTCATCAAAATATGCAACTTTGTAGGTGTATCTCTCTCTTCTGTCGAACATCTCTTTAGATCATTCATGCCTAGTTGGACCTCTTGGAGGCCAATAATTTTATCTTGGATTTGCCTTATAAAATCTAAGAACTGTGATGCAAGGCCCTAGAAATCTTGTAGAGCTGTGTACATTTCCCACTGAACATAATTCAGTTCATCTTGAAGTTCATACGCATATGTTTGAAATTCTGCAAGGTTGTCAGTATTGGCTCTAATATGAGCTACTTGTCTCTCGAGCTCAACAATACTCAATGTACAATTAGTCATCAATCTAATATCTGCAATACTGACGACATTGAGCTGAAGAGTAGATTTCTATTCCAATAATATGCAAGCACTACTTGATAGCTTAAAAGGTTTTGGTTGTTCTGTACCAAAAATTTCAGAAAACATTATTTTTCTGAATCTTTTTGTTTTATTTCCATTGTTTCTACTGCTATTAAACAAAGACCTAGTTTTTATGTGTGTAGGTTTGAGTTCACTCCCAGATGTACGTCCTATGACTATCCATAAAACTAATTAAAGATTAAAACTATAGATAGCCATAAATATAAACACTTATAATGGTGCTCATTCATGATAATGCAATCAGTTCATTTCTAATCACAACACTATAATATTGCATTATCATGACCTAGGCCTTTAAAATACTAGTCTTGGACCTTAAAATATGTTGTAGTTTAACTATAATCTCAACAAATTTATGGTTTTCTATTGTACTTAAAGTATTCATATATTTTTTTCTACCACATATCTCCCCCTTAGAAGTTGCAAAACAGGTAACTGATCAAAAGAACTGCATCATTACAACTGAGATAGAGGATTCATGTTTTCCAAGTTAGGCGATTGAACCCAAATATTGTATATTTTTAAAGTTTTGGGGGTGCAGTTTCAATAGTATATTCGTCATGTAAGGCATGATACATCCTAGTAGTAGGGCACTGCCACAATTTTTTATTATTAGTGATTAATTGAGGTGGGAGGATACAACCCATGAGATTAGAAATTGGTGGCCTTAAGAAGTTTTTCATCTCCTAAATATGCTTCTAATTGGGATTATATGGTTGGTTTGTAGGTTTCATATCCTCATCTACTTCAAATTTCAAAATCCCTATTAACGATGTTGGACCATTTTGATATATTCACCCTTACTTGGTATATACATGAGAAGATTTTGCATATTTTGTCTCTAATGTTTTGGAATCTTTAATATATATTTTATGTATTTTTTAGTAAAACCAGTCATAAAATTCAAACTGGTCCAAGTTAGAGCTAAGTCTGAGTCCAAGTACGAGTTGAAACTTGGCTGATTAGAGTTTTAAAACATATCGGTGAACCTCCAAGTATTAAACATGATGATTAATCTGCATTTCCATATTGGTGTTTATGCATTGTTTTGAGTGGCAGGTCCTCTTTACTTTAATAAATTTTTTCCATAGCTTCACATGCCACCTCCATATTCGGTTATTATTCAAGTGTGTAATCTTGTCTTGATGTTTTCACTTCAAAAAAGTGTAACACCAATTCTGCAAATAATTCCCATCTTTACTGAAAAAAATTAATTTATGTTAGTTGCAAAGATGATCCTAATATGCCATTATAAATTGTAACGCAGGAGTATGAGAGAAGTTCATGGCACATTCCCATTAAGGGAGGTGATGACATTGAAATGCCAAGAAAATGGCTATGTGTTGGTAGGTATGGAGCTTGTGGAATTGATCAATGGTCTGATCCTTCATCCTAGGAAAGAAATAATTTGGGCAATCTATATACTATGAAGTTAAGGGATGTCCCAATACTTGTTCTAGGTTAAGCTATCACTTGCACAAGCAGTATCTAGGAATATGGGTTTATATAGGTTAGCTTAAATTTAGTTGAAATTAAGGTGGAAAAGACATCACAGTTCTTCCCTTTTATTGGTGTTTCAGTGATCAAATGCCTCGGACCTGGGATTTACTATTTGCTTCAAAACATGCCCAAATTTCACTCTATTGTTGTTTTACTGTTGCCTTAATGCATAGATCAGCCTAGAATGGGGTTTATTGTTGTTTTAAGAATATGCATAGGCTGCTCAGAGTTAGATGCTATAATAAAATAGGTTGTTTATTGCTCCTTTGACTGCCAATAGTATGTTGCTAGAAGTGTATCAAAATCAATTGAATGAGATTGCCTCAACTTCTCCAGAATTTAAGTTACTATTGAAAACCTCCCTGGGAAAAATTACACTGAGAATACAACCCTCATATATCTTTCTTGATGACTACTCAAGGAGTTTGAAACAGGTCCTTAAAAGTGCATTTATAGCATGGTACCCCTTCTAGCATTGGTAGAGATTCATAACTGATCATGGAATGACATAACTTGATTGAAAAGGCACTTTGGAGCTGGATCTTTTTCTATTTTTTTGCAACCGATGCTCAAGTTTGGTCTGAAGATTAATATGGAATGATGCTGCTACCACTCAGATGGTTTTGGATTAACCTATAGAACTAGAATATAACCACTATCCAAAGCTGTCTTTCCCCTTTTGAAAAACTTTCCCCTCGTTAAAGAATACGATCAAATATTTTTTGGAGGTTCCAGGACTGATTGGTATGGATAGAAAGCATTGTCCACTAAATAATTTCATCCCACTCCAGCAAACCATCTGGATTAAACTTCTATATGTTGATCTCAGCATAGGGTATGTAACAAAGCTAAACCTTTTTTTGGTATCTTCTTAGGATGAAATAAATTCAAATATGCATGGCTGGTGATCTAATCCACAAGTGCACCCAAAATTGAGATTTGGAGGCCTTTCCATTGCACAATCCTGCTCAAACTTGAAAATACTTCTTGCTTTAATGGCCTAAACATAGTCATAATTTCTAGAACTGCTCAAAGTGCGTAGACTACTGATAACTCAAAATTATATTTCTTTATGCTTAGAAAATTTAAGAATCAACCCATTTTCCCTTACGAAAACCTAGGTGAAAATCCACACAAATAGGAGGGTAACATACCTTAACTGTAATGAAGATGAGTCTCCCTGTCCACACCTTTGTCTTGTCACAAAAATGAGTGCAACTTAGTTATAGAACATGTTAGCACCATGTTTGAATTTCTGAATTATGGGCTTGTAAGGTTTGAAAATGGTCCTATTTGATGAAATTTTAAGGAGACGCCTTTCAGGTTATAGGGTTAGAATGTATTTCATTGGGAGCCATCAGATGGAGAGTGGATTGTGATCTACACTGATAGATATTTTATGTAGATTGAAACATGTAGTAACAGAAATGGGGCAAAGGGTTTCGAGCTTCGACAGTTCAAATTCAGGATGGTGAAAATCAACAACGGAAAGTGTTTCCGTGGAGCAGAGATGCGAGGGAGGATTTACTTTTGAGGATCGTGAAGTCGGTTAAAGAGGAGAAGTGTTGGAGGGTTGATATTGATGCAAATCCAGATTGATGGCCCTAAATGATTTCGCTCAATAAACATGGGCAGAGGGAGAAAGTTTTCCAAATAGTGGAATGCATTAAAAGGAGAAAGGATCGGATGACTGCGATAAAGGCAGAGATAGATATGTGGTTGTAGTCAATTCCATGATCTGAATTAGCACAGATAAAGTCGATATTTCAAACCGTGAAAAGTAGTAGGGGCTACAAAGATCGACGGTCATAACACGAGGTCGGGGCCGATCGACGGACGTGGTAAATTCCGCGATGTAAAGGTGCCCAATCGATTGAATTAGGGAAGACCGATAAAGTGTTAAGGTATTTAGAGTTGAATGGTCCCAAAGAAGACTGTTTACTGATCAACACTCGATGTCAATTCTCCTGAATCAAGTTGTGCAGGTGGTTAGTGTTGGATTCTGGTGTGAATATGCTGCGTACTAGATGCTCAGATTGAAAAGGAAAGGATCCACGTGGAGTTGAAAAGGTTTGTTCCTTCTGGATTATGGAGATGATGATAACCTGACTGAATGTATGAACCACCAGCATGGACATGATCAAAATACCATGTGGATGGACAAGGCAAGAATTCATGAAACCTCTAAGCGTTTCGGAAAATGGCAACAAAGGGAGGCCATGGACATGTGTACGATGGATACTGGATGGGTTCGGATCAATGTTCTAGAATATTTTCAATATGATAAAGGTTGTATCATGGTCAGGTCTGGTACAGAAAGGATATCCTCATGTACGATCTGAAGAATAATCATATCCCTAGACGCCATTTGTGACATGCCTCAGTTGAAAATTATGTCCACAGCATCACTAGCCCTCCCAAATCCAGAGATCCGTCACGAGGCTTACGTAAGAAGTAACAAGAGATAATGAAACTTGGATTTTTGAGGTGATGAATCTGGCCTTTACATGAAGCAAAGGGATACGGTTAGCCAAAACTGTTTTGAATACCACTGTCAGCATAAGTGAAAGGGAAAATAATGTCAGGCCCAAATGCCGTGATCCATATGGGCAGCGCCACAACATCAAAGGAGGTGGCGTGGCTAGATTCTTAACAACAAATGAAGATCCCCATACACATGTCCAATTGTGTAACCATTATGATGACCAACTAAGGAGTGTGCAGTAATGCTGACCAGTCACCTTCGGGTCCATATTCATCACCCTATATAAACTTCACCCTCCAGAGTCACTGAAGAATAGGAGATGAGTAAACGACGAGGAGAAAATTCAGAGCGTTAATTTGCATAAGGCCTTGAGTGTTCTGGAAAATTGAAATGGCTGTTTGGTTTGAGAATCTTATTTGTCAGGGAGTGTTGATGGTTGGCGAATATGAATTTATGCTCCTGTATCATTCTAGGTGTTTAGACAAGGAAAACACCAGCCATTGGGGAACATATGTGAAGCACTTGAGAGATATACCTAATTTTAGATAGCCATACCTCCTGCTGCACGGTGCCTGGGTTTTCATGTCCTGTGGGTGTCCCTCTAGAACCCCCGGATACAATCACTACCTCCAAAGCCCTGGTACATGGTGACCATGTTTAGCAACAACCAGTAGGAGCGAATACTCGTACTGGAATGGTGGGTGTCCAAAGTCTTCATCAATGCCTTTCTGAATTCCACTTGCCAACTTTATCTGAGGTGGCAAGGAGGTCGAAAGCGCACCCCACCGTATTTCCTGTAGGAGAGCCCACCTTGAGGGAGGTGAGGAGCTCAAGAATGACAAGCCACTACAGAGGCTTGTTTCTACTAGAAGAAATGCAACCCTTCTTTAAATCCCCTCATACAATAGTGTTACCAGCAGAGGGGGGAGCTGTGAGGAAGGGCGAGCATGGAAAGGATATAAAATCCTTTTCCAGTTCTAAAACCATGCAGAAAGGTGCATTTAAGCACATAATAAACACAAAGAGAAGGACACGTTGCTGACTCGACAAACAGGTGGTCGAGCCCAATCAGAAATGAGCCACCAAAAACATCCCGAGACGTCATTTTCACGAGCCGCAAGCTTAGAACCAGAAACATTGTGTTGCCATCCATACTGAGCATGTGCATTAGCTCCATGATGTATGTTTAAATATATGTAAACTGTGGCAGAAGTACCACGCTCTAGTTATTAGTTTTGATTATGATTGTAAATAGTTTCAGATCCTATTTTGAGGATTAGCCTCGGGGCTATGAGACATTATAAATAGGCGCCCTGCAAAGGGGGGAAGGGTTTAGTTTTGAAGAGCGGAGAGGCTCTGTATTGTAATGGGTTTCAGTTTTTTCAGAGATGAATAAAATTGCAGAGGAGGAAAGTTAAACCTCTCATGGTAGAGATTCATGTGCCATCTTTTTCTTCAATAAGTGATTTCTTAATGTGACTATTTATCCCATTTTCACTCCATTTTGTATTTGATTTCATGCTTGAGGATTAGTGTATATGGGCCAGAATTCATCTCGCATGCTCTAGGTCCATTGTTCAAGAATTTTAAACATTTTATTCTAAAGTCTTGCAGAATTCTCCTTAGTTAGGTGCTATGTTTGAAAGGTAAATTCTCTTGAAGAAACCTCCATATTGAAGAAATGATGTCTATCTTGCCTCTGTCCACACACCTTCAGAATTCCTACCTCTTGCAACCTACTTTCAGACCTGATTGTTGACTTCATTGCCAATGGTCTCCTCCATGATTGTCCCGCCAAACTTTATAAAAACAAACTTGTTCTATTAAAAAATATGACTTTGTGACTGTCTTTGATTTAATATATTGAGTATTAAGACCGTGTAAATAGTGAGAGATCCCTTTTTGATTGTATTAGGTCAGAGATATAGTATAAAGTGGTTATGATGTTACCTCAAGATTTACCTTTCACAACCTGGGTACGTTCTGAGTGTTAACAAACTGGCGCCATTGGTGGGGACGAAGCTTCAAATCCTCCCTGGGTATGAACAACATAGTTTCAGATCTGACTGTTGATGGTGAACAACAATTAGACCATCTAGAAGATTGTACATTTTTCACCTAGCAACTCCATTCTCAGAGAATTTAACTTTTAGTGACTCCACTGGTGACATGACCCTCAGATCAAGTTTTCAAAGAGAACTGACAAGCTCTAATAGAGAAATGAGCTCATTATAAAAATATAGAAATGCATGATCAAAGGATAAGGTACTCAAGTTTCAATTTTCTTGAAGATTTCTAATCATTTTTTGTAAATGTTTTGCTATATTTTCCTAAGCTTTTCAAAACAGTTTTTCATTATGCATTGCACTCAAAACAAAACCATGAATTTACTCCTGTATAGCCTTCTTTATGAACTAAAAGTATTTCATCTTCTCGCACATTTGATTTTGAACAAGATCCTTCATTCGAACTACATGACATTAAAAATCACCCTTGGGAGCCTCATTAAACAACAAGTGATAATACACCCATTCCTCATAGCTCTATTTCTTCCAATATCCCTAACCGGTACAGAACACTTCACTTACCTCTTATTCTTCACGATTTCCCTACAAAGAACTACAAGTACTTGTCTAAGTTTGATGGAGAATCGAAGAACCTTGCAGCTGAAAAGAATTTGCACGCTTTTGAGCATTTCCTTTACCTATTTGAAGTAGATGTTATAGTTCAAAATGACACATCTCTGCCTGTGACCACTTTCCCATGATTATGTCGCATGTTGAAACTTCCATGACGACACTTCATGAAAGTCACTGAAAAAACACCTATCTTGGAGGACCCATATCTTGAGTTTTGTAACTCCATTTGACCTCATATTTGAACCATTAGAAATATATTTAAGTTAGCTAAGACTTTCTAGAAGACACTAAAGCCTGAAAATTCCTAGGAGTACCCTAAAAATTACATTTTGTGGTGTATATGTGAGTTTCCTTAAGGAAACCCATGTATGGTGTGTGACTTGCTATATATAATACTCGCATATGCCTTAAAGACATGAATTTTTGCATTGAAACTCGCTTATACCTCCTGCATACGCGACTGATGTCTATGCAACCCGCGTATTCCTCCTAAAAATGTAAAAAAAAATACGTTTTTCGAAATTCGTGTAGTTTGGGTAGTTATGCAACTGACTCATTCAGTTGTAACTACTTTGTCTTTGACCCTAACTCTTCATAAAGCATATAAATTGATGTAGGGAGGTCCATGAGAAGAGACTTGAAGTTTTGCATTGTCATGCTGGAGGAATTGGAACTCTCTTTGCCCACACCTTTTCCCTAGAAGTTTTCTCCTTGTGTTGCAGGGATTGGAGGTTGAGTTACTTGGAGAAGAGAATCAACAGAACCAGATCAAGGTTTCGTGAGGTGCCAAACTTGAAGTCAAGGTATATTTGTACTTGTTTTCAAGATTAATAAAGATGTGATGTCCTTCTTCTTGCCAAATCATTATTCAATGTGTGATTGAATTTCTGTTTATGATCATATGATGATGTTAGTCAGATCATTATTTCATGTTCATTTGATTATCATTTCTTTATATGTGGTCATATTGGTTTGAGGAAGGTATAATTCATTTTGCAGGTCTCTTGGAGTAGGAGGAGCAAGAGGAGCACGAGGAGGATTAAAGGGCTTCTTGGATCAACCTTTGTTTGGATAAGGTATGAACCATTATAATCTCTGATCTTGCTTGTATTTACTTGAAAAACCATATGCATCTCTCTTTTAACCCCAGTACATTGATGGTCTCTTAAACCATAGCCATAGGATACTTTCCTTTACAACAGAACTGGCGACTCCACTAGGGAGAGCCTTGTATGTTTTGGGTTTCTTTGTATTTATTTTAGCCTTTTGTAAAGTTTCAGGTCTTTCTTGTGACTTAGGAACACTTTATCTGTATGATAGAACACCTCCCCTGCCTTCATAAGGTAGTTTTTGACCTTTTTTGGGTTTTTTCCCACCCATACGCGAGTTGCATATTGAACAATCGCGTATCTGGTATTTATACGCGACTTGCTTTACTGTCAACCCGCATATGATATGTGAATTGTCAGTGGTACAACCCACATGTGCTTGTACACGTGACTTGTTGTACTATCAACCCGCGTATGATACGTGACCTGTCAATAGTACAACCCGCGTGTGCCCCTAAAACAATGTTTTTTCCTCATTTTTGTGGTTTTTTTCTATTGTTGTGGTTTGTTGGGTAGGTCTTTTGGGGTCCTTTGCAGGTGCATGACTCTAGGGAGTTAGTGTCATCCATTTTGGTTGTTCTTTATCTATGTGGTAAGCCTTTTTATAGAATTAGGGTTTTCTCTTTTCTCTTTCCCCCCACCCCCTTTGCTTAGCATGATTTTTGGCTTATGTTTCTGGTCGGCCGCTGTTAGTGATCTTTGTCTGAGTTCAGAAGCTTGTTGGTGTTTGTTTCCTTCTTCTTTTGTTGGTTAAATTCACCATGCCAAAATAGTTGACTTGTATTTTATGCAAGCCTTCCTTCCAAATAGGGTTTATACTTACTTTAGGGCATTCTAGAGTCTTTTGGGTGGTTGTATAGTAGAGTTCCTTTTGTTTTGTTCTTGTCATCTGCATACTTTTGTTTGTAGGTAGTTTTTCTTTTGCATTTATAAAAGAAAAATAAAAAAACACATGTTTGCTTTATATGCATGTAGATTAGTTTTTTAGTCTAGATTGCATGGCATATCATTGTTTTTGAAAAAAAAGAAAAAAGAATTTGTTCTTTTGTGGCTTTCAAGTTTCTATTTGAAAAAGAAAGAGAATAGTTTTTGCTTTTTGCAATTCATTTCTCTTTGCTTAGTCATTTTGTTTTAACTTTGAGTCAAAACACCACATAAGTTTCATTCCATTTACCTTCTGACTAAAAACAATCCTTAAAATAAACGATATAATTTAAAAATTATTAGTAAGTTTTATTTTATAGACTCATACACCAACTAGCTTAGGATATACTTGTGGATTAGGGAGTTTTAACTCTCCACAAGTATAAAATTTCAGATGTAGTTGGCCAATCACTAGGTAAACCCTTTTCTATGTTCATTATATCCGGGAAGCTCCTCTCAAATGGGAGTTAAGCACGAGGCTGCGTGGAGGCTTGGAATAAGGAGATAACCCTCCGATTCCTTGTCAAAGCGTAGACCAAGGTTTTTGCGCATCTGGGGACTGATGTCAATACCGCCCTCCCAGCCCCGTGTGGTGCCTGGAGTTGACAAAGTTTTAGGCATTGGTACCCTTCCCATGCGTACGAACCATGCTTACGTTTGTCCCCCTAGACTGTCAATATAGTTAAGGTATCCTTTAGTCTCTTTGATATCTAGGGTTCATACACAAGTACACCGAAAGGATATTTCTGGTTGACCATGGACGGGCTTGGAAGGTAACCTTGGTAGAAGGTGTGGGAGGGCGGTGGGTGATTCCTTTGCTTGTGCCTAAGAACATCTATAGGGACGCCAAGTAACTGTCTATCATATTTCTTCTAGAAAGCATAGCTTGTACCTGTTTGTCTGTTTGGATTTAGGAATTTTTTAGTGAGTGCTGTGTGGTTTGTCTGTACTTAGTCTGCCTTCAGGTGTGTGCTTTGTACTTTTGGTTTCCTATTGACCTTATACTTTGTCTTATTGTTTGAAACTATGGCTAACACCCCTTTGAACACCAACCAAGAGATCCCCATGCTGGGAACTCCTTGTACTATTCCTCTCACAGGGAATGTTGGTGTTCCTTTGATGGCCACCTTGAATCTACCTGGATTCACCCTAGGGCTACCGGTGTGGTTGTTTTCCGCTACAGATGTCATAAATGCTCATGATGCTTCTCAAGTAAGCTCCTTATATCAAGGGCATCAAAACACTTCTTCCCCTTCACCCATAGTTGATTCTCCTACTCCTTCTACCTCATGCGGTGAAAGTACTGATACTAGTAACCGATAATCTAAAAGGAGTAAAGGAAGGAGGGATAAGAAGAAGGCATATAAGAAAGGGGGCACCTGTTCAACCTCTGTAAGTCAAGTTGAACCTCACCACATAGCCTCTGTTATTCATGCTGGGGGCACCTATCCAACCTCTGTAGGTCATGTTGGATCTAATCACTCAACCTCTGCAAGTCAAGTTGATCTTCACCATACAACCTCTGTTGATCATGCTGGTGGGATCCGTCCAACCTTTCCAGGTCATGTCAGATCCAGTCACTTAGCCTTTGTAGTTCATTTTGAGGTAACTCGTTCAACCTCTGATAGTTAAGTTGAACCTCCTCGTCCAACCTCTACATGCCATGTTGGACCCAACCACCCAGCCTCTGAAGTTCATCCTGGGAGCACACACTCAACTGCTACAAAGCATGTTGATCCTCAGCATTCAACCTCTATTGTTCATGCTGGTGGTGCCCATCCAACCTCTGCAAGTCATGTTGGACCCAGTCTCTCAGCCTCTGCAAGTCATGCTGGGGGCAGTATTTCAGTCTCTGTGGTTCATGCCGGAGACAATTCATCAGCCACTGCAAGTCATGTTGACACTGTTGAAAAGACTACCCGTTCAAAACACAAGCCCAAGTTTCCTTGTAAGCTTTGTGAGGGAGACCACATTACTTATAAATTCCCTTCCTTTGCAGAGGTGCGAAGAGTTTGGTTTCATGGTCATCCCATTTTTGAACATCCTGAAGATTTTCAACAACCAACCTCTCTTAGTCAGGTTGGACCCAGTCACCTAGCCTCTGGTGGTCATGATGGGGGCAAAATATCAGCCTCTGTAGGTCATTATGAGAGAAAACAGTCATCCACTGCTATTCATGTTGACACCGTTGAAAAAACTGGTCGTTTGAAGTTCAAAATTAATTTCCCTTGTAAGCTATGTGAGGGAGATCATCTTTCTCATAAGTGCCCTGCTATCGCAAAGGTGCGAAGAGTGTGGTACGAGACTCAAGAATTTCCTTCTCCTGAAAAACCTATGGTTTCTCAACAACCTACTCAACCTGTGGTTGATCTAGTGGTTGAACCAATCTCATCTTTGGTCGATCCCACTCTTCTTTCGAAGAGTGATCCTGATGTGATTAAACCAATGCCACCTTTGGTCAATCCCACTCTCCCTTCAGAGAGTGACTTTCACGAAGCGGTTGAATCGATTTCAGTATCGATCAATCCCACTCTTCCTTTGGAGAGTGAAGTGTCTTCTAGTCACATTTTATTCACTGCCAGTTTAGAACTTACTGAACAAGGGGGAACTGAACTCGCTTGGGATCAACCCCCACCAAGCTCTCGGATTGCTTCCTTTGATTGGGATAGCCTAGTTGAGCCCCGCCTTCCTTCTAATGCACCTTTCGAGATAAAGGTCAAAGTTGAACCATACACAATTTCTCGTTGTATTGTTGATGAAGGAGCCTCAGTTAGTATTTTGTCTGCTCGTGCTTGGTGAGGCATGCGATCTCCTAGCCTTGTGTTGACTGCTAGTCAGTTATTGGAATTTGATAGAAGAACTTGTATATCCTTGGGAATTCTTGCTCAAACACCTATTACTTTGGGTGGGAAGACCATCTTACTTAACTTCATGGTAATAGAAGACCCATTGGACTTCAATATGCTCCTTGGATGTGATTATGTCTATGCCATGCAATATGTGGTGTCAACATTCTTTCATGTGATGTACTTTAATCATGGCAAAGAAATTGTCACTATTGATCAGTTGGATTTTCTTGATCCATCTCCTGACACAACTAGAGACTAGGTCTTTCCTTTATTGATTCCCAGTGTTTCTATAGACACTACCCCACCATAGGTGAGCTATGTGGCCTCATGTCCTTTGCATTCAATTGATACTAAGAAGCAGCCTCTGTTTTAATGCTTACCTTCTTGGGACTTGGTCCCAGCAGTTGACCAGGTGAGTCATCCTATACAGACTATGGAGCATGCTCTCCACTCTGTCGATCCATTTGAAAATTTAGACATGTGTCCTATCTTGGATGATCTCCTTCCTTCAGATGAAGTCTTCCTAGAGTCTTTGATACAGTCTGACCTTCTTATGGATGTTGGTTCAGTTTTGACTAAGTCTAACCCTGATTTTCCTAGTAAGCCTGACCTTTCTTCTTATGTTGGTATTGTTGAGTCTTTTGACTCTTCCTTTGAACAAAAAGTCAGTGATCCCAATGAGTTTGATTTTTCTTATGAATTTTTCAACTCCTGTGATACCGATTTTGTTCCTGCAGACTCTATCTCCCTTGTTGATTTTTTCTCTCCTTCTGAGGTTTATCTTATTGATTATAAACCATCGATCCTTGGTGCTACAGAATCTTCTTCAGTTGATTCTGCCTTGACTTTACTTTTTGTAGAAGATAGCAAAGTCATGTGTTTCTGCTAAAGTGACCTGCATCGGATCTTTTCTTCTGAATATGATCCCGATGTTGTTGTTTCTTGGAGATAGGATTCTTAGTTGGATTCACAACTGTTTACTGGACTTGTCTTGTTGTTCAAGCTATAACTGCATTTGCATGTGCCCTGCTCGCGCTTATGAGCCTGGTACTGGCTTCCACGCTTTTAGCTCATTTTATAAGCCCTCATCTTTGTTCTCATTGTTGCTAATCCTTGTATCATTTTTCCTTTGCAACTTGACACCCTTTACCTTAAGGAGATGTTCCCCGAGTGTCTTTATCCTGCTCATGTTCCTTGCATTATGCATAGGTTTGTTCCTCGCGCTTGGAACTAGTTTTGCTTGCCCCTGACACTCGTCTCCTTGCATTTAGAGCATTCTTTCTTCTCTCCTTTGAGCTCATTAAAAACAGTAAGGAGGCCGCGAGTTGACTTTTTCGGACTTGTTAAAACTTCACAGGAAAGATATTGAGTTTTTTTAGGCCTAGGTCTGACTCCTCAAAATAGACTTGATTGCCGAGTAAACTTGTCCATTCAGGCTCATTAAGAATATGTGAATGGGCATCCACATTGGTGGTAGGTTATCGCTTTCTCGGATCATGTGGAATAATACAAGAAAGGAACATTCTCTTTTCTACGGAAACGAGAAGAGTATTCTTAGGCATAGTTTTATCACTTTTCTGGACTTGAGGGACTAAATTTATAGAAAAGGAACCCCTGGTATGAGCTTAGTTTTCTCTTTTTCGTGCTTTGGACCTAAACATAAAAAAATATTTCGAGTGTACTTTATGTCTTTGTCATGCTCGTTAAACCCTAAAGAACAAAGCATTGAGTTTATTGTTGTAAGCCCCATTTCTCATAATCAAATGGATCTTTTTGAGTGATCTTTATTTCCTTCACACTCATAAAACCCAGGCTATATGCTTCTTTTGAAGGAGCATTGGGTAGGTGGTAATTTAACCTTTTTTGGACCTTCCTGACTAAGTATGAAAAAGGTGTGCCTTACTTCTTCGGAAGCTAAGAGAGTTGTTCTTTGGTATGTTTTATACTTTTTTGGTCACAGAAGACTAAATTCTACGAAAAAGCACCCCCCTGGAGTCTTCTTTGGAGTTTTCAGACTCTCTAAACTATGAAAACACCGTCGAGCATGTACTAGTTCAGGCTCATAAAATCCAGGAATCAGTGCTCTATCAAGCATTCTTCTGTCTCTTCTTCGAGCTTTCCAAAAATGAAGAAGGTCCCAAGTTTGCTTTCTTGGACTCGTTAAACCTTTACAAGAAAGAGGGGAAGGGAATTTTATTCACATTTTTTTTACATCATGGCAGTAAGTCTTGTTTCCTTGAACAAAGCACCAGTTTTGAGTCTATCAACAGTTGGGTCCTAGTTTTTGACCTTATCCCGATTCAGAGTTTTTTACTCCTCTAGTTGGTCTCTTTTCCAATTATAGGGGAATTTGTCAATGTCCCATACATTGCAGATTTGCATCATTGGTCTCTTTTGTGTCAAAATATGCCAAGTCACTTTTGTGTCGTGCTCACTATTCAAGGATTAAACCTTTTTCGACCATTTTGCAGTTACCTTGACCTTTTGTGTTGGCCATTTTCTGGTATCAGTTCATTACATCATGTCTTCGGCGGTCTTTGTCATGAAATTCAGTACCAATTCCAGATCCAATTAGTCTTTGACTTATCTCATGTTGGATGATGAAGGATTCCTTAATGCCTTCCTTCCAACGGATCTCTTCCTATCGACTGCAACACATATTGCTCTGGGAATGATATTTGGGGCTTTATGATAGTACCTTGGGGATTGCAGTCATCAGTGGTAATTTCCCTCGCTATTGGGTAGTGGGAATACCTTAATGTCTCCTACTTGATGGATTCTTCAAGTGTTTGACTTCAAGTCCTCGTATTCACACTTGTTAGAATGTACTAGGTACCTTGGGGACCATTTTCATTAATAGTGGTTTCCCTTGCATTTGTTAACAGTTCTCATTATTGACCAGTAATCAAACAGTTTCCTCCATGTTTGACTTCAACTCCTTTATTCGCATGGTTATGATTCATACGTTTTGGGCGGTTTGGATTGAAGACCTTGGGCCAACAGTAGCATTGTCATTTTTTTTGCTATTACCCAAGTTGCGCAAGACCTTGTCACACTTCATATGACATTTTGTTGAAACATAAATCCACCTTGTATTCTTGTGGCTATGATCGATTGTTGAGCATGGATCCACCTTGTTCATTTGTGGCCATGACTCCTTTAGATTTGATATGGTGCCTTTTTGCATATTAAGTGACCATGATAGTTTCATCAGTTATACATATGTTGGATCTGCCTGTATCTTTATGGCGATGTTTGTATATGGACTTGTATGTCCTTGCTG
Organism: Pseudotsuga menziesii; assembly: GCA_001517045.1. Taxonomy (NCBI): domain Eukaryota; kingdom Viridiplantae; phylum Streptophyta; class Pinopsida; order Pinales; family Pinaceae; genus Pseudotsuga; species Pseudotsuga menziesii. The sequence goes on from LPNX010517462.1 coordinate 430,156, forward strand.
GCTGAGAAAACTGTCATAGGCCAACAACAGAAACACAGCCCACACACTCGATTTAATGCAATCTTGTATATGTTTGGAGTGATTGTCTTTCACAAGATCAAGGCCCTGCTGCCTGTATAATGTGCTCTCAAAATAGAGAGTCTCTCGAGGTATATGTGACAAGATTTTCTTAACCAAATATCCTAACAAATCAGAGAGATTCAACCTAATGAATAACTACTGCTAAAGACTATCTTAAACTAAGTGCAGAAAATAGTAGCTCCTAATTCTATCCCACAATTTCCTAAATGCAAGCTAACTATCTCAGCTGAGAGCATGAATTAATGGTTTGACAATAGGTCTTAAAGGATAAGGTGATCTATAATTCCGAATTGTTAGAAAATTCTACAGTAAACAAAACTAAATCTGGGTTACCTCACAATAAAATGACATTTCATTACAAGATAATTCGAACAAAAGTTAAAACCTGTTATCAAATAAAACTAACATAGTCCTGAAACATAACAGGTACAATCATATACTAACATGAAGACAGAACAAGGTCAGCTTACAAGTTAATAACTCATGTAACATAGTTTCATAATTAATTGAAAATGTGAAGAAACTCACTCACTTTCAACATAATAACAAATCGTTCACATTTCAAGACAATCTAATCATTCAAGATCCATGAAAGAATATTTCACATATAATATGACAATATATATATGTGAAAGTAAAATTTAACAAAGGAGAACCATCATTAGCATAGTATAAACCAACCTAAAGACTTAGCTAAGGTCTTCACTATTCTGAAGCATCAAGTAATCTTCAGAAAAATTTCAAAAAAACACCAGCGCAACATAATGTAATATAAACTGTGAAATATCACTTCCCCTTAAGTCTTAGGAATCGAACCCTTTACTCATGTTTGAAACTTGTTTATAAAGGGAACTGAAACAACAACTAATTAACTAATTCTCCTATTTCTATGGTAGTACATGGATTTTATCTGAATATAGGTCAAAGAAAATACCAGGATCATAGGTATGTCGTTGTGTAACCATCAGGAGGGAATAACGCGCCAAAAATAGTTAACTTACTGGATAAATCCAGTGTCATATTCCCCAAAACATGTCAACACTATATTCGATAATCCACACTGATGATGCTTAGAATAGGAGTGTAGAAACAACAGAACAACAATCAATTGCATTTCCGAAGTGGCCTCCAATGAGTAAAATCCATGTAGTCAAAACCACAAATACAGCATGGCATCTAGCTTCATCTCATCGCCATCATTAATACCTGTAAATTTTAAACATAATCTATTAGCAAAGTGCAACTAACAATCATATAGAAATAGATAGGATTTCTGTAGATATCCTCATTAAATAATCAAACTTTGCACCAAGAACCAAAATTGACAGAAATCAAGATATTACTAACCTGTGGAGCTTAATTCGAAATCGTTTGCATGCATAATCGAAGATTTAAAACATAAGACAAAAATTGGAATTCATTGCAGAAAACAAAAGATGTCTGATTTTAAGAGCTGATTCGACAGAAAGTCGAATTGGTACATTTCTCCTCGCCTCATCCAGCTTGGCTTTGAATCTAACATCCCTCATCTTAGCAATTTTATTCTGTTTGATCAACCTTCGGTTTCTTAACAGAAGCTTTTTAACTTGATCTTTATGTTTCAGCTTCTTCTCCCTCAACAAATTCCATTTCTCAATCCAAGAGATTAAATCAGTTTTCAGACCTGTGATTTCATCCATAGAAAATGTCTTGATAACCTGAGCCTCCTTTAAGTCAGTTTCTATAGATGAAATGACTTAAGCATAAGGGTTTTGATTGATTTCTTCTTTCGATCCTCCATTTGACCCTCCTCTGTCTTCCTCAACTATGTAAGGCTTCTGATCAATTTCTTGATCCGCATCACATTCATGATCTACTTGTTGAACATCAACAACATTATCCCCGGAGACAGACACATATTTCAAATCCAGGAAAGTTGAACCAATTGGAGCTGGATTGACACGAGGTTCCGACGAATTTCTTACTAAAATAACAGGAACATCCCCAATACTCAGGTCTCTTCTGGCGAACAAGGCATCTATCATACTATGAGTAGTCATAGGAATAACTTTATTACTCAACACTCTGCTAATTTGGTCTTTGGCTGGTTTCTGACTAATGCTAGCCTGCGAATGAAAAAGATCCTTATTTTGACAGGGTATTGTGAGCATCGGTCTTCTCACTCGAGGCTAAGAATTATTGACAGGCATTTCAAGGTTTGTTTCAGACTTGACTTTAACATCACTAATACTTAGGGTTCGACTAGGTTCAGATACTTCATCATCTAGATTACGTTGAGAACCAGACTCTTCTAACTCAGGCTTGACTTCTTCAGTTTTGATACGCCTACATCTAGTTCTGGACCTCCATTTGGGTCATTCTTCATTCTCACCAAACCCATTACGTATGAGGAAAGATTCCCAAGTATCCCCTAATTCTCCTAGATGACATGACACGAGTATTTTAATCAATCCGTGATGAAATAGACTCCTCTCCTTATCCCCTACATTAATTTGATAGGTGCAGGCCAACTTATGCAGGCTATTCAAGAAATAGTATGGCATGTTCACAGGACGTCCCTTAAAAATCATCAATAGTCGGAGGTGATAGAACTGAGTTTGGGAAAGTCTACCCTCACAGGTGACGTACCTGATAACAAGCTCAAGTAGAGAACGCCATTTCTTCATGAGCAGTCGAGAAGGGAAACTGGATTTATACTTCATTTGCCTGTGAGCTGGAGTGAGGAACTCCTTCCAGTCGTCATTTTTTACATGCTTACCCTTATACCAATGTTCACCTGTCTATGGTAAATCAATGGCCTGAGAAACAAACTCTTTTTTCAACCTCAATTCGATATCCCCAACTTGTGCGTTAACCCCATCAAATGATGCTGCAAATGCCCTGGAAGTTGCCAATTTGAACCTAGAGAAATTTTGCAAAAACCCTATCCATCCAACCCTAAGTATTACTTCATGACATTTAGGGGCAGCGTCCAAATACTCGTCACCTATGAATTCAAATCTCGACATAGGAGGCATGGTAGCGATTACACAAACTTTTAGGGTTTTCAAAAACCAGACTCAAACACACAATCGATTTATCCAGAGTCTACACATTTCAATTAACACTCCAAACTGCCCTATTTTACCAAAGCACTGTGAATTTTCCTGCAAAGTCATCATACCTGCAAGTTGACAGGTTAATGGGACTTGGAAAACACTTACCACACCATAATGATCCGCAGGAAAATCGAGTGAGCGACGGCTTAAGTGTGATATTTGCATGATGGCAAAGCGACAGATGGCAAACCTTTAGGTTACACAGATATCAAAAACCCTGATTTCAATCATAGCATCAACACTGATTGACATTCTTCATAATGTTGTGATAGTCGAGAAAACTCATCGTTTCAAAACATAGTTGAATGGTTACAATGCCCTAATCCTTCATCATCGAAAATCACAATAATAAGGTTGCTAAATAAGAATGTAATTGATGTAATTAGGATCAGGGTCGATATTATAATGACAAAGAAACAATTGATAATGCAACCAAACCCATATCAAAACTCTGAAAATCATCTTAGCCCCTTATGATAGACTTTAATATTGACTCACTTCGAAAATACAAAATTCGTAATAAGGATAAGTGTATAATAATGTGAAACTTACGAAAATTATATTAAATACACTTTTATCCCTATGATTAACATGATGAAATAAATATTTTAGAAGTGACAAAGCTTGTTAGATCTCCTATATGGATTGAACAGAAACAATTATCATACCATGTGGCAACTTGCTTGGATTAATAGTAAAAAATCATTGATGTAATAAATCCATTTGAACTCGAATATGCATGAGTGATAAATGTCGTGAGATTAGGAGCTACTAACTTTCAGGATTATAATTTTCTAAATGATCAAAAGAAATGAGAGATTAAGGGCAAGAGATTCAATTTCGAGATAAAACTGATGTTAATCCCTCTAAATCAACCAATCAATTAAGCTTCTATTGGGAGTACCTTCAGAATCAAAGATTCTGATGGCACTCCTAAAATATCTATAGATGAGTGTTGATTCAGGTTACGATATCGAATGTCGTTCAAGAGATTGATTTCAAATGACATATTTAAATTATTTTTGTTAAAAAATGCTCCAGAGGGTGTTGCTTGCCAACAATTGGCGACATGCTGTTGTAAAGGAAAATGTCCTATGGCTAGGGTTTAAGAGGCCATCAACGTACTGGGGTTGAAAGAGAGATGTACAATGTTCAACAAGCATATATAAACAAGATTCAGAGATGAGAAAGGTCCACACCTGACTAACTGAAGGCTGGTCCAAGCTTTCTCTTCAATCTTCTTCTTGCTCCTCTCGCTCCAAGAGACCCGCAAAACAAGTTATACCTTCCTCAAGCCATTATGACCACATATAAAACAATGATAATCAAATAAACATGGATAAATGATCTGAATAACATCATCATATGATCATAAACAGAGATTCAATCACACATTGAACAATGATTTGGGAAGAAGAAGGACATCACATCTTTATTAATCTTGAAAACAAGTACAAATATACCTTCTCTTCAAGTTTGGCACCTCACGAAACCTTGATCTGGTTCTGCTGCTTCTCTTCTCCAAAGAACTCAGCCTCCAAGCTCTGCAACACAAGGGGAAGACCTCCAGGGAAAAGGTGTGGGCGAAGAGAGTCCCAATTCCTCCAGCATAACAATGCATAAATTCCAAGTCCCACTTCATGGACCTCCCTACCTCTATTTATACGACAAAGAAGAGTTAGGGGTGAAGCCAAAGTGGTTACAACTGAAGAAGTCAGTTGGAAAACTACCCAAACTAATCCAAAAGGCATGTTTTTATGTTTAAATGTCGAGGGACACATTCATGACTGTGAAGGAGGACAACCCACGAATGATCCGTGATTTTGCATAAGAGCAACCCGCGAATATATGCATTTGCGACTTGTAATACATGAGACTCGCTAATGATTCGCGACTTGCATAAAAGGAGAGTCACGAATACACAAAAAACACATTTTTAAGGTATTTCTGGGAATTTTCAGACTTTGGTGTCTTCTGGAAAGTTTTAGCTAACTGAAATACCTTTCCAACAGTGTAGAAATGAGGTCAAACGGAGTTACAAAACTAAATATACGGGTCCTCCAAGATAGGTGTCTTTTCAGTGACTTTCAATGACTTTCATGAAGTGTCGTCATGGAAATGTCAACATGCGACGGGATCATGGGAAAGTGGTCATAGCTAGAGAAGTGTCATTTTGAGCTATAACAGATGCCCCCTAATGTGTGAGGTTAGAGGAGAAGATGATAGCTGAAATACATTATAAAGGAAACAACTGAGTATGGAGAGAGCAGAGAATCCAAGATCAAAAGGCTCGAACAAAGGTACCTGTAAGAGAGATAAATGTTAGAAAAACTGATCTCTGGGACATACAAATCCATATAAAAAACATCGCCATAAAGATACAGGTGGATCCAACATATGTATAACTGATGAAACTATCATGGTCGCTCAATATGCAAAAAGGCGCCATATCAAATCTAAAGGAGCCATGGCCACAAATGAACAAGGTGGATCCATGCTCAACAATCGATCATAGCCACAAAAATACAAGGTGGATCTATGTCTCAGCAAAATGTCATATAAAGTATAACAAGGTCTTGTGCAACTTGGGCAATAGCAAAATGATGACAATGCTACTGTCAACCCAAGGTCTTCAATCCAAACTGCCCAAAAAAGGTACGAATCCTAACCATACGAATAAAGGGAGCTGAAGTCGAACATGGAGGAAGCCGTTTGATTACCGGTCAATAATGAAAACCGTTAACAAACATGAGGGAAACCACCATTAATGAAAATGGTTCCCAAGGTACCTAGTACATTCTAACAAGTGTGATTACAAGGACTTGAAGTCGAACACTTGAAGAATCTATCGAGTAGGAGACATTAAGGTATCCCCACTACCCAATAGTGAGGGAAATTGCCATTGAGGACAACAATTCCCAAGGTATTGTCATAAAACTCTAAATCTCATTCCCAGAGCAAGATGTGTTGCAGTCGATAGGAAGAGATCCGTTGAAAGGAAGGCATTAAGGCATCCTTCATCATCCAACATGAGGTAAGTCAAAGACTAATTGGATTTGGAACTGGTACTGAATTTCACAAAAAGGACCGCTGAAGACATGATGTAATGAACTGATACCAGGGAAATGGCCGACACAAAAGGTCAAGGCAACTGCAGAATGGCCGACAAAGGTTTAATCCTTGAATAGTGAGCACGACACAAAAGTGACTTAGGCAGCTTTTGACACGAAAGGACCAACGAAACAAATATGCAATGTAGGAGACATTGACAGATTCCCCATATAATTGGAAAAGAGACCAACTGGAGGAGTAATAAAACTCTGAATCAGGATAAATTCAAAAGACTAGGACCCAACGGTTGATAGACTCAAAACTGGTGCTTTGTTCAAGGAAACAAGACTTGCTGCCAAGATGTAAAAGACATGGAAATAAACCTTCCCCTTCCCTTCTTTCTTGTAAAGGTTTAACGAGTCCAAGAAAGCGAACTCAGGACCATCTTCATTTTTTGACAAGCTCTAAGAAAAGAAAGAAAAATGCTTGATAAGGCACTGGTTCGTCGATTTTACGAGCCCGAACTAGTACATGCTCGACGGTGTTTTCATAGTTTAGAGAGTCTGAAAACTCCAAAGAAGACTCCAGGGGGGTCCTTTTTCGTACAATTTAGTCTCCTGAGGCCGAAAAAGTATAAAACAAACCAAAGAAGAACTCTCTTAACTTCCGAAGAAGAAAAGGCGCACCTTTTTCGTACTTAGTCAGGAAGGTCCGAAAAAGGTTAAATTACCACCTACCCAACGCTCCTTCAAAAGCAACATATAGCTTGAGTTTTACGAGTGTGAAGGAAGGCAAGATCACTCGGAAAGATCCATTTGATTACGAGAAATGGAGCTTACAACAATAAACTCGATGCTTTGTTCTTTAGGGTTTAACGAGCATGACAAAGACATAAAGTACACTCGGAATCTTTTTCATGTTTTGGTCCAGAGCATGAAAAATAGAAAACTAAGCTCATACCGAGGGTTCCTTTTCCGTAAGTTTAGTCCCTCAGGTCCGGAAAATAGATAAACCTATGCCTGAGAATACTCTTCTCAATTCAATAGATAAGAGAGTGATCCTTTCTCGTACTATTCCACATGGTCTGAGAAAGAGATAACCTACCACCAATGTGGATGCCCATTCACATATCCTTAACGAGCCTGAATGGACAAGTTTACTCGGCAGTCAAGTCTATTTTGAGGAGTCAGACTTGGGCCTAAAGAAACTCATAATCTTTCCCGTGAAGTTTTAATGAGTCAGGAAAAGTCAACTCGCGGCCTCCTTACTGTTTTTAACGAGCTCGAAGGAGAGCAGAAAGAATGCTCTAAATGTGAGGAGACGAGTGTCATAGACAGGCGGAACTAGTTCCAAGCGCAAGGAACAAACCTATGCATAATGCAAGGAAAGTGAGCAAGATAAGGACACTCGGGGAATGTCTCCTCGGGGTAAAGGTTGTCAAGTTGCAAAGGCAAAATGATACAAGGCTAAGCGGCGATGAGAACAAAGATGAGGGCTTATACAACGAGCTAAAAGCGTGGAAGCCGGCATCAGGATCATAAGCGCGAGCAAGGCATATGCAAATGCAATTACAGCTTGAACAACAAGGTGAGGCCAGTAAACAGTTGTGAACCCAACTACAAATCCTATCTCCAAGAAACAACAACATCAGAAGAAACGATCCGATGCGGGTCACTTTGGTAGAAACACTTGTGACTTTGCTATCTTCTACAAAAGGAAAATTCAAGGCAGAATCAACCGAAGAAGATTCTATAGGACCAAGGCTCGAGGGTTTATAATCAATAAGATCAACCTCATAAGAGAAGCGAAAATCAACAAGGGAGATAGAGTCTGCAGGAACAAACTCAATATCACAGGAGCTGAGAAATTCATAAGAAAAAATCAAACTCATCAGGATCACTGACTTGCTTTTCAAAAGAAGAATCAAAAGACTCAACAAAAACCAACATAAGAAAAAGGGCAGGCTTACTAAGAAAATTAGGGTTAGACTTAATCACAACTGAAAAAGAAGGTCAGACTGTATCAAAGACTCCAGGAAGACTTCATCCGAAAGGAGGAAATCATCCGAGATAGGACAAATATCTAAACTTTCAAATGGATGGACAGAGTGGAGAGAAGGCTCTACAATCTGTATAGGATGACTCACCTGATCAACTGCTGGGACCAAGTCCCGAGAAGGTAAGCATGAAAACAGAGGCCGCCTCTCAGTAGCAATTGAACACAAATGACAAGAAGCCACATAGTTCACCTGTGGCGGGGTAGTGTCTACAGAAACACTGGGAATCAATAAAGGAAAGACTTGGTCTCTAGTTGGGTCAGGAGACGGATCAAGAAAATCCAACTGATCTATAGTGACAATTTATTCGCCATGATTAAAGTACATCACACGAAAGAATGTTGACACCATAGCTTGCATGGCATAGACATAATCACGTCCAAGGAGCATATTAAAGTCCAAGGGGTCTTTTATCACCATGAAGTCAACTAAGACGGTCTTCCCACCCAAAGTAACAGGTGTTTGAGCAAGAATTACCAAGGCTAAACAAGTTCTTCTATCAAACGCCAGTAACTGACTAGTAGTCGACACAAGGCTGGGAGATCCCATACCTCGCCAAGCACGAGCAGACAAAATACTAACTGAGGCTCCTTCATCGACAATACAACGAGCAATCGTATATGGTTCAACTTTGACCTTTATCTGGAAAGGTGCAACAGAAGGAAGGTGCGGCTCAACTAGGCTATCCCAATCAAAGGAAGCAATCTGAGAGCTTGGTGGGGGTTGATATGAAACAAGTTCAGTGCCCCCTTGTTCAGTAAGATCTGAACTGGAAGTGAAGAAAATGTGACTAGTAGACACTTCACTCTCCAAAGGAAGAGTGGGATTGATCGATACTGGGATTGATTCAACCGCTTGGTGAAAGTCACTCTCCGAAGGGAGAGTGGGATTGACCAAAGATGACATTGGTTCAATCACATGAGGAACACTCTCCGAAAGAAGAGTGGGATTGACCAAATCTGAGATTTGTGTGACCACTTGATCAACCAAAGGTTGAGTAGGTTGTTGAGAAACTATAGGGTGTTCAGAAGAATGAAATCCATGAGTCTTGGACCACACTCTTCGCACCTCTGGGATAGCAGGGCACAGATGAGTAAGATGATCACCCTTGCATAGCACACAAGGGAACTTAAGATGATGCTTCGAATGACCAGTTTTCTCAACGGTATCAGCATGACTAGCAGTGGCTAACTTTTTGCTCTGAACATGACCTGCAGAGGATGAGAGTTTGCCCCCAGCGTGAATAATAGAGGCTGGGTGACTGGGTCCAACCTCACTAAGAGAGGCTGGTTGTTGAGAGACTCCATAATGTTCAAAAACGGGATGACCATGAATCCAAACTCTTCGCACCTCCACAATATAAGGGCATTTATAAGTAAGGTGGTCTCCTTCACAAAGCTTACAAGGAAACTTGAGCTTGTGTTTTGAACGGGTAGACTTGTCAACAGTGTCAGCATGACTCGCAGTGGTTGACGAATTGTCTCCAGCGTGAAGTATAGAGGCTGAGAGACTGGGTCCAACATGACTTGTAGAGGTTGGACGGGCACCATTAACATGACCAACAGAGGTTGAATGGTTAGGATCAACATGCTTTGCAGCAGTTGAGTGTGTGCCCCTAGCGTGAGGAACAGAGGCTGGGTGAACAGATCCAACGTGAACAACAGAGGTTGGATGGGGAGGTTCAACTTGAACACCAGAGGTTGAATGAGTGCACTCAACGTGAACACCAGAGGCTGAGTGACAGGATCCGACATGACCTGGGAAGGTTGGAAGGATCCCACCAGCGTGAACACCAGAGGCTGGATGGATGGATCCAACTTGAACAACAGAGGTTGGATGCGAAGGTTCAACTTGAAAACCAGCGGTTGAACGGATGCACTCAGCTTGAACACCAGAGGTTGAGTGACAGGATCCGACAGGACTTGAAAAGGTTGGAAGGATCCCACCAGCTTGATCATAAGAGGATGGATGGATAGCTCCAACATGAACAACAGAGGTTGGATAGGATGGTTCAACTTGAAAGCCAGAGGTTGAATGGGTGCACTCAACGTGAACACCAGAGGTTGAGTGACTAGATCCAACATGACCTGCAGAGGTTGGATGGGTGCCCCCAGCCTGAACAACCGAGGCTGGGTGGTGAGGTTCAACTTGACTTACAGAGGTTGAACGGGTGCCCCCTTGCTTATGTGCTTTCTTCCTATTCCTCCTTCTTTTACTCCTTTTAGACTGCCGATTACTAGTATCAGTACTTTCACCGCATGAGGTAGAAGGAGGAGGAGAACTAACTACAGGTGAAGGGGAGACAGTGTTTTGATGCCCTTGATATAAGGTGCTTACTTGAGAAGCATCATGAGCATTCAGGACAGTTGGAGTGGAAAACAACCACACCAGTAGCCCTACGGTGAATCCCGGAAGATTCAAGGTGGCCATCAAGGGAACACCAACATTCCCTATGAGAGGAATAGGACAAGGAGCTCCCATCATGGGGATCTCTT
>LPNX010517517.1:0-23731 GCA_001517045.1 Pseudotsuga menziesii
AAATTAGTGTGTATAGAGCATATAAAATTATGATAAGACATTTTACTAAAATTCATGACATGACGACCATTAGAGAGAATACATTAAATACTGAATAACTTCTTACCAAGGGACGATATTCATTGCCCCCTTCGGTGTGTCCCTTATCCCTACAATGTCTTTCAGCTGTTGTTATTAAAAGTATTCTTCTTTGCAAACCCCTGCAATCATTGCACGGGCAATAACATTTTCCATCGCCCCTCGCCTCTAATGCCACTCTGAACCGAGCAAGCTTCCTTGCATTTTCGTTCATGGTGACAAAGCCTTGTGGTGACAAGAAATTGTCTTACCTACACCATACCAAACAGTAAGTTGTCAAATACATCACAAACCACTATTCCTTATGTGTCATCAATTTTATTTATGTACTCACTATCATCACATAACGACTAATATATCATGTACCTCTCCAAGAATAACATCATATGACATGAGAATACCATGGCTAACTAAACCTCATCAATGAAGTGAATTAAAAGAAGGAAATTTAAGTCCATGAAACTTGTGGGCAGTTTCCTTTTAACCACACAAAAAATCTGAACTATATGTTGATTACACATTGTACTAATAGCCATGTGAACATCATTTGACGTAATCCAACATAAAAAAAGTAAATAATTTTGATATGGAACATTGTAGGTTCTAATGGAAGTCATGGTTCCCACAATTGTGCATGAGCAATGGATAATGGTACTAAAAATAAACACAAAAAAAATTACAGTAAGCATATTAGTATGAGTGCATAACATGTAACCTACATTGTAGAAAAAAGAAGCATGTAATATGCATACATTCCCTTGGAAGGTTTAGAAAATCATGTGATTTCAACCCCAACAAATGTCCTTCTATGGTGGAGTAGCATTGTAGAGTTTATTTGTATAAATAAGGAACCTTCACACCCAGTATAACATCCTTTTTCTAGAGAGAGATAATAAAATCTATGGACATGACCTTCTTTACAATATCAAGAGGGACTAGTCTCTCCTTTCCTTTCTTGTATGTTATCCATTGTTTGAAAAATATTGAACATTAAATCAATGGTATTAGTAAAACACAATGAATTTAGTATGTTCACACATCAAATAAACCATTGATTTAATATGCATCATTTGAAAATCATTTCCAAACATGATTTAAGACAAGCTTCATAACCGGTAATGCATAACCAGTAATGCATAAGAGATGGTGTAAACTTCCAACGTGAATAAGTTAATGAAAAGCTTTAACAAATTTGTTAATAATAAAATAAAACTTAAAGTTGAACCGTAATTTTATTTTTACCCCACAACTATATAAATATGAGACTAACAGGTTGGCAAAACAATATAAGTAAATAAAGTGAAATTTGAAAATAAAGTTTAAATATAAAAAACATTAAATAATAAAACTAATATAAAAATGAGTTATATTTAAAAGTAATAATTATTTTTCATAATTGGGAAGAAAAATCAATTAAGCTCTAATTCAAATATGTTCAAGTGTGCTAATAAGAGATTTGACAAATTTCGATGTATGGACCTTGGTGTTGAACAAAAGTGACCTAAAATGACAATATTGAAGACATTGATGAAAATATTATTGTGCGTTTGAATTTCCCATATAAAAAAAAAAAGTCCCTTTTTGCATGCATGTTGTTTTAATCTAAAATATTATTGGGCATTTGAACTTTCCATATAAAAATAAAATCGAATCCTTTTTACATGTATGTTGTCTTAAACCGATTCCAGTAGAAGGCATTAAACCTTGAAAGAGGACACATAAGCTACAAAAGAAGCAAAATCTTTCAAGCGAATTCATCCAATACTACCAAAAAAAAGTTAGTAAAAGAAGAACATTGTGAAGATAAGAGGATGAAGGCCTAAAAATAGATGTCTATCCATGTTTGGAAGATTGGAAATCATTTAGTATGCATCATTGAAAACACAAACTAACCTTGCACATTTAAAATCCGAACTATGTAGATCTAGAAATGGATTGTTCACCAGCAGGAGACAAAAATAATAAACAGCTCCAACAATCACCCGAAAACAGTGCTGCAACAATGGCAAGTGTGAAGAAAATCTCGTTAAGGTCTTCATTTTTATAGAACTCTTAGACGTCGCTATAGCGACGATAAACATTGACTTTTGCACCCTAGGTCAAGTTGACCGTTGTAAAAAGCCAACAAAATCTCAATGCCCTAGGTCAACTTGACGGTGTCGTCGCTATAGCGACGGATAGCCGTGGATACAGCGACGTCCTAGGCTTTAGGCGTCGATACAATGACGGTTTAGAGTCCTTGCGTGGATACAGTGACGGCTAGGCATGGATACAGTGACACCTCGTTCCTGTTGCTTCCGATTTTACACCAAAAAGTAAGAAACGTGGAAAACCTCCGTGGAAAAATCCGCGCTTTTGTACTAGTGTGGTAAAGAATGCATCATCTCGACACCTTCGTCATGGAGATCAGACTATTCTCAACTTCAAGAAGAAGAAGATGATATAGAGCTATGTGATAGCATGGCCATGCATATAGCCATGATTCTGGACGCTGCTTATTTGAGAGGATTGGTCGGTGGAATTCTGTCGATTCTCCAACATGCTGCTTGTCCTGAGAATGTAGTCTTCCATTTCATGGTGTCCGAGCGCCAATGTGATCTCAAGGCTACGCTTCAGGCGACTTTTCCATACTTGCGCTTCATATTATATCACTTTGACTCGGGAGAATCATTTACCTGGACTCCGATTTAGTTGTTGTGGATGACATTTGACATTGCCAAGCTAATGCACCCTCGTCTCATGGCCCGAGGTCTGAAAAAAACCAGAACAGCTGGCTCCGATGGTACCACTTGCTATAACAGATGGCAATGGGATATAATTTTTATTTTTTTAATTTTATTATTATGATGTCATGTTGCCACATGTCAACTCAAATCCAGATACCAAATTCCAAAGTTTACATCATCTTCTATCCACCAATAAGTTGTTTACAAAATAGTTTTTAAACAAAATTAAAAAAAAAATTTTTACAAATCCCTAAGTTATACTTTACAAAACAAATTTTAATTTTTTTGATAGAGAGCAACTAATACAAATTCAAAAGAGTTTGACTTGTAATCGATTACAATATACCTGCTGAGGCAGGTATAATAATATTCACGCATATTCGAATGTTCATAGAGATGAATTTAGTAATGTGAAAGATTGTGGTGAGAAAGGCTGAATTGAGCAATGGAAATAGTAGATGAGATGGATGCAGAACTAAAAGAGCATGAGCATGAGCATGAGTGTGTAAGTTTTGGAATATGTAAGTGCAAGAAAAAAAATAGAGCTGAAACACACTACGGGAATGATGACAAACACGAAATACTTAGTGTAGGAACACACAATACCATAATATAGTATAGGAATGAAAATGCAGTACAGGGATGCGTAGTACAGGAATATATTACAGTGTGGGAATGAATTTCAGCTCTAGAATGTATGATTACAGGAACAAAAAATAAGTGCAGGTATCCAAATCGAGGCTCAATTGAAATCTGTAAAATGAGTCAACAACCATAAAATAAATCACAAAATTTACAATGTCAGAAAGAGAAACATGATCACACAAAATATAAACTTCAACATTAACATATATTTACAATCAAAGTGTTACCATATCTAGGGGCCCTCCTAATATGATCTAGACCTAGGAAAAAGAACTCAGACTATGCTTATTTGCAACAGATAAATAATGCTTCAACTCTCATTCTATTTCAAGTCTGAGTTACAAAATAGTTCATCTTCCTACTCTAATTTTTTATATCTAAGAGTCATTCTTCAGCCTCTATTTATACACGAGAGGTGAGAAATGACCTCCAAACAAACTCCCCAATCATATCCAAGTTGTTTGACTTTTTGGAAATTCGATTTCCTAAAAATATGGACTCTGGTGTAGGAATCCCAAATTTTGGTGCAGGAATCCTAAATTCTGGTGCAGGAATCCAAAAATATGGTGCAATAACCATCGTCGCAAGCATCATAAAAGTTTGGTTTTGATTTCCATCTTGGTACAAGAAGGTCAAATGTGCTAGCACAATAATATATTGATTGATCATAGTAATATATCATTAAACCTTCATCAATAAAACCATAATAAAACATCTTTAATCATTAAAAATATAATAAAATCATAATAATTAACCACAAGGTAGAATAGATGTATTTAAAGGTAAGTGACGAGATAATGGCACTATAATATATGAAAAATAAAGGAATATGTATTATAATGGAGACTTTTAATAGCAGAAAATATGACATATTTGGAGCCCAACATTCCCCATCCCTGTTGGTTTACATGTCCTCATGCAAACAAAATACTTCTTCATTTTTGTAGGGGATTTGGTTCTTGTGGAGAAACACCCTTGAGTGACAAAAATTGAGGACATGCAAAGGATGGACTATGAAGCTATATGAAGAAACAATGGAGGTGGTAATGGAGTTAGATGTTTGCATGATTTATTTGTAGTTCTTTGGATATGCAATAATGACTTCATCCTCTTATTGAAACATTCATTTAATAATTGTGTGAATTCTTTATAATAGATAAGGAGAAGATAGTATATATGTTTCCTTGTACTTATGGACCTTTTTTCTTTCATTTGTATGGCATTACTATGCATTTTATGGATGATGGTGGATGGAAGATGGAAGGTTTTAATGGTTGATAGTGATGGTGATTTATGAAGTATAAATACTGTATAGTGGTTAATCATCAAGTTTTCTTAAATTTTTAATGAGTTAAAGATTTTTAACATGTTTTACCTCAAGTTTACCTTTACTTTGATTATGCTGCAGGGCAAAAGATGACTGTGTGGAACTGGTGCATGGAACGGGATCTGGAACTGAATTATGTTGAGAAGTGGTGGAAGATTTAAGTTGTTGAGATCAAAGGAGAATGAGAGATTGAACTGAATCTACTGCTATATCAACTGAATTAGAGGAACTCTAAAGGTGCTGAGAAGAAGGATATGAAGAATCCTCCTCCCCCACACCTAAGGGTTTGGATGTCCTCATGAAAAATCTTATTAGAACATATTGCTATCAAAAACATGAAAAAAAACTACTGCATGTTGTGAAACCATAAACCATATAGTCTTAAACCACTACAAAACCATAGTACAATTCTTATTATGTAAACAAATTTGTTGATGTCGAACATGAAAAGAAATCATTGGATTACCGACCATTAAGGTATGTTGTTAACCAATATGAAGCAACTCCTCATTAATGATAATGAGTGCTAAAGTACCTTAATGCATCTTGACAAGTACAAATGGATGTTTTGGAGTCGAGTCACCTGCAATATTTTTCAATTAAGAGGAATTGATGAATCCCCATGATTAACAAGGAAATCTTGCATTGATGTATGCAGATATAAGGCATTGTGCATAAGTCAATCTTGTTTCCTAGATAACTTACTAAGGTCGATGGGACAAGACCATTAGAAGGTGGAACTTAATGAATTCAACATCATCCAATACAAGTACAAAACATAATTACTTGAAAACTTACATGACTTAAGAACCAATACAAACTTACAGATGTTATTGGGAGCTATGCCCACCAATTTCCTGGTTTTCAAGCAAAGTTTATGCCAAGTTGCACCAAACAAGTTGGTTTTCACAACAAAGCTTATTTTTATCTTTACTATTTTATTTCTTTATTTACATCATCCTACTCTACTTTTTACAAAAAAAATAATATCCTTCAAGTGTAGGATTATTTCCAGTGCAATCATGTGTGTGATAGGCATGAAAATACATTCATGCTTAGATTTAAAATATAAAATTTAGTGCAAACAAAAGCATGAAAGACCAATAGTTGCAAATAATATGATACCAAGAGTTGTTGAAGAATATAGCAGTGCTTTGATGTGATGTTGTTTTGGAACCATTTCTCAATATAGTCATGATGTCTTTGGTCCTCCTCTTCATTATGAATGTCTTCTTCTACCATGCCATGCATATTTCCTTCTTTCGTATGGCTGGTCTCTTGAGTGCATGAAGGATCTTTAGAAGGACATGCCATGAACTCCATAATCTTAGGTTCTAAGTATTTCTCTCCATCAGATGTGTTCCATGGTTATTTGGTCTCTTCTTGATGGTGTTCATGGAACTCTTTTTCTATTACTTTTGGAGAGGCATATAAGTTCTTAGTTGTTGTCAAGATTTTTTCTTCATCACAGGACGTGAGTGAGATACCAGTTGTTGCTAGGATATGAGAGAGTTCTTTCAAACTCATTATCATATTTGAATCCATCTTGTTGGTTAAAACATCTTGTCTCACACATGGATTAGTGCACGGGTCTCTTACATCTCCCAAAATGTTTTTTTTTTATTTTTAATATGAAAAATGAAATGAAAACTAACTACATACTCAAAGAAATTTTAAGCAAACTAAAAGAGAATAGAAACTAATTGCAGAATTGAAAAACACACTACACTTGCATAAAAGAAATTTATTCTATTACAAACTTGCAAAAAGAAAACATGCTTTGCATATAGAAGTAAACAACAAGGCTTTGGAGAAACCCCATCAAAGTGGATGTGCAGGTTCTTACCTCTTGTCTTACTATTTTATCGACTCCTTGAAGTTGTCCTTATAATTAAATCACACATAAAACAAAAAATTATGAAAGTAAATATGCTTTAATCCCTTTAGCACCTCCCCGACAACGACGCCAAAATGTTTGTCAAATTATATTTCAATTAACTCCCAACATTAAATTGTCATCCGGAGAATGATAGATTTAAAGGTGCAAGAAAAGTATGTGCAGGACTAGAGCCTAACCTAGGCTAATCTAAATGACTAATCTAAATGTCGATAAATAAAAAATTAAATGATAATAATCAACACCTTAACAAATAAATAAAACATTTAAATGAAAATAAACTCAATTAATTGGAAATAATCTAACACCTTCGGTTGAAACCTATTACAATAAAGCCATATCTCACGAGTTAGGCTTTAATATTCCTTTGGTGATTGAACCTATGAAAAATTAAAGTGCAGGAATCCAAAGTACATAAATGAAATTAAGCACAAAAATAAAAGAAATTGCATGAAGACTAGCTAAAGAAAAAAAAAACTATTTAACAAACACGAAATTAAATCTAACTTTAAACTATGCAAATGAATTGTCCTCGAAAAGATATGCCTAAGAAGGAACATCAATAAATGGAAATGAAAAAAACAATAAGATGATGGAAAAAAATACTATGCATTTGTTGTGAAGTTAATTTTGTTTATGAATGGATGAAGTGATTTTTAATAATAGTTCGCTTAACATTTCATATGTGTTTATCTAGCAATATAATGTTAACATTATTTAACAAAACATAAAATAAAAAAAAATTATATAAAAGATTGAAACTATTTAACAAAACATAATAAAACATTATATATTAATGTAATAAACACCATATATATCCAACAGTTAACTAAAAAACAACAATAAAATAATAATGAACAATTAACATAACAATACAACTGTAGAATAATAACCGAGTTAACAACCTAATGAATAATGTGACAAAACAAAAGGTAACCGACTAATATAATAAAATAATTAGAGAATTAACAATTTACAATATATAGCATCACAATATTGCAATACAAGAAATGAAATAATATAGTTGATTAAAATAATACACATGAAACAACTCATAGTAATATAATGGTAATATGATAACAACCGAATGTATAAAATGATATGTATTTACATCAACAATGAAATTTCACATGATATGTAATGGACATATAATCAACATAGTCAACACTAAACACAATAAGATTCACAATTATTTGATCATCCATAGAGATGAAATTGGAAATGTGAAATATTGTGGTGAGAAAGGATGAATTGGGATGGATGCACAACTAAAAGAGAATGAGTATCTAAAGGATGGAGTAAAGGCATATATGAGTGTGTAAGTTTTGGAATACGTAAGTGGAGAAAAAAAGATAGAGTTGAAACACGTAGTGTGGGAATGATGATAAAGATGAAATACTTAGTGTAGGAACATGCAATGCTAGAATATAGTGCATGAATGAAAGTGTATTGTAAGGACGCACAGTATAGAAACAGATTACAGTGCGGGAATGAATTCCAGTGACAGAATGTATGATTACAGGAACGGAAAAGTAAGTGTAGGTATCCAAATCGAGGCTCGATTGAAATCTATAAAATGAATCAACAACCATACAATAAATCACAAAATTTAAAATTGTAGTAAGAGAAACATGATTACACAAAATAGAAATACAACATCAACAGATACTTACAACCAAAGTGTTACCATATCAAGGGGCCCTCCTGATATGATCCACACCTTGCATAAAGAACTCAAACTATGCTTATTTGTAGCATATAAAAATTTCTTCAATTCTCATTCTATTTCAAGTCTAACTTACAAATTATTTCATCTTCCTTATCTATTTTTTTCTATCTAGGGGTCCTTCTTCGGCCTCTATTTATACGAGGTGATAAACGACCTCCAAAAAAAGTCCACAATCATAGCCAAGTTGTTTGATCTTCGGAAATTTGATTTCCAAAAAATCTAGATTCAGGTGCAGGAATCTGAAAATTTGGTGCAGGAATCCCGAATTCTGGTGCAGATATCCAAAAATATGGTGCAAGAACCATCGGTTCAGGAATCCTAAAAATACGGTTTTGATTGTCGGTGGTATAGGAAGATTGAATGTGCTAGCATGCAATAATATATTGATTGATCATAGAAATATATCATTAAACCTTTATCAATAAAAATGTAATAAAACATCTTTAATCATTAAAAATATAAGAAAATCATAATAATTAACCACGAGGTAGAATAGATGTATTTAACAGTAAGTGACGAGATAATGGTACTATAATATATGAAAAATGAAGGAATATGGAGTATGAATGGAGACTTTTAATTAAAGAAAATATGACATATTTGGAGCCCAATAGCTATATCATGCTTACTTTTTTTAGCTAAAATATTTCAAATAAATTAAGATAAATTTAACTATGACTTGCTCCAAAATTAATGAGAATAGCAATAGGTTAATTGACAATTTTATCTTCAACCTCAATCATGTTGGACTGATGATCTACTTGTCTCTTGTCCAACGATGCATATATTTTGGGAATGTTCTTACCTACATCATACATGGTACCTCCCTCTTGTAAATTGTGCACATTTCTCATTATGTTCCCTCTTTGTGGACAATATTTATACATATGTTTTCCTTCACATCACCTAGATTTTAGTTGCTACCTGGTTCCTTTTCTAGCATAATATGTCACCCTAGGGACATTGCGAGTTGGACTACTTTGCTTATATGGATTCTATTGACTCGTGATCGAAGATTGTTTAAATACTTTATTCCTTTTGTCCTTCTTATCCTTAATCTTATCACTATAGGATTTCTAAAAATTTGTCCTTCCTTTGTTATGTTAGAGCATTAATATACCTTAGTACCATGGTCATCTACCTAGGAGACATTTTCATTTTCCTTGTGCTTATGTTGCATGGTCTAATTTAGGCTATGCTGGTCAATATTAGTCTAATAGGTGATTTTTAGATCATTAATTGACAGTTGAGGTGCTCTACTTTGATCATTCTATCATCCAAGCACTTGCATTGATTGCAAACCACTTCTAGCTTTGACGAGGGGCACTAGTGTCTAAATGTGGTTGTTTGGTGGTATTCTTGGGCATTTATTGGCTCCTAGAGACTCTCCCACTCACCCATGTGCCCTCCCATGATTAGAATTCCCTCATTTATGACCCATGCATGCTCCTTACATGTTCACACATGGATTCATGGCTATTTGGTTAGGTTTGGGAGCCTATTGGTCAACCTAGGGGGGTTTACAGGTCAAATTCTAGCTAACACTTGTATGCATTCACATGGCCTCCAATGGCTCATGAATTTTCCCTTATGTATTATAAATATTTACTATATACATATACAATATGTTCTATAATAATATGATCAGTTATTAGCACCATTCACATGTGTTATTTCAGTCTCTTTTGTTTTTCTCTTGCATATTTTGTCAAATAATTTGATTGTGAATATTGATATAGCTCTTAGATATCAATGTGAAGAAATTACCACATGGTATTAGAGATAGGTGGAGTTGTAAATAAATCTAGAGAGGTTTGAGTTGTTGTTTACGGCATATTTCCATAAAACTAAGTGTTTGCATTGGACGTTCTACATTTTTTTTTTGTCATAGGTTACACAAGGAGGATGGAGAAGACTCATTTATTGCTTACACCATTCAACTAATTTGAATGGAAGGCTAAAATTGTGATCCAAATGAGGTTGAAATTCTTATATAGAGTCACCATGGGGATTGAAGTTGAACCCAACTCTGCAGTAGATAATGCTAAGTACTTCAATCGACTTGACGAAGCTTTTGGATAGCTATGCCTCAACATTTTGAGGGATCTCCTCTTTCATGTAGGAATTATTGGCACACCCAACAAATTTTGGTTGAATCTTGAGTTTCTATTTCAGAATACTGATGAGATGAGAGGCCATCAGCTTGAGAATGAGCTAATCTCCCTGATCCCAGCTCACTATGAGACCATCCAAGACTTCTTTACCAAGTTCAAAGCATTGGTACTTCAGCTAAAACAGTGCGGAATAGAAAATAAATGTGATCAACTTATCTTTTCCATTCTTTCTAAGTTAGGGCCTGAGTATTATGTGTATGTTTTGACATTCCACTCAAGCAAGCTTACAGCTAGAAATTGGAGGATACCTGCGCTATCATACTTGATGGATTCTTTGACTCCGGAGAAACACAAGCTAGTACAAATGGGTACTATCAAATCCACCAAAAAACAATCCCTTTCGGTTGGTGTATCAAATCAAGCCAAAGGCAAGACGAAATATTTGAAGCAAAGATAGAAAGGGAAGAAGCAGTTAAGTTCAGAAAGCTCCAATTCTATTGATGGGAGTTTGAGATCTAGGAGGAGGAATAGGAGAGAGAGAGACCCACATGTGTTTATTGTAGAGTTTCACATATTGAAATATATTTCTTCAGAATTAATATGGACATCATCACCAAACTCATTGAGGAGAACCATATTGATCTTCCAGAATTTCCAAGAGGACAGGAGCGCAAGTAAGGAAGTAGTAACCCTGGGATGCATTGAGTGCATGGGTAAAACTCATTTATGATATCTATATTTATAATGGCTCTGTTTCTATTTACTTTATGATATATCCAAATCTGAATCCTTCATCCCTTCCTTGGTAGAAACCCCAATCAGTTCACCGAAGCTTCCTCCCAAAACTAGTCATTTTTTGCTAGTTTCTAATGTGTCTTCTGAAAGCTCTTTCTCAATCCAATAAAATATTTCCCATTATAATTTTTTACATTATATATGGGATGATATACAGCCTATTACAGTCATAGATTCATTTTTCCAACCATTTCATGACCAAAAGACCCGACAAACCTCAAGTTCACTAGTTGGAAAATCTCAAAATTGCCTAGTTTCCAATGCTATGTCACTTGTATATGTTGTCTTTATGTCTTGTATTTAGTTCATTGGTTGGACATCCATATCATTGGCCTTAATGGGATTTTTGTTCCATATGTCTGGACTTTCTTTTACCACCCATGGTTCAAATTTCAAGTCTCCAGATCCTCCAGGTTCATTCAATTGCAAATGTGATCTAGTTTCTCACTCTTCTCTCTCTATGGACCCTTTCATTCATGGAGACACCATAGATATGATTTTTTCTGCCATATATGACATATATTCTGATATTCCATATCCTCATGATATTTTTTATAGATTTATGAAGGTGCTTCATCAAATTGGGAAGAATATTCATGGTTTTATTCATGATATGGCAGCTACACATGAGGCAGATTTTGTTGAATCTTTTGATGTTATTTGGAAAAGAGTTTGCAGAGATATATTTTCCATGGTTGATTTTTCTTTTATATAAGAGTATTCTTGAATAAAAATACATTCTTATGATTCCCCTCCATCATCAAATTATGACCATCAAAGGGCCTCTCCACATGATCTTTTTCTACAGCACTTTGATGCATGATCTTGCCATCCACAACAACTTCACCAAGTCCATCACCAAGAATTTGTCATTTCATCTCATTCAAGTGAAGAAGAGGGCATGTTGAATACCATTTTTATAATCTTTTTCATTTCCATTTTTAGGGGATTTTTTTTCCCATGAGGCTTTACTCCTTACCTCGGTTACATGGGCTAAACAATTCTATTGTAAAAGGTGACTTGTGCCTTAGTTGCCAAGGCCTTAATAAATAATTTTGTATAGTTGTACAAAGTTAGTATTAAGGGGGGGTGTTATAGAATTAATCTACCTTATTACCATGGTCATCCACCTAGGAGACATTTTCATTTTCCTTGTGCTCATGTTGCATGGTCTAACTTATGCTATACTGGTCAATATTGGTCTAATAGGTGATTTTCCTTTTTCATTAATTGACAGTTGAGGCACTGTACTTTGATTATTTTTTCATCCATATTCCTGCATTAATTGCAAACCACTTCCATCTTTGACTAGGGGCACTAGTGTCTGAATGTGGCTATTTTGTGGTCTTCTTGGGAATTTATTAGCTCCTAGAGACTCTCCCACTCACCCATGTGCTCTCCCATGATGTCCATATTCTTCTTGAAACATTTATTTTCAATATTAAATCCCTTGCTGCAATAAATGTACTTCTTTTTCTTGACATTCTTCATTGAATATTCATCAGTAGGATTCAAACTTTCATCTTCAAAATCTGAATTTGGCTTCTGCTATTTCACAATTTGCTTCTCTTTTTTCAATGAATCAAATAATGTACTCAAATAAGGAATTTTCCAATTAGAAATAGCAATCCTAGTAGAAAGAAAAGTAGACACAAAAATTGTTAATATTTCATATGCTAGACTAGATTCATTATTGTTCAATTCAAATATCATAGCAGCAACATATCCAGAATCATTGATAGAAACACAATCACAAGATAGACACAGTAGTTATCCTTGGAAACCCTCAATGGGAAGAAAACCCAGCAAAACTTCCTCTATATAATATGTATAAAAGATAACCCCAAAAACATATGTTCCTCTCCTTCTGTTCTATCTCTGTCTCCTATGCGCTACTCAAGTGAGTGATTCTATGCTCAAATAAGAACCACATATCCTCTATTTATACACATTGAGCCAACTAAATTTTACCCTAATCAAGTCGGCCCCACTAAACTATCTGGGCCGACATCACCTAGGAAGACTCAAAATCGTATATTATATTATTCATTATGGTACTAATGAACCAACTTACAATGGAGGCTTTACCTCATGACTCTATGATGACCACATACAATAGTTACACCCCTTCAGAGGAATAATAATATATCCCTTGGGTTACATCAGTAAAATACATTTAGAATATCCTTTGAAGTTACAATATTTCAACACTCCCCCTTAACAAGAAGGTTATTCTACTAACAACATCATCATAGACTATAGGAGAATAGAGAGACAATATATTCAATAGTACATTGAGGTATTACATATATACATCATAGGAATATTTCAAAAATCAATAACTGGAACAGTTACTTGTTGGAATATATTAAACCCAGTCATCACTTAGGTCAAAATAATTAATCATTATTTGATTAATTATCTACCCACTAGATTAATAAGTTGGCACCCACTTACACCTTAAAGTCAACACATGCCATCTCTACCCCAGAAATTATTTATTTATGATTATGTGTTGATATTGACCACTTTATGGACATCCAAAATTGGTAATTGTGCTTTACTGCATATTCTGCTTTATTATGATTTATACTGCTTTTTTGTGGACAAGGTAAAGCTAGTTAAATAGGAAACTGGGTTCTTTTGTTTCCAACCCATCCTTCATTAAATTTTCTCCATTTTCTAGGATTCGCATGTTTTTCAATCACTCTTGACAAATCACTCATGCTTTTGCCAATTTGTGAGGTCCTTAACTGATTTGGGAAGTGCTTTAGCCACCTATGGGTGTTTATCATATTTTGGTAATTCATCATTTTTTTAGCTTTATGAGTTGTTTCCATACAAATTGATTTTCCTATGAGGTATGTACAAATTATGTAAACTATTGTTCATCATTAATTAATGGAAGGATACGCTCCAATATTCATCTCTTCATTCATGTGATTCAGTCTCTTTTCTTCTCTCTAGTTTTCATGTGTATGCTTGTGAGAATTCTTAGTAGAAATATCTATTTCCTGTGCTTCTTCTTAGAATATTTGCTCATAGAATTGGAGCTATTATTTCTACATGGTATCATAGCAGCAAGTTTGATCAAGTTCTACATATTTTAGGAGTGCATCTATTTTCCTATCGCTCTCTGAAGAAGAGCTTGTCTAGCTTACAATATTTTCTCCTAGTTTTGTTTTGCAGGTTGTAGAGAGTTTCTTCTTGAGTGCATCAACTCAGAAATATGGATTCTTCCTCATCTATAATTCTTACTCTCTTTAAATACCACGAATGGAAATCCAAAATTGGCATTCTATTGCACAGTAAAGGACTATACAGAGTTACTCTAGCTGTGGAGAATGAGCCCAATGTTGTGATTGAGAAAGGTAAGTGGCATAATAGGTTGAATAAAGCCTATGGATTTCTTTGCCTCTCTATTTCTCCTGATCTACTCTTTCATATAGATGTTTTGACCACTCCAAACTAGGTGTGAACTCAATTGGATTCCCTCTTTGGATTTCAAGATGAACTAAGAGTACGTCAATTGGAGATTGATTTATTCTCACCGAGTCCAAGAAATTTCGATTCTCTTGAGGGTTTCTTCACCAAGTTCAAGTCACTTGTTCTAATGATAAAGCAATGTGGGATTGTGAAATAATATGATTAGTTAATCCTTTCCATTTTTTCTAAATTGGGTCCTGATTTCTCAGTTTTTGTGTCTACTTTTCATGCTACTAGGCTTGTTTTTCCTAAGTCAAAAATGCATTCTTTAAATATTTTTCTTGACTCACTAAAAAATGAGAAAGATAAATTGATCCATATGGGTGTTCTTAATTCTTCCAAGGGAAAGTATAATTCTCTCATGGTTCAATGAGGAAAGAATGTAAAATCAAAAGAGAAGCAAATTTTGAAGAAGCCAAAGTCAGAAATTGAAGATGAAAGTTCAAATCCTACTGATGAAGATTCAATAAAGAAGGGTAAGAAGAAAGGGAGCACATCCAAGTTTTAATATCGTAGAAAGGGTTTTCATTAATATAAGAATTTTTTCAAGAATAATATGGACATAATGTCTCATATTCTTGAGAAGTACAAGATCAAAGTTCCAGATGAACTACATAAGCCTGTTGATTCCTCAAAACACTGTCATAGTGTGCAGTTCCAAGGTGATATACTTATGCTTTGTGTTCTAGAGTTAAATAATTTTATCATGTCTCTGATATAGATATAATATATGACATATAAGAATCACAAATATCATATCCTTTCTTTCATAATCCTCCTCTCAGTCTACTAGATTCATCTCCCCAAAATTGTGATTTCTCACTAGATATTGACTTGTCTTGGAGCAACTCTTCCTCACAAGCTTATATATATGATTTAGAACAAGTTTTTCAGTATGTTATGTATTTCATGACACAAATAATAACACCATCCATATCATCTACCATACCTCTGAATAATCCTAAGACTATACAAATCCCAAGTTCACTAGTTGATTCCTCATTGCTCTCTTATGCAGTGATACTTATCTTACATGGTTTGAAGTCTTACCTATCTTTCAGTGGTTTGTTTTCCACGACCTTAGGAATATTTGGACTGATATTAAATATGTTTGGATATTTTCTAAACACTTATGTTTCATATCTCATGTCCATTCATCATTCAGATTTTTACACCTATCACTTTTCCCCAATTGCTCATAGTTTTCTTAGTCTAGCCCTGTATCCTCATGGAGTCATTGAATACTTTGTGTTTTCTGTTCCATATGAAAAAATTTGTGATATATCAGAGTTTTATCATCCTCATATCAGATATGGAAAGGTGCTACATCATATTGGAAGATTGACATGTGATTCACATCATAATTTTGCAGTTATTAGAGAATTGAGTGTGTAAGAAATTGCCTTAGTTTTTGTACTCTTTGGGAAGGACTATGCATGGATATATTTTCCATTTCAGATTGTGTTTGTAGATCAGAGTTTGACAGAAGAAAGAAGCATTCAAATAATGCTCCATATTCATCATTTGATAAGATACCAAGAGTCTCTCCTCTTCCTTCTTGCAAGTTCTACACTCTAGCGCATGATCATGGAGTTAACTAGGAAACTGGGTTCTTTTGTTTCCAACCCATCCTTCATGAATTTATCTCCATTTTCTAGGATTAGAATTTTTTTCAATCACTCTTGACAACTCACTCATGATTTTTCTAGTTCGTGAGGTCCTTGACTAATTTGGGAAGTGCTTTAGCCACCTATGGGGGTTTATCATGTTTTGGTAAGTCAGCACTTTTGAGATTTATGAGTTGTCGCCATACAAATCGATTTTATTATGAGGGATGTAATATTTATGTACACTAGTATTCATAATTAATTAATGGAAGGATACACTCCAATATTCATCTCTTAATTCATGTAATTCAGTCTCTTTTCTTCTCTCTAGTTTTCATGTGTATGCTTGTGAAAATTATTGGTAGAAATATTTGTTTCTTGTGCTACTTCTTAGCATATTTTCTCATAGAATTGGAGATATTATTTCTGCAATAATATTCATATTCTGCATCACATGATTGCTTGATCCTCTTGTAGCAATGCTTTGACTTTTCAACCCTTCGTAGCAACACTTCAATCTTTTCATCCTTTGCAGCAACACTTCAATCTTCTCTAACCTTTGTGGTAGAAATATGATATTATCGATCCTTTGTAGTATCACTTTGATCATTTTTATCCTTTGCATCAACACTTTTATCTTCTCGATCCTTTGAAGCAGCACTATGATCTTTTGCAGCAGCATTTTGATCTTCTTGATCCATTGTAGCAGCATTTCGATCCTTTTTCAGTAGCACTTTGATCCTTTTGATCCTTTCTATTGTAATTCGATCTATTTGATCCTTCGTAACCACACTACCTGTAGTACACATGATCTATTTGTGGGATTATCAATCTAGATCACTTTAGGACCTAAGTCCAAGGATGATACAATCCTCCAACATCATGATCCATGAAATCGATCAGTTGAATTGTCTACAACTAAATGTAGATCTCAACCTCACCTAGTGTCGAACCTATCGTCCATGATGGGACTCATCGTAGAAAATCCATACCACTAAGGTTAGTACCACTCCCAAGTGAGTGTTATACTACGGTATCTACACTTAAGTGTAGGCATACTCTTCCAAGAAAGAGTATTGTCTGTAGAGAATATCTCAACTGCATACAAAATGTCGTCCCATTGTATAATATCCATGAAACTGAGGTTACGACCACTCCAAAGTGAGTGTTATAGTACGATGTCCATGAGGACTCATCATAGAGCATCCATACCACTGAGGTTAGGGCCACTCCCAAGTGAGTGCTATTCTATGGCATCTACATATGAATGTAGGCATACTCTCCATACAAGAGTATAGTCTGCAAATCATATCTTGACTACATACAAAATGTCAGTCATGTTGTAGAGCATCCTTACTAATGAGGTCAGTACCACTCCTGAGCAAGTGTTATTATACGACATCCACAAATGAATGTGGGTACTCCCCATGTGAGAGTCATATCTGAAGGTCCATCCTAAGGACCACTCTCATGAACAGAGTGTTATACCAGCCAACCTCAAGAGAATATACTATCATCCACAAGTAAATGTCAAACCTTCATCATCACTATCATCCATGATCAATGTCAGTCTCATCATTACTCTCTCTTTCCTGGGAATTTCCAATTATCAACTTGCTCCCCTTTTTTTCGAGAAGGGTTCATGTCTTCAACCTAATCTTACTTTTTGAAGAAGGTCTATATCTTCATCATACATAGTTCCATCACAGTTCCGTCTTGCAAGGAAGGTCTTTTCAAACTACACCAATATTTTCACAGAAATATTCAAACTTTACTCAAGATAGAGGCTTGGTCAGTTGATCAACAACTTGTTCATCGGTATTCACATACTAGAGCTTGATATCTCCCTTTCGTACCATATCGCTTATATAAAAATATCGGATTTCTATGTGCTTCGATTTGTCATGGAACACCAGATTCTTTGTCATCTTTATACAACTCTGGTTATCACAGATAATTACTCTGGTGTTCAACTCCATGTCAAATAATCCTAACATCAGCTTCTGAATCCATATCACTTCACAATAAGCAGTGAAAGCTACAATCTACTCTGCTTCATCTGTATTGAGAGAAACACTGGACTGTTTGTTTCTAAACCATGAGATCATGGTGGATCTCAGACAATAACATCCACCTGAGGTTCTCTTCCTTTCTACGGCACTTCCTGCCCAATCTAAATTCGTATATCCATATAATTTGTAGCCATGATCTCTCCCATAGTAAAGTCCCAAATCAATCGTACCTTTTAGATACATCATCACATGCTTTGCAGCTATCACATGAACATGTCTAGGTTTAACTAGATACTGACTCAAGGTGTTCACAGGGTGCATCCATGGAGCTGGGTTACACTTTTTGGCAAGGTACTTTCGGAAAAAACACAAAAACATATCTCAATCGAGCAATTTTTAAACCCTTGATCATGGTCATAACACCTTGATAAACTGTTTAACAAAACCTCGATCTAGGTTTTAACAATACCTCAATATAGGTTTTAAGATCGATCTAGGTTTTAAAAAACCCTTGATCTAGGTTTTAAAAAAACCTCGATCTAGGTTTTAAGACCTCAATCTAGGTTTTAAGAAAACCTTGATCGAGGTTTTAAGGCCACAATCGAGGTCCTTGTCTAAAAAAATTATAAAAAGAGGTTTAAATGGTAGCTCGATTGAGGGTTCAATAAAACCTCGATCGAGGGTTTAATAAAACTTCGATCGAGCTTATTTAAAAATATTGATTGATGGATTTTAATACCTCAATCGAGGGCCTCAAAAATAGAGAATTAGCCCTCTTATAGGAAAATCAATTTTTCTCTGTGTCTTCTAGGGGTGTAAACCCTGCCATTCATGGCACATAACTGAGCGGAGTTCATACCGATAGATTCATCACTTAATCCTCTATCCATTGAGGTATCATGCATGCATTTTGGAATTCATATGGGTTTTTTTTTAATTAGTTCTAAATATTACACTTAGAAAACCTCACAACAATTTTGAACCAGCTCAAAGAAAAATACGAAGGGTAAAAAATACACATCCAAAAATTTCTTAAATATTCACATCCCACACAACGACGCGTCCTCTTCAAAAGGGTATCTTTGGTTTTTCAATTTTTGAAAATAGTGAAAAAAAAGATGGGATGGAAACACATGTGTATAAAATGATGCTTA
Organism: Pseudotsuga menziesii; assembly: GCA_001517045.1. Lineage (NCBI taxonomy): Eukaryota > Viridiplantae > Streptophyta > Pinopsida > Pinales > Pinaceae > Pseudotsuga > Pseudotsuga menziesii. The sequence continues at coordinate 19,571 of LPNX010517517.1, forward strand.
AATCAGATGTGGTCACTTTCAAAAAATAATAAATAATTATATATTGTGAAATAAATTAACAAAAAAATATGCAGACCACAATGCATTTTGTGTAGATCATGCTCATATATATATATATATTATTAATGTAAGATTGAATTATTGGGGTTGGACACGAGCCACTTATTAACTTCTTCAAATATTTAAGGTCACACAGTTCATTAAATGCGAAATTTCACACATTAACTGACATCGGAATATTTTTTTTTAAATATCATTGGGAATCCAACATAATATTCTACATTTTGTTTTTTTTACTACAAGTCAAAATTCATATGGCATATATATGTTTCGAGGGATTCTATCTAGCACATGAGTAAAAAATCAGGTTTTCATTGCCAAAACGTGTTACCCACCTTCATGGAATCACCCCACAACAAAGTATATATCTAGCCTTGTGCTTTTCAGATACATTAATGACCCAATAATATTTTTGTAGTGAGTCATGTCCACTAACTCTAATGTCTCATCAGAAAACAGCTTCAGGTTGGTGTCCATGGGTGTGGCCATCGATTTACAATCCAACATATCAAATCTTTTCAATATTTCTACGGAATAATTTTTCTGGTTCAAAAAGATTCATTTTGAGTCTTCCATACTTCTAGTCCTAGGAAATAATGCATTAATCCAATATATTTCATCTCGAATTCTTTAGCTACTTCTTTCAATCCTTGATATGTTTCTCATTTACAGGAAGAAATAGATCATCCACATACAACAATAGTATGACTGGTTCATCATCCATAATATTCATATAAATATTAGGATCATCTTCTTGTCAATAAGTTATCTATTCTACCATACCAAGCTCTAGGAGCTTGCTTTAGTCCATACAGATCCTTTTTCAACTTGCATACATGAGTTGCTTTGTCTTCTACTTCAAATCCTTGCGGTTGTTTGATGTAAACCTCTTTCTCAATCACACCATTAAGGAAGGTTGTATTTACATCCATCTGGTGTAAGTCCCACTTCGTCATGGAGGCAAGTGCCATGATAGTTCTGATGGAAGTGTACCCTGCTACTAGAGAAAATGTCTCTTCATAATCGATCCCCTATTTCTGAGAGAATCATCTAGCCACAAATCTTGATTTGTAATTTTCAATACTTCCATCATTAGCATTTTTTATCTTGTATATCCATTTTGAAGATACTACACTTTTGTTTTTTGGTTTGGGAACAATATCCCAAACATCATTCTTCATGATCGACTGGTATTCTTCCATCATTGTTTCAACCCATTCCTTCTTCTGTGTAGCTTCCTCATATTTGGTGGGTTCTTGATCTACAAGATCACATATCAAAGCTACATAACTGGAATAAGGATTTGATCTTTTGTTGGTTCTTGTGGATCCTTATGGCAATCCTTCTGGTTCTTGTTGATCTTTTGTCGGTTCTTATGGATCCTTTTGGCGATCCTTCTGGTTCTTGTTGATATTTTGTTGGTTCTTGAGATTACCTGATAGTTCTCTTGGATTCAAGACTCCTGGAATAAGGATTCGATATTTTTTTTTTCTCACTAATACATTTGTGCAGATTTTTCCACGAAATATTTCCACGTTTTGAACATTCGTGGATTAATACTTCATGTTTTTTATATTGGCGGAAAAACCGCGGCAATATCAATGTTTTTAATTTTCGATGAACTTTCGTCTTTATATCGACGATATATGGCTATCTTTAATTTAACATTCTTATTTATTTAAATCTAATTATTTGAAACGGGGTACAGTTGGGACCTCATCACGGGAAATAAAATGAACTTATTTTGACTTACATATTGCCATTTGAGGTACTTTCTATAGATTCGACAGGATCACTTTGACTTGTCAAGCATACTACCTTTGGCAGAAGCCTTCAAATGCAAGAAGCAAATATTCAAATTATTGGATTTATGGTAGAGCAAGGCAGGCTATCTGACGACATGAGATCTAATTTTTTATTGACACAGATCAGAGCAGGAAATTAAGAAAAGGATTCACTTGGACAAGAATTCCACAAAATATTTAGCATAATCTCATATATAATGAATGTAGCTAAGGAAAACTAATACAATTAATCCTTTAAACTACTAGTATAAATCACACCCGCCAAACCAATTCCAGCTTTCAATGGATCTTGGTTGTTTATGCACGGGTCAGTAAGCATGCATCCTTTTTTTTTCCTTAAATAGTTTTTTATTTCCATGTCTTAGGAGGCCGACCTCATCACCAATTTATTTTTGTTATCATTAACCAATATTTATTTAATTTTCCACATCATCATGATTTTAATTTTATTTTTTATGCCAAGACTTGGCCTTCTCTTATGCCCACATACCCTTCTTCAACTACCCGTATGGGGGTCTTGGATCTTCCAATAAGTATTCCCACACTTTCCATCTTCAAGGTTCCAATAGGTGATGTATTTATATTCCCGCAGGGGCTATCTAGATGCCCGCAGGTGGCCATAAGGGATGCCCATAGGTGGTGCTGAGAAGATTCCCGCAATAGGCAATATCTTATTCCCACAATAGTTTCTATCATGCCTATAATTTTCCTCATTTATCATGCCCGCATGATATTCTGGAGATGCCCAAAATATTTTCCTTGTCCACTACTTTATCATTCCCACAGCCATCTCTGTCATCAAGTTTGCTTGTCTATTGTCATGTCACCATCTCCTTGTCAACTTTGCACCAACATCTTTGTCTTGCCCAAATCATCTTCAAATGACCACAGAATGGGTCATTTGACTCTATATATGTTCCATGCTTATCATGCTTGTTTTTCAATGTCATTATGCATGTCCTTAGTCATCTATGTCCTTCATGTCTTGTTCCAATTACACCTTGCCATGTCATCAGGCTTAGACACCTCTTCGAATCTCTATTTGTTATTTATTGTTTTAATGAAATAATCAATTAAAACTTATTCTAAACATTGCATCTCTCCAATAGTAAGATGTGTCTCTTCAAAACTCTGTCTTAATTCTTTTTATTAAATTTATGTTTATTTTTCTAAAAGCATTCATGTAGCTTCTTATTTAATAAACTATGTTTATTATTTTTCACTAACTTTGCAGGTCCATCTTTTGCATATGTGACCATCATAATGAAAACTGAAAGTATGGTTGGATAGCCACCTCAACAAGGATTAGATCCATGTCACCTTTTAAACTTTTTGATACACACACATTATCTAGAGATCATTTGAAAATAGGCCTCCAAACTGTTTAATTTAATACTTAGACAAAATTGTTTTTAACTTGTAAAAACAAAAGTTCTTCTACTTTGGAAGATTGATTTGTCCCTCATGTGATCACCATAAGAAAACCTACAAGCATGGCTAGATATACATTTCAACAATGAATAAGACCATATCACAAGATAAATCTATTGACACACACACAACCTCTGGCAAGCATTTCAAAATAGCTTCTCAACCTCTTTTGAATATCAAAACATATTTCTTCCCATTTTGGCAAACTCCTATTTCACATGTGTGAACAATATATGGAGACCTAAAGTCATGAGAAGATGGAAAACATACCAAAGAATGGATCCATGACATTTGATAAATTTACTTGCACAAAGACAACCCTTGGTGGGCATTTCCAACTGATCTCTCAAACTCCTGTTTTTAACACTTAGTAAATTTTATTTTGTTCTCACTATGCAAAATATTATTTTTCCTATTTTTGGCAGATTGTTGTTTTGCATATGAGACCATCATAAGACAACCTGAAGGTATGGATGGATAGTCAGTTCACCAAGGAAAATGCCTGTTATCACTCCAAAAAACTATTCTAGATTGGATCTCAAAGATGCTTGGTAACTTAACTAATTTTCTCATTGTTTCTCTCAATTGGATCAAGTCGGATGACTAACACAAGGTTTACTCAAGAAAAGCATGCATAGACATATTCACATAGACAAGGATTTTAACCAAATCTGTTCAGAGGTTTCAAATAAGATATATGTATGGATGGATCTTTTAATATCAATAGAAACACACATAAGATATATATACATATATATACATATACATATATGTATATATAGATACATATATGTATATGTATATATATGTATATATACATATATGTATATATATATATATATATATATATATATATATATATATA
>LPNX010517517.1:23742-121667 GCA_001517045.1 Pseudotsuga menziesii
TGTGTGTGTGTGTGTGTGTGTGTGTGTGTGTGTGTGTATACATATACATATACATATACTTTGGTGACTCCCCTGGGTCGATCCCACAGGATCCCTGGGCAAAAATTTCAAGTTTTTCAAGTTTTTCAGCTTTTACCCTAGGTTTCAAAAATGTTCTATTAGATCTGTTTAAATCTACTTTATTTCTTGTTTTTTGTCAATGCCGAAGCCTTTCCTAGGCTGATCCGAGTCAGAATGACCCACTACCAGTTACTGTCGGCCAGATCTGACCCTGCAGCACCAAAAACACCCCTTTTCAGAGCAGGTTGCTCTGATCGGGGGAAAAGGTGAGGGAAGGCGCACTTAATTGGCAGAAAGGCATGTCACACCTAATCCTCATACAGGCATGAATTCAACCCAGGAGCTCAAGTTGCGGTTGTTTCGGCATTTTGTGCTACCCCTTCGCTCATTTCTGGAAAAATCTCGCGGCCCCCTCGCGGGATTTGGTCAGAAATGTGCGGCCTGTCACACATAAGTTGTTTTTCAGTTTAATTAGTATTAATTTCTAATTTTATAGGACTGTTAGTGCGGCCCAGCCACCTCCGTCCACCATTACAGGTCTTTTTTTATTCCAATTTTAAATTTTTGCAAATAAATCAATGAGCAATGTGTATATGCTAATCCAATCACTAAGGTTCAATAAAATGAATTAGCCTAACTAAAAGTAACATAAAATTAACCATCTTGCTGCCGCCTTCCTCCTCTACCCAGTCATCACCCTCCAGGGTATTCTGGGATATGACGAAGGGAAAATCTCGTATAGATCTAGGCACTCCATGGCATTTTTCCCAAACCATTAAAACCAGGTGACCTGGAAGGTACGGGGGGTAGAGAAGGAGGGCTTCTCATGGCGCTAAGTGTCCTCCCTGCTTGACCAACCTAGCACTTGGGAGGTGACCTGAGGATCTATGGATGGGCCTATTCCCATTGTGTTGAGAGCCCAACACCTTCTCTTGGTTGAAGAAGAATACCACTAAGAGGTAGACACTTAGTTAAGCCAACAAATCAGGGTTAATCACTACATTTGCTTACAAACTTCTATTCATGTTTGCATACAAAACCATGATGTGAGCTATACCATGAATTTATATACCATATTGCAAACCAAATACTAGAACAAGCAAGCAAACCAACACACCATACCACATAATTAACCCAACTCAGTTCATGATGTTGAGTGAGCCTTAAAAGTTACCAAATTTACACTAAGTTCAATCAATACTATAGTCTTTGAGGACATAAATCCCGGACTGCTTCAACTATGGGAAGTACTTGGGCTTTGCCCAGAAACTCATTGTGAGGAGTACCATAGGAACCCCAAAGTAGCTGGCCGCTGAGAGAAATTTCCAAGCGAAATGGGAAATGACCCCTTCCGATTGAGTAGAGTTACCTATGAGGAACAAGCCAAGCGTTGTCTTCTAGTATTCTTGGTGGCCGAGAGACCACCTTCATCCAGTAGGAAGCCATTGAAACCGGGGTCCAAATTTCATACCCAGCAGTTTCATACACACAAGTAAACACAATTGATCCTCCATGATCTTCCTCACGCCTAAGAGGCGAACCACCACCATTTGGAACACTCAGTCGGCACCGTCGTAGCCATTCTCAGTGATCTCCCACACCATCAACGTGCCACACAGCCTCTGATTCTGATTCAAACCCATATCAGTCTAAGCCAGACCTCCACACCGCACCATCTATCCCCATGGCTACTGCAAACTTAGATCCATTTTCTGGTATAACCTTAGCAAGTGGACCCATGTCCACATCACAACCAGTCACCCACAACGTGGCAAGTGGTCCAAGCATAGTCATGCAAACTGTCATTATCCAATTACCACCACCCATAGTAACCAGCCAAGCTGGTCCAATGGCCACACATGGGGGCAGCAGTCCCTCCACACACATTGTTCCCCCTGCCACACAGGGGGGCAGTGTACCAAGCACCCACATTGCCCCTACTACCATACAAGGGGGGCATTGGCCCATCCGCCATGGTGCCACCACATACCATCCCACCCACAACACTTGGGGCATTGGCCCATATACCATGGTACCACCACATACCATCCCACCCACAACACTTGGGGACATTGGCCCATCTGCCATGGTGCCACCACAAGCACTTCCAGCCATGCAGATGCATTATGCACCTTCAAACCCCACTCCCATTGCAGCCCCATCCCACATCAACTTGGGTTCAAATATGCCTTTCATGGCTCGTTTGAACTTGCCTGACCTGGCTCGATTGATAAATGACCCCATCTGTCACCAAGCTTTTTGGCCACCCATGCCAACTAAGTTCCCTTTAGACATCCCAAAGTTTGAAGGCAAAGCTGAGGAATGTCCCCAAAATCATATAATGACATTCCATCTATGGTGCTCGTCCAATAGCATCATAAAAGACTCCATCAAACTAAGGTTATTCCAATGCACCCTTACAGGTGTCGTGGCCAAATGGTACATTGAGCTACCACTGCAAGCCAAGTACCCCGACTTCAACTACCTAGCCTTCATGTTCCTGCAGTATTTCCAGCTCCCTATCAGATATGATGAGGGGGTGGAGATCCTACTATCCTATCGCCAAAACACCGCCACTCACATCACTGATCATATCCATGAGTGGCGGCGGTGCCCCAGCTTGTGCAAGATCCAACTTGATGACAGGATCTTCTTGGATTGGTTCCTCAAGACTTTGTTCCTTCCCATCGCAAAGGACGTCGCATCTGAACGTCCCCAATCTAAAGAAGAGGCCATATTGGAGGCCCAACAATTTGACCTCATCTACGCCTAGTCGGGATACTTGCATACCATCATCCTAGATGCTCCCTGTCCAAGTACCTCTTACCGCGATGCACCAGGGGAATCCCACACAGCGGATGGCATTATAGGGTCAGTCTCTCAACCACCACCACCTCGACCGACACCACTTTCCATTGCACCACAACCAAGAAACACTGCTAATGTTGCTTATCAAAACCAAGCTTCGGACTATACTAGAATGATGTCTCAGTCTGGAGCGACAAATTCCTATGCACAACCTATGCCACTGCAGTAGGCTCAAGCTATGGCTTGGCCAGCACAGCAGTGTATGGGGCAAATGCCTACATTTGTGGCACTGCCACCCCCACAAATCTACTATGCACCACCAGTGCAACAAGTCCAAGTGCCTGCCCCCGCTCCACCCACTCCACCCACCCCATTGGGACAAGTGTTTGCACAACAAAACCGTCCCAACCAGCCTGCCACCAACAATCAACAAGGGAAAGCTAGAAATAACCGGCCCCGCAACTAGGGCAACAACCAACCGCAGGGAGGCGATCAACAACCGAATCCTCCCAACAATGTCGCAGCAAACTAGCCAGCCCAGAACCCCCCACAACCAAATGCACCAAGACTCAATGCCCCATTGTGCACAAACCAACCATGCACACTCTTTGAGGTCTATGGGAACTATACATTCGAGTGCCCCCTCATGGGTCACACCAAGTAGGCCATTCGAAATGATGCCCAACAGGATGCCAACGCCACAAACCAAGCACAACCCAACCCGGCACCACAAGGACCTCCTCCCATGGTGCTTCAAAGCCCACTACTAGTCCAAGGATTGGTGGCAACCGCTACCCCTCCCCAGGCCAATCCCAACGCTCCGAGTGCACCACCCATGACTGAAACAGGTGTCCACCACCTGATGACCATGACCACTAAAGAGGTCAACTTACAAACTAGACGAAACTAGTATGGTACCACTACCGAACCTGTTGACTCGATAGAAGCATCTACGTCTAAGACAACCAACCTACCTCTCTAGTTACCCTTGTTCCTGTGCCCCCCCCATATGTAGAATTGCCAATAATGCCACAACTAGAGCTACAGTCAACTATAGCGTAGTGGATGATTTGGCCTAAACACCAATCACCATGTTCGCTCTTGAGGTACATAAAACATGCCCAACGCAGTGTAAATCCTTACTAGCCGCTCTAGGGGTAGTAGACCCCTCTGATTCCAAGCTGATCACCTTTGACACATAAAATGGAGAGCCATGCATGCCCTCCACTATTGCCTTCCAAATCCTGGTGTCCATCCCGAACTTGGTTGTGCACTGATGCATAGTGGATGAGGGGGCATCCATGTGCGTCATGTCTACCTTGGTTTGGCAGAAGCTTGGATCACCAATTCTGTAACCATCTTCCACTACTCTATGGGCTTATGATGGACACCCCACTAAAGCCCAAGGAATCCTTCCTCATGTCCCCATCACATTAGCCAGGAAGACAGTCATGATTGACGTTGAGGTCGTCAACGCTCAACTGAATTACAACCTCCTCCTTGGGAGGAGTTACATGTACGCCATGCGAGCAATCATGCCAACTGTCTTCCACCTCATGATGTTCACCCATGAAGGGAATATTGTGACATTTCACTAGCTCACCTACCATGATCCACAAGGGTTAACAACGCCTGCCAATGTTATCCCTACCATCACCACCATCGAGCTGCAAGTAGCGACCACACATGCTAACGTCATCCTTGCAACCAACACTGTGGTTGAAAACACACCAGCTTCCCAACCATTGAATGTGGGCCCTGGGTTGTTTACCGATCCCACCATGACGGCTCCTTTCTCGTTGGTGTCACCACCACTGACACAATAGAAAACTGTGGACTTGTGCATGGTATCATCAAGCACTGCTGCACCCAAATAGCAACTGCAATCGCATCCCCAACCACAACGACAACAACATCCGTAGCCGCAAAGCCAACAACAGCCACAGCATCACCCACAGCAGCAGCATTACGCACAGCCGCAACCACAACCTCACCCCCACATGCAACCAGCTGGGAGTTGTGTGGGCTCATCTCCGGTCCATACAATTCCCTTCCTCTTTCCCCCACCTGGTGTCATGAGCAAGCTAGTCATGGCCACCTTAAGCCTACCCAGCCTTACATTGGGGATCTCGGTGTGGTATCTGGATCCACCAGCTCAACCAACAATGCCCCAGGTTTTGTTAACTCCGGTGCAACCGATTGCGGTTGAGTCTCACCCCCCACCCGGTCCACATAAGCCAACCGCCACACTGACACCTGCACCGCCCCAACCCAAAACGGCGAGGGGGAAGAACACCAAAGCCACCGTAGAACCACGACCAGTCCCACCTTGTGCCATCTGCAAACAACAGGGCCATCCAACTCAAGATTTCCCTGAAATCCCAGTGATCTGTGCGTATCTGGATGCCATGGATACAAATGAAAACATCCACATGGTTGAACTCCCAACTGTGCCAGTAGTAAAAAACAAGGCACTAAGGACAAACCATGCTTGCGCCCTTTACGACTTGTATGGACATTACTCCCACCATTTCCAAGACCTCCCTGAATTCCGAATGGCTCTTGCTGACCTCTGTCACCATTCCCTTGAGTCTGAGATCACCTTGATTGAAGAATTTCACCCACCACCACCTCCTTCATCCGACACCATGTACATTTACATGATGTCTAGTTCCCCCGACCAGCTCATTCCCATCTCCAATGACAGTCCATCATACCTGTCACTTCGTTGCTTCAACAACGATGAGGAGATCCTAGAAGCTCTGATTGCCCTGGAATACCCATGGGACGACATGCGCCATTGCTTGTTCTTCCTCCTGGAAGAGCTTGTGTCGCAGTTCGACTAGTTTTTCATGGAGACCAAAGATTTCATCCATGGGAAGGTTGACTAGTTCAAGAACCCAATCCCAGCACCAAATTCCTTCAAAGAAGGGAACATGGTGAACATTTTGCCAACAATTGAAATCGACATCTCAACGAACTCTGAGATCATTGAAGAAATCATGCTGGGGGCATCTTGCTCCCTGAAAAAGGTCAATGTCTACACCACTCTCTTCCAAGAATTCTGTGACATCTTCGCTTGGTCGTACATTGAAATTCCCAGCTTAGATCCATCCATCGTGGAACACCACATCAACACATGGCCTGGTGTGGCACCCGTCTGCCAGAAGCAATGGCCCATCCATCCATCCATCCAAAGTGTCTGTGATGAAAGATGAGATAGAGAAGCTGCGCACAGCTGGCTTCATTTATTCCATTGCATACACAACTTGGGATTCTAATCCTGTTCCCGTGAATAAAAAACAGGGTACCATTCATGTTTGCACAAACTTCCATGATCTCAATGGGCCATGTCCCAAAGACAACTTCCCCACACTGTTCATTGACCAGATCATCAATGCATGCGCCAAACATGAGGCCTTCTCCTTCATGGACGATTTTTCTAGATACAACCAAATCCAAATCCGGAAAGAAGACCATTACAAAATGGCATTCAAAACCCCATAGGGCACATTCACCTATCGAGTCATGCCCTTTGGCCTTAAAAATGCTGGAGCCACCTTCCAGCGTGCCATGACATATTGTTTCCACTATTTAGTTCACATCATCTTGGTCTACTTGGACGATCTCACCGCTTGATCACGAAAACAAGCACAACATATAGACAATTTGCAGCAAGTCTTTTTACATTGCCGCAAGTACAACATCCGTCTGAACCCCCTCAAGTGCATTTTTTGTGTCCTAACAGGTCGTTTACTCAGATTTATCATCTCCCATAAAGGGATAATGGTAGATCCCCTCAAATTTCAGGCCATACTTGATCTTCCTCCCCCAAGAACTCGGCACCAACTACAAATCCTACAAGGCAAGGCCAACTTCCTTCACCGCTTTGTTCCAGAGTATGCAACAAAATCCTATGGATTCATTCTCCTGCTCCATACAAAAATCCCCTTTGTTTGGGATTAGCAAGCACAAGAATCGTTCAAGGCACTCAAACAAGCCCTAGCTTCTGCGCCATTACTCTCACCACCAGATTTCACCTGAGACTTCATCCTTTATGTGTCGGCCTCAAAAAATGTCATTGCTAGAGTCCAGGTCCAAGAAGATGATGCTCTCCATGAGCACGTAATTTACTACATCAGTCAAAGCTAACAGGACCCCCATTACGATATTCACCTGAGGTTAAATTATCCCTCATCGTTGTCTTCTCAGCACAAAAATTGCACCACTACATCATTGCCAATCATACTCGTGTAGTGGCTAATTCAAACCCAATGCGGTACCTCTTAAGCTGCCGCCTTCTACAAGGTCGAGCAGCCAAGTGGGTAGTCATCCTCCAAGAATTCGACCTAGAGTTTGTGTCTCCAAAAAGCACAAAGGCACTCGCACTGGCCACACTCATGACCAATCTACCCCCATTAACCGCATCATCACCCCCCAAGGATGATCTCCCTGATGATATCCTATTCGTCATATCTACTGACGACCCATGGTATGGGGGCATCCTTCTCTATTTACGAACGCAAAAGTTCCCAGCACACTTCAATTGTGAGGATAGGCGACGCATCCGACATCAAGCCATTCGCTACCTGCTAGTTGGAGATGTTCTGTATCGTTGAGGCATTGATACCATCCTATGTCATTGCCTCACCCATGATGAGGTTGATACCATCCTCAATGACAGTCATAGCAGAGCTTGTGGTGGTGTGTGGTGGTCACCTTTCAAGCCTAGCAACCACCCAAAAGATTCTGCGCGCTGGCTATTTCTGGCCCTCCATCTTTGCTGATTGCATAGAGGCAGTCAAACATTGCCGCAACTGTCAGCGTTTTGCCCCAAAGGCAAGAACCACCCCCCGCACCATTACACCCCATAGTCACAGTCGGGCCCTTCTGCAAATGGGAAATCAACTTCATGACCATCAACCCCGTTTCGGCTAATGGCCACAAGTACATTATTGTGGCAGTCGATTACTTCACCAAGTGGGCTGAAGCCATGCCCACATTTGATTGCAAAGCCAAAACTGCAGCACGTTTCTTCTTCAACCATGTCATTACACGGTTCGGTGTCCCCAAACAATTAGTCTCCAATCATGGGGCACACTTCAAAGATGTTGCATGGGCTGAATTATCAACCATGTTGAAATTTGAACACCAGTACTCTTCCTCCTACTACCCTCAAGGAAATGGGCAAGTCGAAGCAGTCAACAAAATCATTAAAACATGCTTCAACGGATGGTAGGAAATCACAAAACCAACTGGCATCACATGCTATTCTCTGCCTTGTGGGCTTATCATACATCCACAAAAACTGCAACCAGTTTCACCCCTTTCCGCCTAGTACATGGCATTGAATCAGTGCTCCCTATAGAGTGCCAAATCCCATCTCTTTGCCTCGCAGTGGAACTCCTTCCTGATACTTCACCTTTAGAAGAATGGATTGTCCAACTCAAGCAAACCATAGAAGACTGTCAAGCTGCCCTCCAAGCCATCGAAGTAGCAAAAACACGATGAAAGATCCAATATGACTCCCATGTCCACCCTCACATATTTAGCGAAGGTGATATGGTTCTAGTCTATGACCAACCCAATGATAAATTGGGTAAAAGCAAGTTCAAATCAATGTGGTATGGCCCATACATCATCCACCGTTACCTCAAAAAAGGGGCATACACCCTCAGTGAATCTGATGGACAACTCTTGGAGAACCCCCATAATGGGCTCTACCTAAAGAAATTTTACGCTTAAAATCACCAACAAGTCACATCATTTTCTTGTTTTTCAACGTTTTTCACCAAAAATCAAAGGCAGCATCATCAACTGCTAGTCAACTCCCACTCGGAACCTGTTCGAGTCACCTCTCACACCTCCGAGATCCAAATTTTCTATCTAGTTATGAGACAAACGTCATGTTTAAACAGTCAATTTCGGGACCATTTCCCACAAGTCACCTCGATTCATGAGCCCTGACATAACAATGCGAGTGTCTATGGACTAGTACTTGTATCACACTTCCTGGTCGCAACTCATGTGAGCGATTGAGCCACCGCCCATTAAGGATTGTACCATATTTTACTTTTTATAGTTATAATTGTATTTTTCACCGCACCTTATGCGGACATTTGGATCATCGTCCACAAAACCCTTTGTTTTTCTCCCATGTATTTGACATAGAAGTGTCGTCAAGTCGCTTCCCATTTTAGAAATGTAATTTTATCTTTTACTTTTTGTATTTTTAGAACATAGTTGTATTTTCCTTTCACCGCACCTTATGCGGACCTCTGGACCACTATCCACAAAATGATTTCTTTTCTTGCATGTATTTGGCATATAAATGCCTCCAGACTTGTACTCACATCGCATGTGGTCAAGTATGTCCACATTAATAGACACACATGCTCTCCTGACCTTTGTCCGAGAGCCACCTCGATTTTCATGTCTCTGTCGCACCATCTCATAGGCCTCTACCATGATCTATCCCATGCATGTATTGGTAAGTTTGAGAGCCTTCTGCTCCAACCATACTGCGTGGATGACCTTTGGACCTCTGTGCACCGTCCCGACAAGGGGCACTGCTCATGCCACCGCAGTCGGTTGACCGCATTGGAGTTTCATTTAAGCTCTTTTCTGACTCCTTAAAACAATGAAAAGATCGCCGAGTGCAACTGCTTCCTTTCCTGCTCGCTAAAGTATAGGAAATGGAGTCTACATCGTCTCATTTACCTCCTTTTGCGGACCATGTAGACCATTCCATGAAAATCACCTCCTTGGCACACTCAAGCCAAGACCATTTCCATCTACATACTTTTGTGCTTTCTTGGGTAGAGGGGCTGCACTTGACAAAAAATCCCACCACCGGCTATCATTAAGCTCTTTTCTAGCGGTTTCAACAAGAAAAGATCACTGAGCAAACTTGGTTTCGTTCATGCTCATAAAATTATTTGAATGACCATTCAATCAGTATAGGTTTAACCTTTTTCGGCCTGATTGGACTACCAACAATAAATAAGTCTCCCATCCCCTCCAAGATGGGAGAGCTCTCCTATGTATACTTTTATCCTTTTTTGGGCACATGAGACTACCAATGAAAAAGAGCCCCCATTGGAGTCTTCTTCGTGCTTTCAGACTCTCTAAAATTGAAAGCACCATCGAGCACTTACCTTCTTGGGCTCGCCAAAAATCCATGAGATCGTACCACAATGGTGTCCATGGACACCACCCCACAGAAAACAGTTTGGCAACAGTCCCACATTGGGTCGCCTTTGTTCAGAGTACTCTGCAATTTGTCTTCCTTGGATCCCATCAGTATCAAAAGTGTCCACCTCCTCCAAATATTTCCCATCTGCAGTGACATTCCCGGTATTACAGCTATGATCCCATTCCCATGAGTCAAGTTTCATTTTCTTCCTGGTCCACCCTGCCATCATACTTTGAATAAAGGAATTTTGAGTCTCCCACTCCCCCCCTACCCCTATTCAGTTTTTCCATTTCCTCCCCTCCCCCCAATCCAGTGAGTCAGTCCGCAGATTGATCCACATCTTTCGGTTATCCCTTGCGCTCCTGGTCAAGGAAACATCATTGCCTTGAATAGGGGCAGGTCTCCCTCTATCGATGCCAACACACATATTCCAGAGGATAGACCCAGAGGTCCATGTACCTTGGTTTTATTAACATCATTGATGAGTTCCTTCGACCACTTGAGAGGAGTCCTTATTGCCTCTTGGGATGGTTGTTTCTCACATGCTCAACCTCAACTCCATCATCGCACCATTGAGATTTGTACAGGGTTTGTTCCACATAGTACTTGGTCGAAGACCCCAGATGCCACCTGACTCTAGCACATTGGTGAGTCCACTGGAGGGACCTAAATAGGTTATGTCCCTTGTGATTTTCGGGTTGCATTGGAGACAGTGATCAGAAGCCCTAGCAGTTCTTCGATATACCTTTATGATTAATGCAGCATACTTGTACCACAAAGACTCTGACTCTCAATCAAGGAGTCCACACAATTATGTACCAGATCCAGTAGACCGATAGTCATGAAGATGTAGCATTCCATGAGAATGCCATGGGTCCAATGTATCAAATCAGTATTGCATTCAGCCTCACATGAGAGGCAACCAGCATTGTAACATCACTTGTACATGATCGGCTCTTGTATTTTAGAGTATAGATCAAATGATTCTTTTAACATTGTCAGGAGCATGGGAATGCCTGCCTCATCCATATACATGTCACACATTTATTGTATCTCATCCACTTATGGGAACCAAATTAATACAAAACCAAAATCCACCATACCCCAGCCCCCGAAGCACCACCTCTTGATAGCAAATCCTATGATGTCCGTCGGCCATACATTGAGCTCCTACCCTCACACATCAGGGGGCAATCTGTTAACCCAAAAATCCCCCACACAGCTCTCAATGGCCTACACCACCCAAGGACACCATCCCACAACACTCATTTTACTCCATAATACCTTCCATGACCTTCCATTTGACCCCCACAACCCCAAAAAAGAGCCCAAAATAGACCCCCGAGAGCTAAATCCCTCAAAAAGGGGCTAAAACCCTAAAAGGGGCTAAAGTTAGGGTGGAAGGGGCTAAAGGCCCAAAAAAGGGGCTAAAGCCTTGAGCAAGGGCTTAAAACCCTAAAACCCCTTAGAAAAACTATATAAGGAGGGTGGGGAGTCACTCTCAAAACACTCCTCATTTGCATATTGTTATGCTGTCCATGGATGCTTTGAGACCTATTGCTCTCAAACCACCCACTCTCCCTCTCCTCCCTCTCCATTTCTCCAATCCATTGCTCCCCAACCAAGAGAGAGGTGCTCCCATGAGCTAGGGCATGGTGGCCCATTTCCATCCAAGTGAGGTATAGCTTCTTTTCATGCTTGTTTATTTACTTGTTTTGTTTTCTAACCAATATTTCTAGTTGTAGGTTTTCCATTAACATCATTTGCAGGTTGTCTTCATAGTAGTATGGGTTTATTTTGCAGGTTTTGGAGGCGGAACCCTAACCCACTATTTGCAAGGGGGTTCACAAGGGCTGCATATCCAGATTTCTTTCTGTTATTTTCTCTTAGATGTAGTTTACAATAGCTGCCATTTACTTGTTCTAGTTTAGCTTAGCTTAGTTTCAATTCGCAGCGTTGTCTCATTCTAAGGGTAGGAACCTACCCTTGTGCCATATAGGCACAAGGGAGCCATTTTTACCCCTGTAGTGAGGAGAAATTCTCACTATAGTACAAGCCAAGTATCATATCCAAAGTTGACCTCCCCATTCTTCTACAGAAATCTTAGGCTTTATAGCCTTTACCAAACACTTTCAAGATCCTATAAAACTGGATCTGAATTTCAAAAATAGGAAGTCAAAACAGTTTTCATAAAACTAGGAAAAGATCACATTTAAGGGGGCGACCTCCAACTTGGTGGTCTCTATATATTTGATAGCTGCAGCAGGCATCCAAAGGCTGATGAATCAGATCGAAACTGCCAACTGGAGGATTTACAGATCATCTATTGCCAAATATAGACAAGAAGCTTCATCCCTTTTACTTTGCTGGAACTTTCAAAACTGAGATAGAAACTTGATTATGATTCCTTTAATTAGTATATATCATTATAAACCATCCTGGAGTCATCTAAATCAATAAAACTCGGATCTGTCCAAAAATGGTAGCTTTCTACTATGTTCTGCACTTTCTGTGTCTAGAAGAGCCAAAATTTGAGCCTGTAAGCCATCGAAAGCTCTACTTTAGGTGGCTAAGGATAGTTGTGCAAACTAAAATAGCCACCGAAAAGGTAGGCTTTAGTAGACTTCTTCAAATCTTCATCTAACTTTATTTTCAGGTTCAGAATAGCTGAAATATGAAGCTAATCTCTGCAAGGAAGCTCATAACCATAGAGAGCTTTGCATGTTGAACACACACTCTGTACCTGTTAGGTTTTCCCTCAAAGTATGGGTCTTCTGGTTTGATGCTCTAAGGTAGATAAAAGTCAAATGATAACCACATAACTGTTATTGAGAAGACAATGAAATGGGTCAAAGAAATAGCTCTAGCCATAGCAAGCAAACAATGCAGCATTGATTCATTTTTTCCTTTTCAACTTATCAATGATTTTCTAATGAGCTCACTACCTACCCAATACTTTGTATTTCACCAGAACTTCTGAATTTGTTCCTATTCAATCTCTGCAATCACTACAAACAGTGTAATAAGTACTATTTAACACTGAAAATTTACATTGAATAGATCTTAGTTGTTTTTGTAGGATTGAATAGCTAAAATAACGTTAATAGAAACACACAAAAGTGCACAGAGAACAGTGACAATGCTGAAGCATTTGCAGTAGACCAAGAAGGGATATGTGCTCTTTAAGTATTTGGTTTGCAACTCTACATCGATTTGCATGTCCAAACAACATGTGCCCCTACTTCTATAATCGACCTCTGGCCAATCTTAATGCTTTACGACCACCCATTATGCTAATGGCACATGAATGCGTGGTCTCTATCTACAAAACTATAGGAGCCCATCTTTCTGTTGGGATGTGTATATGAGGGAGGAGTAACATATTTTTTGCATATCTTTCTGAGATCCCATTTTCACTCTTCAATAAACTGCCCCCAACCAGATGAAGAGGGTAGAGCAGGGATGAATAATGATGAAGGTTTGCATTTTTCAGCTTATGCCATGCAAATTGAGCATCTATGCATCCTCTTTTGTCATCTGTGCAGTCCTAGATATCTCATTCTGAATCCTCACCATGGCTGAAGCTATTGAGGACCTCTGCCACACAGATCAGGAACCTGGAAAACTATTGACATGTGGACTTCAAGTTCCTATGCGACCTCAACCTCGGACTTGGCTTATGTTTTTCCTTGTCTTGACATTTGGTTTTCCATGTGGCTTTGACTCCTGGAATGACATGTATACTTACCTCGCTAGGCTTGTATGACTTATGTAGATTTGTTTGTCAATATAAAAGACAATAAATCTAGGTTTATAGGCTAGGTATCATTTCTTTTTAATTTTTGTATTGCAGGTCAAGAGAAAGAAACCAAAGCACAAGAGTGATCAATGGGAGTTGGGTGAAGAATTTGGAAATTAAACCATTGACCAAAAGACTAAGGAAAATGACAATTTAAGTACGAATGAATGAATCTTCTCAAAATTTACAAAACCATTTGAGGAGATAACATCTGGCTCCTTATGGGGATGAAAGCCTCCCTGCGAGGTTTTAAGTACAAGCAAACCTATGCCTGTCCATTTAACCTAAAAATCCTACAATCTGCTCAGTAATCATCCACAATTTGCATTGTGTCTAGTCCATTGGGCTACGGAGTCATTTAGTCCATGAAACCAATTTCTAAAAACTCTCAAGAACTGTGCAACTGATCTCTGTATACCTTCAAAAACTGTCATTATTCTATCACACTGGCTGCTACTTGTGCTGCAAACTGGAAAAGAAGAGATGCTCGAGAAAATAGCTTATTTACTGCACTACCCTACTCTAACCAGCTCTGCAATTTGATTAAGTAAAGTTTGACTTCCATAACAGCCATTCAAGAAGTTTGAATATTGAAAAGATCTCATCTATGCCACTGTTCCATAGAAAAAATATGAAATATAACAGTAGTGATAAAGACTTTTTCAAAAGACTATACTCACACGGAAGTGCTGGTGAGTTAATAAAATATGAAATTTTCAGGTGACTAAAACATATGACTCCGTGAAGGTTGCAAATGGATCCTTGAAACCAAGATCAGAAACATGCTGATCCACAAGAAAAAAATGTTCATCCATAATTGTTGCTACTCGATCCTTGAAAACAATATTATAAATATGCTTCTCCTCGGGAAATAGTTGCACATCTATGGCAGCCTCTTGATCAGCCATGACTGTTCTTCTACTAGAATACTGACCACTTTCTGGTTCTTTTGAGATCAACTTGTGATCATCAAAAACTACCACTTATTCTTCAGAATAATGATCACAAAAGGATGATGATAGAACATGATTATATCATATGAATTTTGATCAGCTAGAAACATGTAGTTTTCAATGCATTCATCGACAATTTCATTTTTAACACTGTTTGGAAACTCCTCATGAATTTGACATGTATACATGTTCATTGAAACATCTATAATCATTGAATAATCCTATTCATAATCTGAGACATACTTACATGCTTGCTGCTATCCCAGATCTGGTTCACACTCACTGTTTTTTTGCTGAAAATATGAAACATACCGACAGTTCTCTTGTTCATGTGCATGTAGAGTTTCAAAGTCAATTTGCTCTCGGATCCTTCTGGAAGCACAAATGTTCTCCTCCACTCCATGACCATCTTAAAACAAGTGTCTTAAAGATGAATCCTTCCTTTCTAACAAAAGAAGAACCAAATCTTAATGTTGAGCCATAACATAATATATCATGGCAGTAGTCTCTATAGGCCGAATCTCCGAAGGCATGTCATGATAAACACGATAGAACCTTTTGTTGAAGACAACCAAAGCTTCTTCCTCTCCTCTCTTCAAAGTGCAAAAATCAGTAAGATACTAATCAAGAGACTTATTCTCACCCCAATATTTTGAAAAAGCATAGTAGAAATCAGTCCATGAACCAATTGAACCAGTTTCCATATCTCTAAACCATAAAGCAGCCTCTCCCATCAAAGATTTAGAAAATAATCTCATAACAACATCTTCATGTCTGATTTCTAGATTATCAACAAAGTTTACAAAAGCTCCCAAATGTATATCAGTTGTAACATGATCCTTTCCGGTAAATCGGGGAAGATACTCAACAAAGTTGGGAGGATAAGGATGAAGTTGAGATGGTAGTTTGAGAGGTTTAAACACTCTTTGTCTAACTCTAGACTGAAATTATGTGGGATGAAAGCAAGGTTTAACAAGTTGATGACAAGTTTCAATAATAATTGAAGATAATGAGATCTGAGAAGGCTTCGAATCACTTTCAACTTCTTCAAAGTTACAAGGGTGATCAAATTCACGAGAGATTTGAATGCAAAGCTCATCCTTCTCAATAAGATGAAGTGAAGATATAGGATCAATATCAACAACACAAGCTTGATGGATATTTTCTTCTTATAAGGATGGATATATAAAAGAGGGTTGATGATCATCCGAATATAAAAATCACAAAATGATCCTCTTAATGTGTGAAGGGAAAAGCAAAAAGAACTGATAAATAACAATAAAGTTCATGAAGAAGGCTCATGAACTGATACCTAGTTTTACACTTTAGTCCCTTCATCTTCTATCAACAGGATCCTCCCCAGTGGAGTCTTTAAACATGGAGTCACCAGATAGATGCTTACAACCAATATAATTCCCATCCTTTGTCTATCATCAAAAGTTGAAACTATGTCATCTCCCAGGGAAGCTTGCTTTGAACTCCTTTCCCGGGCAATGGCGTCAATTTATTATCACCCCAGGAAACTCTTCTAGTTTGTATCTCAAAGATTCCTGGTAACTTAACTAATTTTCTCAATGTTTCTCTCAATTGGATCAAGTCGGATGACTAACACAAGGTTTACTCAAGCAAACCATGCATAGACATATTCACATAGACAAGGCTTTTAACTAACTCTGTTCAGAGGTTTCAAATAAGATATATGGATGGATGGATCTTATAATATCAGCAAAAACACACATAATATATATATATGAATGGCTAATTTTATAAGCAAATAATTCTTGTAAAACTTAGTTTATTAGTGTAATGAGAAGATGACAGTTCTTAGGCACTAGATAAGCATAAGAAATGAAATAAAACATTCAAATACAAGTATAAAATAGACAAGAGGTAAAATTGAACACAATGGGAAAAATAAGCTTATATTTATGATATGCTATGAGAAGTTCGAGAGTACAAGCCAAGTATCATCTCCAAATTTGACCTCCCCATTCTTCTACAGAAATATCAGGCTTTATAGCCTTTATAAAACAGTTTCAAGATCCTATAAAAATGGATCTAAAATGCCAAAAATACGAAGTCAAAACAGTTTTCAAAAAACTAGGAAAAGATCCCATTTAAGGGGGCAACCTCCATCTTGTTGGTCTCTATATCTCTGACAGTTGTAGCAAGCATCCAAAGGCTGATGAATCAGATCGAAACTGCCACTTGGAGGATTTATAAGTCATATTTTGCCAATGATAAACAAGAAGCTTCATCTCTTTTACTTTGCTGGAACTTTCAAAACTGAGATAGAAACTTGATTATGATGCCTTTAATTATTATCTATCATTGTAAACCATACTCGAGTCATCTGAATCAATAAAACTAGGATCTGTGCAAAGTGGTAGTTTTTTTCCCTGTTCTACACTTTCAGTGTCTAGAAGAGCCAAAATCTGAGCCTGTAAGCCACCGAAAGATCTACTTTCTGTGGCTAAGGAAAACTGTGCAAACTGAAATAGCCACTGAAAAGGCAAGATTTAGGAGACTTCTTCAAAGCTTCATCTAACTTTCTTTTCAGGTCCAGAATAGCTGAAATATGAACCTTATCACTGCGAGGACTCCAATAACCATAGAGAGCTTTGCATGTTGAACACACACTCTGTACTTGTTAGGTTTTCCCTCAAAGTATGGGGCTTCTGGTTCGATGCTCTGAGGTAGATAAAAGTCAAATGATAACCACATAACTATTATTGAGAAGACAATAAAAGGGGTCGAAGAAATAGCTCCAGTCATAGCAAGCAAATAATGCAGCTTTGATTCAATTTTTTCCTTTTCAACTTATCAATGATATGTTAATGAGCTCACTGCCTACCCAATACTTTGTATTTCACCAGAAATTCTTAATCTGTTCCTATTCAATCTTTGCAATCACTACAAACAGTGTAATAAGTACTATTTAACACTACAAAATGCCATTTAATAGATCTTCGTCATTTTTGTAGGATTGAATATCTAAAAGCACATTAATAGCAACAATGTTGAAGCATTTGCAATAGACCAAGAAGGGATATGTGATCTTTAAGTATTTGGTTTGCAACGCTGCATTGATCTACATGTCAAAACAACATGTGCCCCTGCTTCTATAAAGGACCTCTGTCCAATCTTAATGCTTTACGACCACCCATCATGCTAACGGCACATGAATGCATGGTATTTATCTAAAAACTCCATGAGCCCATATTTATGTTGGGATGTGTATATGAGGGAGGAGTAACATAATTTTCACATATCTTTCTGAGATCCCATTTTCACTCTTCAATAAACTTCCCCAAACCAAATGAAGAGGGAAAAGCAGGGATGAATAACGATGAACGTTTTCATTTTTCAGCTTCTACCATGCAAATTGAGCATCTGCACATCCTCTTTTGTCATCTGTGCAGTCCTAGACATCTCATCGTGACTCCTCACCATGGCTGTAGTTGTTGAGGATCTCTGCCACACAGATAGGTAACCTAGCAAACTATTGACATGTGGACTTGAATATCCTATGTGACCTCGACCTCAGACTTGGCCTATGTATTGCCTTGTCTTGACATTTGGTTTTCCATGTGGCTTTGACTCCTGGAATGACATGTATACTTAGCTCACTAGGCTTGTATGCCTTATGTATATTTGTTTGTCAATATAAAAGCCAATAAATCTAGGGTTATAGGCTAGGTATCATTTATTTTGCATTTTTGTATTGTCGGTCAAGAGAAAGAAACCAAAGGACAAGAGTGATCAATGGGAGCTAGGTGAAGAATTTGGAGAATAAAACATTGACCAAAGGACTAAGGAAAATGACAAATTAAGTACGAATGAATGAATCTTCTCAAAATTTACAAAATCATTTGAGGAGACAACATCTAGCTCTTCTGAGGATGAAAGCCTCCCTATAAGGTTTCAAGAACAAGTAGACATGTGCCTCTCCATTTAACCTGGAAATCATGTAATCTGCTCAGTAATCATCCACAATTTGCATTGCGTCTAGTCCATTGGGATATGGAGTCATTTAGTATATGAAAAAAATCTCTGAAAAATATCAAGAGCTGTGCAACTGATCTCTATATACCTTCAAAAATGTCATTATTCTATCACACTGACTGCTACTTGTGCTGCAACCTCGAAGAGAAGAGATGCTCAGGGAAAGAGCTTATTTACTGGGCTACCCTACTCTAACATGCTTTACAATTTGATTAAGTAAAGGCTAACATCCATAATAGCCATTCAAGAAGTTTCAAGACTGAAAAGATCTCATCTATACCGTTGTTCCATAGAAAAAATCTGAAATATAACAACTGCGATATAGACTTTTTCAAAAGACTATACTCACACGCAAGTGCTGGTGAGTTAATAAAATCTGATATTTTCAGGTGATCTAAAACATATGACTGCATAAACGCTACAACTAGATCCTTGAAACCAAGATCAGAAACGTGCTGATCCATAGGAAAAAACTGCTCATCCATAACTGTTTCTACTAGATCCTTGAAAAGAAGATTATAAATATTCTACTCCTCGAGAACCAGTTGCACATCTATGGTAACCTCTTGCTTGGCCATTACTGTTCTTCTGCTAGTTGACCAATCACCTTCTGGTTCTTTTGACATCAACTTGTGATCATCAAAAACTACCACTTCTTCTTCAGAATAATGATCACAAAAGGATGATGATAAAACAAGATTTATATCATATGAATTTTTATCAGCTAGAAACATGTAGTTGTCAATGCAGTCATCGACAATTTCAATTTTAACACTGTTTGAAAACTCCTCATGAATTTGACATGTATACCTATTCAATGAAACATCTGCAATCATTGAAGAATTTGATTCATAATCTAACACATACTTACATACTTGCTTCTATCCCAGAGCTGGTTCACACTCACTATTTTCCTGTTGAATATATGAAACGTACTGATAGTTCTCTTGTTCATGTGCATGTAGAGTTTCAAAGTCAATTCGCTCTTGGATCCTTCTGGAAGCATAGATGTTCTCCTCCACTCCATGAGCATATTCAAACAACTATCCTAAAGATGAAGCCTTTATTTCTAACATAATAAGAATCGAATCTTAATGCTAAGCCATAACATAATATATCATGGCAGTAGTCTGTGTAGGCCGGATCTCCGAAGGGATGTCATGATAAACATGGTAGAACCTTCTGTTGAAGACAGCCAAAGCTTCTTCCTCTCCTCTCTTCAAAGTGCAAAAACCAGTAAGATATTGATAAATAGACTTGTTCTCACCCCAATATTTTGAAAAATCACAATAGAAACCAGTCCATGAACCAATTGAACCGGGTTCAAGATCTCTAAACCATAAAGCAGCCTCTCCCGTCAAATATTTAGAAAATAATCTCATAACAACATCATCATGTCTGATTTCCAGATTATCAACAAAGTTTACAAAATCTCCCAAATGTATATCAACAGTAACATGATCCTTTCCGGTAAATCAGGGAAGATACTCAACAAAGTTGGGAGGATAAGGATGAAGTTGAGATGGCAGTTTGAGAGGTTTAAACACCCTTTTTCTGACTCTAGACTGAAATTTTGTGGGATGAAAGAAAGGTTTAAGAACTTGATGACAAGGTTCAATAATAAATGAAGATAATGAGATCTAAGAAGGCTTCGAATCACTTTCAACTTCGTCAAAGTTACAAGGGTGATCAGATTCATGAGAGATTTGAATGCAAAGCTCATCCTTCTCAATAAGCTGAAGTGAAGATATAGGATCAATATCAACAACAAAAGCAGGATGGATATTTTCTTCTTCTAAGGATGGATATATAAAAGAAGTTTGATAATCATCCGAATATACAAATCACAAGATGATCCTCTTAATGTGTGAAGGGAAAAGCAAAAATGAACTGATAAATATCAATAAAAGTTCATGAAGAAAGCTCATGAACTAATACCTAGTTTTACACTTCAGTCCCTTCATATTCTATCAATAGGATCCTCCCCAGTGGAGTCTTTAAACATGAAGTCACCAGATAGATGCTTACAACCAATATAATTCCCATCCTTTGTCTATCATCAAAAGTTGAAACTATGTCGTCTCCCAGGGAAGATTGCTTTGAACTCCTTTCCCCAGAAATGGCGTCGATTTGCTATCACTCTAGGAAACTCTTCTAGGTTGTATCTCGAATATTCTTGGTAACTTAACTAATTTTATCAATGTTTCTCTCAATTGGATCAAGCCAGATGACTAACACAAGGTTTACTCAAGCAAAGCATGCATAGACATATTCACATAGACAAGGCTTTTAACCAACTCTGTTCAGAGGTTTCAAATAAGATATATGGATGGANCTCAGACACTAGATAAGCATAAGAAATGAAATAAAAAATTCAAATACAAGTATAAAATAAACAAGAGGTAAAACTGAACACAATGGGAAAAAGAAGCTTATATTTATTGTATGCTATGAGAAGTTCGGGAGTACAAGCCAAGTATCATCTCCAAAGTTGACCTCCGCATTCTTCTACAAAAATCTCAAGCTTTATATCCTTTACAAAACCGTTTCAAGATCCTATAAAACTGGATCTGAAATGCCAAAAATAGGAAGTTAAAACAATTTTCATAAAACTAGGATAAGATCCCATTTAAGGGGGCAACCTCCATCTTGGTGGTCTCTATTTCTTCGATAGCTGCAGCAGGCATCCAAAGGCTGATGAATCAGATTCAAAATGCCACTTGGAGGATTTACAAGTCATATTTTGCCAAAGATAGACAAGAAGCTTCATCTCTTTTACTTTGTTGGCACTTTCAAAATTGAGATAGAAACTTGATTATGATGCCTTTAATTATTATCTATGATTATAAACCATCCTCGAGTCATATGCATCAATAAGACTTGTATCTGTGAAAAAATGGTAGCTTTCTACCCTGTTCTGCACTTTCGGTGTCTAGAAGAGCCAAAATCTGAGTGTTTAAGCCACCGAAAGCTCTGCTTTAGGTGGCTAAGGACAGTTGTGAAAACTAAAATAGCCACCAAAAAGGCAGGCTTTAGCAGACTTCTTCAAAGCTTCTTCTAACTTTAGTTTTAGGTCCAAAATAGTTGAAATATTTAGCTTATCTCTGCGAGGAATCTCATAACCATAGAGAGCTTTGCATGTTGAACACACACTCTATACTTGTTAGGTTTTCCCTCAAAGTATGGGGCTTCTGGTTTGATGCTCTGAGGTAGATAAAAGTCAAATGATAACCACATAACTGTTATTGAGAAGACAATGAAAGGGGCTGAAGAAATAGCTCCAGTCATAACAAGAAAACAATGCAGCTTTGATTCAATTTTTTCCTTTTCAACTTATCAATGATCTGTTAATGACCTCACTACCTACCCAATAATTTGTATTTCACCAGAACTTCTAAATATGTTCCTATTTAATCTCTGCACTCACTACAAACAGTGTAATAAGTACTATTTAACACTACAAAATTAATAGATCTTCATCATTTTTGTAGGATTGAATAGCTAAAAGCACGTTAATAGAAACACACAAAAGTGCGCAGAGAATGGTGAAAATACTGAAGCATTTGTAGTAGACCAAGAAGGGATATGTGCTCTTTAAGTATTTGGTTTGCTACTCTGCATCAATCTGCATGTCAAAAAAACATGTGCCCCTTCTTCTATAATTGACCTCTTTCCAATCTTAATGCTTTATGACCACCCATCATGCTAACAGCACATGAATGCATGGTCTTTATCTACAAAACTCTAGGAGCCCATATTTCTGTTCGGATGTGTATATGAGGGAGGACTAACATAATTTTCGTAGAGCTTTTTGATATCCCATTTTAACTCTTCAATAAACTGCCCCCAACCAGACGAAGAGGGCAGAGCAGTGATGAATAACGATGAAGGTTTGCATTTTTCAGTTTCTGCCATGCAAATCGAGCATCTACACATTCTCTTTTGTCATCTGTGCAATCCTAGATATCTCATCGTGACTCCTCACCGTGGCTGAAGCTGTTGAGGACCTCTGCCACACAGATTGGGAACTTGGAAAACTATTGACATGTGGACTTGAAGTTCCTATGAGACCTCAACCTCAGACTTGGCTTATGTATTTCCTTGTCTTGACATTTGGTTTGCCGTGTGGCTTTGACTCTTGGAATGACATGTATACTTACCTCGCTAGGCTTGTATGACTTATGTAGATTTTTTTGTCAATATAAAAGCCAATAAAGCTAAGGTTATAGGCTAGGTATCAGTTATTTTTCATTTTTGTATTGCAGGTCAAGATAAACAAACCAAAGGACAAGAGTGATCAACGAGAGCTGGGTGAATAATTTGGAGATTAAAACACTGACCAAAACACTAAGGAAAATGACAAATTAAGTACGAACGAATGAATCTCCTCAAAATTTACAAAACCATTTGAGGAGATAACAATGCCTATGCTACCTAAAGAGTTTTATCATCAGAATAATCCCTCCTTGCGGGCATTTCAAAATGCCTTTTCAATTTCTTGAATCTAACACTTAAACAATTTTCTTGTGTTCTTAAAACACAAAATAATATTTTTCTTACTTTTGGAAAATTTATATCTTTGTCATAAAACACGCCACATGATACTTGAGACCATGGTTAGATGCACCCATCAACAAGCTATATCCTAACACTTTCATAGTATTTTTCTCATCATCCTATGAGATAGGACATGCATTTCCTTGAGGCCTTTAAGGCAGTTTTTCCAGTATTGGAATAGTGCAAAATAGCCTGAAACTCTGTTTCGGCAGACCATTATCTTTGTCATCAAACATATTCTTTGAGAAATGAGACCATGGTGAGATATCCTCTTCAACAAGATGTAGGATGATAGCTTTAGATAATTTTTATCAGACACCTATAAGGTATGGCGGGCATTTTCCCAAGGCCACATGAGCCAGTTTTTCCAACACTTGGACAATTTTGTTAGTCTGGTCCAATATGCCTAAAACATTGTTTTGGCAGGTTCATAACTTCTTCCTCACCTACTTCCAAGACAATCTGAAGACATTTTCAGGTAGGAAAAATATCAATCTACAAGAACCCCATATGGTGCAGTCATTTTTCTTCAACACACAATTTGTGGCGAGAATTTTCTTAAGGCTACCTCAGCCAGTTTTCCAACACTTGGTCATTTTCAAGACTTTCTCCAAAATTTATTCTGAAACCTCATTTTGGCAAATTCATAACTTTGTCTTCATACATGCTTAAGGAGAAATAATACCATGGTTAGGTATAAAAACCAACATACTACAAGACCCCCATGTGCTGCAGTAATTTACTCTAACCCATAATTTAGGGCAGGCATCTTTCTGAGGCTACTTAGCCATTTTTGATTACTCTGGCACAAACCCATGTTTTGGCAGGTCCATAACGTCTCCCTCAAGCACTTTTAGGACAAACTGAAGACATGGTTAGGTAGGAAAAACAACAATCTACATGGACCCCATGTGTTGCAGGAATTTATATTCTCTTATCAATTATGGCGTGCATTTCCCTAAGGAAAGTTTTACTAATTTCCCTATACTTCGTCATTCTGTAGTTTTTCACCAAATTACCATATTTTTCCAAAATGATTGTCATTAATGTTGTCATCAATGGCAATCCTATTCATCATAGTCTTCATTTTTTTCTTTATAGAAATTGGTATATAATATACTACATTTAGAAATATACCAATATCTAATGTATTTGACAAGTTATTGTTTGGTATGGTGTAGGTAAGACAATTACTTGTCACTACAAGGATTTTTCACTATGAATGAAAATGCAAGGAAGCTTGCTCAGTTTAGAGAGGCATTAGAGGCAAGGAGAGATGGAAACTGTTATTGCCCTTGCTTTGATTGCAGGGGCTTGCAAAGAAGAAGAATTTTAATAATGACAACTGAAAGACATTTTAGGGAGAAGGGGCACGCTAAAGGGGGTTATGAATATCGTCCCTTGGTAAGAGGTTATTCAATTTTTAATGTATTCTATGTAATAGTCATCATGTCATGAATTTCAGTAAAATGTCTTATTTTTTTATTATATGTACTATACATACTAATTTTACTACGTTGTTTGTAAATATATACAATGCCCCCAAAATGTTGCCTTCCAGAGAGTTATTTGCCAAGTACTAGCAGAAATACTCAAGTTTACAGGGTGACGAACATCTAGATTAGAATATTAAAGTTGATCAAGTTCTTAATGATGATATGGATAGAGATAACGTTAGTGATACAAATTAGGAAGATGAGATACATAGATTGATCCAAGACACATTTGCTCCAATGGATGAGGACAACCAAGATGATAGTCATGATGTTGATCCTCTACTCGAGAAGTCACGTCAACCTCTTTATGAAGGCTCAAAAACAAATCTTCTATCTACTATAATGTTGTTAGTGAACTTGAAGATTTTGAATGGTTTATCAAACACCTGTCTCACACTGATACTGAGGTATGTAATTTGTTAATTATTTATGTCTGCATGTTCACATGTACATAAAGGGTTGAATTTTTTCCTATATTTCTATTGTTCTCTAATTTGTAAAGTATGGATGCGATATTGATGATTAATATTGTTTACATTGACTTATTTTTTTGAATTTTGTAGATTGTTAGGTGAATTTCTATTACCAATGTGATAGGCTCATAGGATGATGAGAAAAATTATCTGAAAGTGATAGGCTCTACTATGTTGGTTGGTGCATCCAACCATGGTTTCAGATTTCCCAAAGAGACTCTGAGGAGGAAGATATGAATCTGCTAAAAGTGCCTCTCACCTTCATTTGCACTATCCCAGTAAAATGCCTGCCAAGGTTAGAGGATGAGGTTGCAAGAGAGAAGATTGGCATGGTTGAGTCAGTATGATATTCCTCACATTTTAGATCTCTCACTCTCCAAGTTTGATGAAAAAAATAAAATCACCTTGGTGACTTAGGGTTTGAAGAGATTTGTATAAGTGTCAATAAGCAGTTTGGAAGACCACTTTCAAATGCCTGCTAGATGTTGGGTGTATTCCAATAGGTTCATCAATTTGCATGGATTTGTCCTTTGTTGAAATGGATATCCAGCTATACTTTCAGGCTGACTTACAATGGTCACATATGCAAAATATCAATCTACCAAAAGTAGCAAAAATACTATTTTGCATATTGAGAAACACAAGGAAATTGCCTAAGTGTTGAGAACAGGATTTTGAGAGGTCGTATGGAAATGCCTGCCAAGGGGTGTCCTTGTGAAAATAAATTTATCAAATGTCATGGATCAAAGGCCACCTATACCATTTTTCCAACACTTAGCCATGTCCAAGAATTTCTCCATGGTTTATCCTGAAACCCTATTTTGCCAGACTTATAACTTTCTCCTCAGAAAGGATTAAGGCAAACTAAGACCATGGCTAGATAGCCAGTTCAACAAGTTATAGCCTGGTATGGTGGTGTGGGAATTCTATTCAAACTATCAATATGGTCGGCATTCTCTTAGGATATTTTTGACTATTTTTTCATACTTTAGTCAATTTCCAAAGTTTCACAAAGTTGGCAGGTTGACATCTTCCTCCTAGGAGACTCTCTGGTGAGACAAGTGACATGGTTGTATGCTCCATACAACACTCTAGAGACTCACATTCTCAATACATTTTTCACATCATCTTATGAGGCATGGCAGGAATTTCCTTATGGCCACTTGGGAAGATTTAACGCCAATTCCATACTTAGACAAATTTCTCAATTTGGACTAATCTTCCTAAAACACCCTTTTGGTAGGTCCATAAATTTTCCTTCATCCACTTCCAAGACAATATGAAGACTGGTTAGGTAGGTTGAATACCAATATACAAGACCCCCATGCACTATGGGAATTTACTCTAACCCATAATTTAGGGCAAGCATCTTTCTCAGGCTACTTAGCCATTTTTGCATCCACCGATGAAACACCTTGTTTTGGCAGGCCTGTATCTTTCTCCTCAAGAAATATTAAAGAGAAATAAAATCATGAATAGGTATCCAAAACAACTAGTCATAGGATGGTACCATTGTGTGATCATTCTTCTCAAACCATGAATTATGGCGGGCATTCTCGTAAGGCTACTGGGACTGTTACAGTTGATTTTACCACACATGGTAGATCGCACATTTATGGCCTTCCCTGTCCCTCTGCAGACTTTTTGGACCCCATGGAATATTTTTGTACCTTTTATGTTTCCAATATCATCCCTAAAAACACATTTTATTTGCTATATGCGACTTTTAAACCCATTCTCGCGTATACACGCAGATATTACCCTTAAACCCGTGTACATTGGGATGTGCGCAAAAGGACAAATGTTTTGGAATTTTCCTTGATGTGGATCTGATTCACTTGTCTCTTGGCCTTCCATATGCCTCAAGATCACTCGAATTTGACCTTCCATTACCCCATTGAAGCACTATATAAGGAACCCTTTGGATACATTGAAGAAGAGGAATTGAAGAGCAAGTAAACTATAGTCCATTGTTGTCGTAGCTTGCTTATACTTGAGTCTACATCCCTTTATCCCTTGGATCAATTGGTGTTCTTACAAATATTTCCTTTTCTTGTGAGATTTATATCAAGAGATGGAGGATTGATGTGGTGGAGGGCCCAGGTGGAGGACTCAATTTCTCTGGTTCGCAAACTTGCCGACAAAGGTTGTCATTCTTGTAATCTCTGATTTATATTAATAGAAATATCTTTTCATGTCCAATGATGTGCATTTAAATGAATATTGAATCCATGGATGCTTTTAATTACTTATACATGATTTATTATATATGCTAGAGTAGGTCTAACACCATTATATAGCATGCTTGTCTTGTTTGTTGATTGTTGAGAGAGCAAAATGTTAACACAAGCGGGACTGGAAAAGCTCAACGGGGATCTACATCAACCATCTGGAATAAGGTATGTTTCAAGATCCTTTATTGTTATATGTTTTATTTCTCTTGCACACTGTGAAGGGATTGATTTCTGCGGTTACTTTGTCTGTTTTGGTACACCCCAAGCCATAGGAAGTTTTCTCTGTAACAGGGACTGATTTTCACTAAGGCTGTTGGGACCAATTCTTTCTTAAATATATGTTGTAGTTTGGTGAGGCAAGTGACATGGAAGATATTCTCCATACAACACTCTAGAGACTCACATTCTCAATATATTTTTCACATCATCCTATGAGGCATGGTGGGAATTTCCTTAAGGCCACTTGGGCAGATTTAACACCAATTCCATACTTAGAACTGTTTCTCAATTTGGTCTAATCTTCCTAAAACACCCTTTTGGAAGGTCCATAACTTTTTCTTCATCCACTTCCAAGACAATCTGAAGACATGGTCAGGTAGGACAAAGACCAATCTACAAGACCCCCATGTGCTGCAGGAATTTACTCTAACCCATAATTTAGGGCAGGCATCTTTCTGAGGCTACTTAGCCATTTTTGCATCCACTGGTGAAAAACCTAGTTTTGGAAGGCCTGTATCCTTCTGCTCAAGAACGATTAAAGCAAAATCAAATCATGAATAGGTAGCCAAACCAACTAGCTATAGGATGGTACCATGGAGAGGGCATTCTTCTCAAACCATGACTTGTGGCGGGCATTCTCTTAAGGCTGTTGGGACCATTTTTTGCTAAGCCTGCTAGGACCAATTCTCTTAAGGCTGTTGGGACCAATTTTGACCACTTTTCTGAAAATTTTCCTCATGGAAGGGTGGATTTTGTATAGTTTGTTGGTATCATTGTTTTTAGCATGGAAACCTTGGTAATCTCGGCATGGAAACTCGAGGTAAACACTATTGTTGTAGTTTTGCTTCAAGAGTTTTTTACCTTGGATATTTTAGGGTTTGGTCAAACTTGGGCATTTGCAAGTATGGTTGCTACTGGAGCGACGGTTCATTCTTGTTCACGGGGTGGTGTCTTAGCTATATTTCTTCCACAACTATAGTTGTCTCAAGTAAGTGATTTTCTTTTCCTTATGAGAATTGTAAATTGTAATGTGTAACCTTGAAATATTTTCTTTGGCTTTTGTAGGATTTTATGAATTTATCTATGAAAATGAGGGTTGTTTTTATGCATCCCCAAGTTCTATTTTTCATCCTTACATCCATGTGATATACAATGAGTAATGCTAATTGAATATATACATATCAACAACAACCACAAGCCCCATTATCATGATAAAGATGAGGGAAACTCAATGTATGAAAATGGAAACCAATTGTAACTCAATAGGAAGTAAGATAATTGGTGGCTAATTCAGAGAGGGATCTCTCACTATTTACAGAGTTTTCATATGCAATATATTCAATAGATCAAAGAGAAGTGAGAAGGTCGGATTTCTGAATAGAACAAGTTTATTTTTATAAAGTCTGGTGGGATGATCACAGAGGGGACCATTGGCAATGGAGTCAACAATCCGGTTTGACATATGTTGTAGGAGGTAAGGAATCATGAAATTTTACGGACAGATATAGGAAAGATAGTCATCCATCCTTCAATCTGGAGATATTTAGTAGGTGATTAACAGACATGAGAAAATAGTCCATCACATAGAGCACCTAACCAAGGTGAATTCTGCATGACTTTAGAAGAAAATGATCGAAAATGCTTGAAAAATGGTCCAAGAGCATACAAGACGAATTCTGGACCATATACACCAATTCGCAAACATGAAATCAAATACAAACTGGAATGAAAAACAGGATAAACATTCATGTAAAGAAGTTACCTATTGAAGAAAAAGACGACACAAGAATGTTTGCCATGAAAGGATTATCATTCCTTAGCAATTTTATTCATATCTGGAAAGCTTGAAACACATTATAGTGGAGAGCCTCTTCTCTTGAAAATTCCCAACCCTTCTCCCCTCTATGGGGAGCAATTTATACTATCTCGGTCCTGGAGGCTAATCCTTGAAATAGGACATGAAACTGTTTACAGTAATAATCAACTACTAACAACTTAGAGCATGTTACTATTGCCATGGTTTACATATATTAAAAAATACATTATATATGGAGCTAATGTGCGTGGTCGGTCTGGATGGCAGCACGTCGCTTTTGTTTATGAGCTTGCAGGTCATGAAAATGACGTTAAGGATTCTTCTAGTGACTCACTGCTCACTGGGCTCTACCACTGATCTGTTTGTCAAATCAGCACCATGTCCTTCCCTGGGTGTGTGTAATTTCATGCTCAAAGGTGAATTTCTACATGGTTTTCAAATTGGAAAAGGAGTTTATATCCTTTACATGCTTTTCCTTTTCTACAACCCCCTCTGTCCTGGTAAGACTATTGTATGAAGGGACTTGGAGAAGGGCATATTTGTACTCCCCACCTCCCATGGCGTGGGTTCTCCAAAGGTCATATAGTGGGGGGTGTCTTCCACCTCCTCACCACCTCAGAAAAAGTTGGCAACTGGAGTTCACAAACGATGTGATGAAGAGTTTGGACACCCTCCACCCCGGCACGAGCATTCGCTCCTACTAGTTTCCACTGAACATGGTCACCATGTACCAGGACTTTGGAATCCATGATTTCTTTGAGGGTTTCTAGGGAGACACTCCTGGGAAAGGAAAACCCAAGCACCATGCAGCCAAAGGTACAGCTATCCAAAAACATTCAAAGTGCTTCACATCCAAGCCCTGATGGTTGGCACTTTCCTGGTGTAAAAAAATAGGGCGACAGATGAGCATGGAATCAAGCTCACCAACCATCAACACCTTGATACTGAAAATATTCTCAAAGCATATCGCCATTTCAACTCTTTTAGAATTCTCAAAATCTCTAAGCAAAATAACACTTTGAGGATTGTCTCTAATTACTGATTCATCTTATGCATCTTAATTGGCCTGGGAAGGTGGCGTTTATATAGGGTGATGAATATTAATATGGATACAGAGATGTTTGGTCATCATAATGGCAGCATGAGAGGACACATGGGTAGTGATCTCTATTTTACGCTAAGAATCCAATCGTGTCACCTCCTTTGATGCTGCATTGATGTCCACGTGGATCACGGTGTTTGGACATGACATTATTTTCCTCTTCACTTGTGCTGACGGTGGTGTTCAGAACAATTTCAGCTAGACACATCCCTTTGCTTCATGTAGAGGCTAGGTTCATCGGTTCAAAGATCTGAACTTCATGATCTCCTGCTGTTTTCTACGCAAGCCACGTGCCGGATCTCTGGAGTTAGGAAGGCTGGTGAATTGGTGATGCTTTGGACATGATCGTCACCTAAGGCATGTCACAAATGGAGTCAAGGGATATGATTATTGGTCAGCTCGTACGTGAGGAAATCCTTTCTATACCAAACCTGACCAGGACATGACCACCTTTACTAGGTTGAACGGCTCCAGAGTCAGGGATCAAATTTGAAGGGAAGGCCTCATTTTACTTTGAAGGCCTGTGAGAAATTGAACCCTTAAATGTTGACATTTAAAAATAAATAATTCTTTTCATTTGAAAATTTTAGTGTTAAAAAAATTCATTATTTATTAAAAACATTGTATAGAAAAAAAATGACAATAAGAAGAAATCCCAATTGATTCAACACTTACATGGAATTAGTGAGGTAAGCCATGTACATATGTTTTATCACTTCCAGAATATTTTTATGGGGATTACTCAAGAGTTTGTATAGAGGAGGAGAGACTAAAATAAAGGTTGAGAATGAAGAACATGTAAGGGTGATGGAATATGAGATTGGAAAAAATCCCATTTAGAAAGAGATTGATGCACTTGTTTTGTTAATGTGAACATAGCCATAACCATTAGGAGTACTGGTTTTTTGTATTGCATGTTCTTTGGCCTATTTATTTTTTGAAGGGAAATGTTTGTTTCCTATCATGCTAAAGTGATTAGATTAGTTGATAACTACTCGCAACCTTATATGAATGCATAATATGAAATTAGGGGTGAAAGTAGGCTCATGGGGTACTAAAGCTTAGTTCTGTCTAGGAATTGTTTTGAGAAGAGCTCAACTATTAGAACAGCTATGTTACAAGGCCAAAAGAGATCAGAAATCAAATCCCTAACATTAATAACAAAAACTAAAAATATTATCTTTGTTCAGTGCCAACATATCCACCTAAAACTAGTGTACTTATAACATTGTACATCCCTGGGAGATTTAAAATTGTTGATCCGTGTTGTGACCATTTGATCATTTCCATAATCAATGGTTTAAATAAATGACATAAAAGTAAAAAAATTAGAAGAATAACTTTTCCATGACATTTTACCTTACCTGTTGTGAAATGAACTTTTCTACATGCTATTAAAAGCATTGTATTATTATCTTTCCAGCTAAATAAGTTTTTTAGGATCCACATTTCCATTAATGGCAAAACAAAAGTTACAAATACCATCAAAAAAATAATTGATATGTTTGTCCATATGGACACAGTTCATTAGTAACTAACCATTCAATTTCAAACTCCACCTAATCCCTAAGCATTGTCTTCACCATAATAAACCTAAGTATTAGAAGACTTGAAAATTTATCTTTCAAACTTTAGTCTTGAGTNGAGAGGAATTGATAGGGATTCTCATTTATCTTTTCAAAACTCGGTGCATATAATTATTATTCAAAAGCATTGAAAAAAGTATCCTTCGGTGCACCTACCTAAAAGAAAAACCCCAGAATGTAAACTTAATGCTTTCAGGCAGCAACTTTTTTTATCAACCCCAATTTCAAAAACTATTTTTAGAATGGAATCATGTTCTCCCCATATTCTCAATTCAAAGTGATCAAACAAAAGCCCCAATTTTAGGTGGATTATGGATAGTCTCTAATGTGTCCAGAGACTTTCAGAGATCATTCTTTGTTTTGAGGGCGCTCAGGGTGCAGATCAGAGAGCCCACGGGGCACAGATTAGAGAGCCCTAAGGGTACAGATCAAAGAGCCCACAGAAGGAAGAGGAGGAAGAAGAAGGGGACTCAAGTTAAAAGGTGAGGCAAGTAGGAGGGGAGACATAATATGGGAGATCAGCACTATCAACCTGCACAGCTTGATTTGGGGAGATCAATATCAACCGTCGATCTCTAAGCCACCTTCATCGGGACCGTTCAACCTTGAGAACTTTAACATTCTGCTAACCCTTTTTCATCTGAATGAGTGAGCAACTTCTAATCGCAGAATGCTTCTCACCCGTTGATCTAGCCAACATCTTGTTCCAACCATAGATCTTCGCAGCCCCAACCACTTTCCACGGATGGACCATAGATGTTGATTAGGAAGAGGGAGATTACGATGATGATGATGATGATGATGATGATGATGATGATGATGAATATGCAATGCCAAGATCTTTACTTTGGTCTTCACTAAATTTTTCTAAGCTTCACCAACATTATAATAGAATGGTTATGAGTGATTATTCACTCCTATAAAGAATGCAATTTATGGAACTACCAAACTACTCAGTTTGGATCTTCCTATTTTAAGACATCGGACTAGGTCCATAAGTCTTGATTCTTCATGTGCACAAATCTAAGAACAGGAGGCTTCACAGGGCCCGAAATTTTGTATTTTTTTTTACTACTTCCTCAAATCATATTGAATTGTCAAATTATTCCTTGGAATGGGTGTTAGGAGCAATCCTTAATTTTTCACTCAACTGGATTCTCCCCCTGTCATGTAGACATCTCCATTCACTGAGCTCCCCCTAAAATTGCGATGATGAAGATGATGATGATGATGATGATGACGACGAATATGATGATGATGATGAATATGATAATGATGATACTGAAAATGATGATGATGAACATGATGAACATGATAATGGAGATGATGATGAATTGGATGATGATGATGTTGATGATGAATATGACTATGAAGATGAAGATGATGATGATGATTACGATGAATATGATGATGATGATCAAGATGATTATGCTGATAATAAAGACGTTAATGATGATGATGATAAGGAAGATGACAATGATGAGGAAGATCATGATGATGATATTGATGAAGACGACGAAGATGATGGTGATGACAATGAAAAGGATGATGATCATCATCTATGTTGTTGTCTTCATCACTATCATCTTCATCATCCTCATCGCCATCATCATCATCATCATCATCATCATCATCATCATCATCATTGTCATCATCATTGTGTTCGTCCTGGAAGGTACTTATGTATAGGATCTCACTATAAGCAATGCAACCAATACAAATTATGACAAAATCCTGGTTAAATTAAATTAAATTAAATTAAACTACACTAAATTAAAAACATAGAGTTGTTTAACTATAATTAATTTAAAATGGAAAAAAATATAAAATATGAAAATAAAAAAACCCAAAATAAACTAAAAAAAATATAAAATATGAAAATTAAAAAACCCAAAATAAACTAAACAAAAGATAAATATGCAAAATAAAAAAAGAAAACAAAACACCAAATATAAAATATGCAAATAATCAAACAAAAAATGTAGAATTCAAAAACACCCACGCACTAGCTCATTATCATTCAAAAACACCCGCGTTGGATCTACTCCGGCTCCCATTTGGGGGTTTTTGATTTCGAACTTTCACTGAAGGATCTGGAACAGGCTATGATGTTATTTTTACAGGAAGGTCGGGCGAAGGAATTTTCCTATTAGTGCATCATCCACTCCCTTCGCATGTGAACCCATGCTTCTAGAACCACCTACCTCACCTCGAGAATGGAAACAATGTTTAGACCTTTAGGTTTGTTTCCTTCTATGTTTTTCTTGATTACCTATTGTGTTTTTATTTTATTCATGGTTTTTTTCATTTTTGTGGATGTGCTGGAGATGAAATGGCTCAAATCTCCTTGCAATCATGAAGCACACGCTGTCGAGGTGAACTTGGGAAATTCAATGTGAGAAATAAAACCAACAGTTATCGAGGAAAAGGAGCAAGGGAATGAGATATTTTAATGCTGCCATGCCTGTGTTTGCTTGTTGTGAGAAATTCTGACAATATGTTTGAATGGAATGTAGTGGTTTTGTGGAGCTATATGATTGCAGGGTATGCTTTGAATGGGAAAGATGAAGAGGCTCTCAAGATGTGTTGGCAAGCATTGATGATGGGGATGAGGCTAAATGATTTTAATTTCTCAACAATGCATATGATTTGTGCAAACATCATGGCTTATGATCAGGGTAAGCAAGTTCATATCCTCACCATAAAATATGGTTTTGATTCATATGATTTTATGGGTATTTATCTAGTTGGCATGTCTGCAAAATGTGGGTTGTTTCTAGTTTTGTTCATTCTTTTTGGGAATCATGTCGAAATTCCCATGAATTGACATTTTAAATCTAGACTATGAATGTTTTAATAGTACGTTTGTTAGTTTTGCTTTGATAATGGAAACTTTTTGGAGTTTGAATCCCGAATGTTCTATAGCAAACTATTTTTGTTTGCTCAGAGTGGTTTTGAGGCTACTGAGCGGAGCTTTGTAGCAATTGTGGAACGCCATAGCTTGTCTTGAGTTGTACATGCATCATTGCTTTAAGTAATTAGTGAGACATCGACCCCATCCATAGCATTCTCGGTATAAACGAACAAAATCCCATTGCAACATGCATCAATTCTTGCAAATTCTAAGTGTAGGTAAGCATTGCGATAGAAGAACACAATATTCCCTCTGCGGTTTGTGGTTTCTTGTGTCGAGGATGGAAGAATATTCTACCAGGAGGAAAAGAAGCAGCAATGAGGGCTACCTTGGAATGCTTCCTAAGAAGAAACCCAAGCCTGAACCTTAGGAGAACAAATTCATGTCCAAGGTTTTGCTTCATAATGGTTTGAAGTTAACTCTGCAGTTAGAGGATGTCGTTGAAAAGATGTTGGTCGCCAAGTTTGTAAGGACTGTTAAGAGAAAAGCTGAGAAATAAATAATAGAAAATGGGTCAAGAAAGATTCATTGAATGTTGCAACAGCTTTGCATGTACTTACAGTAGTTATTTGGATGTTGCACAAAGCTGAATAGTATTTTCAAATGACATGATTTATCTTTCATAACTTATAGAATACTAAAGTTTGGTGATTAAGATTGCTATGCAAATTTGATGATTTCAACTTTACATACCAATTAGAAACCCCTTAGGTATATGGTTGGACTCTAAAGTATGAAAACCAAATCATGAAAAACCACTAAGAAATTTGAAATTAATCACTATACACCAAACTTTAAAATGAAATATTTTAAAGAATGCATAATAAATTCTAAGCAAAAAATCGTACTATTAAATTGCAAAGTTGCATTTATACAATATATTTCCTCTCAGTTCATGTGTAATTAAAAAAATTTGGATTAAATTCATTTTTTTGTATTTCCTTGCAGATAATTGAAATTTTTGTTTACTAAAACTCTGTTTATATTTTGATAATGCTTGCAGGGTGGCTCTTTGCGTTCTGATCATTGGAGAGCATAGGTGGATTTGGTTCTAAATACTGTGGCAATGAATGATTCAACTAATTCATCAATCCTGTGGTTTTGTGATGAGGAAAATGTCTAT
Source organism: Pseudotsuga menziesii (assembly GCA_001517045.1). Classification (NCBI taxonomy): domain Eukaryota; kingdom Viridiplantae; phylum Streptophyta; class Pinopsida; order Pinales; family Pinaceae; genus Pseudotsuga; species Pseudotsuga menziesii. The sequence continues at coordinate 60,083 of LPNX010517517.1, forward strand.
TGTTTCAAAGATGCACCATCTTTCACCCCCTTACCTATCTCAAGGGCGTGCACTATTTCGTAAAGGTCTCTCTCTTCCTCTCTCTTTATATGACATATACACACATGGTTGTAGAATGCATGTTGATGGGGTGAGTCTTAGAGTCAACAAGAAATTGAAGTATTCTCTTATAAGTTTAAAAAAATGTATTAATATGTGTGCTACAAAATCATTCCATGAGCTCCTTAAAGTGCATTCAGTTAGAACAAATATTTCCATATCTAAATATTATTTACTGGAAAGTTTTTTATTTTTAGCAACTGGGGCAATCGGCAACTAGAGTTGGGATGGTACTCGCGTGACATGGGGTCCATGGATCCATTCCCACTACCAATATACCCTAGGTGCCCCACACCCTTCGCAAGACATGTGACACAGGTAAACCCGGGTGGGATTTGATCTCGTGACCTCCAATTTACAACAAGTGACTTCATAAAAACTGATCAGCCAATGAGCCACACCCGTGCGGGATGTTATTTAATGGAAAGTTAACATTTCATAAATAACAAATATTAATTCGGAGTATTTAGTGACATTTTATTCATATAGTAAGACAACATGACTCTTTCCTCTGTTTTTTGTTTTATATTGTTTGACAGGATGGTTGTATTAACAGTGTCCACACATTTCCAATAAAATCCTATTTATATGTGTATTTAATATATTTCTATCTTAAACTTTAAAATTTGTGTGATGTTTTCATTTTAATACAATGGTTAAATAAATCTTGTCGAATACAAATAAAGCATTTAAATGCAAGTTGATATTCTGGTGGAAAATGTGTGCTGGATAGATTGATTGTTGATTTCCTTTGCAGTACATGTCGAATGTGACTCCAGAACCACATCTCTTGGTGGAATTACCCCAAGAACACACTTTCCAGACAGCATTAGCTGATTTAATTGTATGCCCATCTTTTAATTCATAGAGTATTTTGATATTTTCCATGCCTAGCAAAATGATCGCTTGTGTATAGGTCTAGGAATGGATCATTTATTTAATTCATAAATTTAATTTCCAGCCAACACAGTGGTTTTCCATTTATTAGGACAACTCTTTGCAAGCGGTATGGACCAATGGACCTGGCGAAAGTTGATTGATAAGGTAAGGGCTACATTATCCCTAGGCATTAATATTTTATATGACTTGCTTGTACCTATCATATAATATAACTTTTCTATTTTTATTTCTAGCCTCTTCATCATGCTTCATATCCAATATTTGTATAGAAACATAAAAATATCAAACTTAATTTCCTTTGTTGTGTTCTTGTTGTACCATTCCCTGCTTTTCCTTGGGTTTTAGAGTTCCTGCCTCATTTTTCCATTGCATTCTTAGGAGCAGTGTAGTAAGTAGTACTAGTGTTATGTTCACCTATTCTGCAGTGCACCATGCTCACATTTTGCATAGATTTTCCCTACGTTTAACTACTAAAGTTGACTGTTTGTAGATTTCCCTTGGTTCCCCACTATCACGAGGTTCTTTTTCACTAAGCAGTTCTAATGAAAATGGTGCATGGTTTGTCCTATTTTTGTAGAGAAATTGATGAATAAATAGCATCCTTGGATATTTCAGCATAAGTGCACATAACCTGATAATCTCAGTCTCTCAAAATACCCTTTCTAAGGAGAATTCGATCAACATCAATTGCAATTGCCTTTGTGGGTGCACTACATATCTTGGTGTTCGATCACATACAAGCTTGATAGAACATCCTGAACTTGAATTATTGGACTTTGAAGCCCAAATGTTCTATAACAAAATTTTTTTGTTTTCTCAGAGTGGTTTTGAGGCTACTCGGTGGAGCTTTGTAGAAATTATGGAACGCCAGAGCTTGTATTGAGTTGTACATGCATAATTGGTTTGAGTAATTAGTGAGACATCAACCCCAACCATATCAGTCTCTGTATAAACTTACTAAAGCCCATTGCATTCATCAATTCTTGCAAATTATAAGTGTAGGAAAGCGTTGTGATAGAAGAACACAATATTCCCTCTACAGTTTTCCATTTCTTGTGTCCAATATGGAAGAATATTCTACCAGGAGGAAAAGAAGAAGCAATGAGGGCTACCTTGGAGTTCTTCCTAAGATGAAACTCAAGCCTGAACCTGAGGAGAACAAATTCATGTTCAAGGTTTTGCTTCTTAATGGTTTGAATTTAACTCTGTAGTTGGAGGATGCTGTAGAAAATATGTCGGTTGCCAAGTTTGTAAGGAATGTTAGGAGAAAAGCTGAGAAATAAATAATAGAAAACGGGCCAAGAAAAATCCATTGGGGTCCCCAAGTCTATGTGGAATATGCAATGGGAGAATGAATAAATATGGAAATATCATATGCGATGATTCTCACAACAATCCCATGCTCGTACCTCTGCAAGCTCATCCCTGGACTTCCTCCCCTAAACTATTTCTTTAGTTTTTTGTAAGTCAACAAAAATGTATTTATATGTACGCTACAAAAGAATTCCATGAGCTCCTCAAAGTGCATTCTGTTAGAACAAATATTTCCATATATAAATATTTTTGCTGGAAAGTTAACATTCATAGATAACTAAGATTTATCTGGAGTATTTAGTGACATTTTATTCATGTAGTAAGACAACATGACTCTTTCCTCTGTTTTTTGTTTTATATTGTTTGACAGGGTGGTTGTATTAACAGTGTCCACACATTTCCAGTAAAAACCTATTTATATGTATATTTAATATATTTATGTCTTAAACTTTAAAATTTGTGTGTTGTTTTCGTTTTAATACAATGGTTAAAGAAATCTTGTCGAATACAAACACAAGTTTCCACATCAATGAGGCAACGATATAGTAATATAGCATTTAAATGTGAGTTGATATTCTAGTGGAAAATGTGTGCTAGATAGATTGATTGTTGATTTTTTTCACAGGACATGTGGAATGTGACTCTAGAACCACATCTCTTGGTGGAATTACCCAAACAACACACTTTCCAGAAAACATTAGTTGATTTAATTGTATGCCCATTTTTTATTTCATAGAGTATTTTTATATTTTCCATGCCTAACAAAATGACCACTTGTGTATAGGTCTCGGAATGGATTATTTTGTTTAATTTATAAATTTAATTTCCAGCGAACATAGTGGTTATCCATTTATTAGGACAACCCTTTGCAAGAGGTATGGGCCAATGGACTTGGCGAAAGGCGATTGATAAGGTAAGGGTTCTTGCATTGCCTACATTCTCCCTAGGCATTAATATTTTATATGACTTGCTTGTACTTGTTGTATAATATAAATTTTATATTTTCATTTCTTGCCTCTTCATCATGCTTCATATCCAGTGTTTCTATAGAAACATAAAAATATCAGACTTAACTGTCTTTGTTGCATTCTTGTTGTACCATTCCTTGCTTTTTTATGGGTTTTAGAGTTCCCACCTCATTTTTCCATTGCATTCTTAGTAGTAGTGTAGTAACTAGTACTAGTGTTATGTTCACCTATTATGCAGTGCACCGTACTCACATTTTGGACAGGTTTTCCCTACATTTAACTACTAAAGTTTAATGTTTGTAGCTTTCCCTTCGTTACCCGCTATCATGAGGTTGTTTTGCACTAAGCAGTTCTAATGGAAGTGGTGCATGGTTTTTCCTCTTTTTGTAGAGAAATTTATGAATAAATAATGTCCTTAGAGATTTCAAGAGACGTGCACATGACCTGATAGTCTCAGTCTCTCAGAATACCCTCTCTAATGAGAATTTGATCAACATCAATTGCAATTGCCTTTGTGGGTGCACTACATATCCTAGTGTTCGGTTCCATACAAGCTTGATAGAACCTCCCAGACTTGAACTATTGGAGTTTGAATCCCAGATGTTCTATAGAAAACTTTTTTTTTGCTCAAAGTGGTTTTGAGGCTACTAAGTGGAGCTTTGTAGAAATTGTGGAACGCCAGAGCTTGTCTTGAGTTGTACATGCATAATTGCTTTGAGTAATTAGTGAGACATCGACCCCATCCATAGTAGTCTCTGTATAAACTAACCAAATCCCATTGCATGCATCAATTATTGCAAATTCCAAGTGTAGGCAAGCGTGGCGATAGAAGAACACAATATTCCCTCTGCAGTTTTCCATTTATTGTGTCCAAGATGGAAGAATCTTCTACCAAGAGGAAAATAAGCAGCAATCAGGGCTACCTTGGACTGCTTCCTAAGAAGAAACTCAAGCTTGAACCTGAGGAGAAAAAAATCATGTTCAGGGTTTTGCTTCTTAATGGTTTGAATTTAACTCTGCAATTAGAGGATGCCATGGAAAATATTTTGGTCGTCGAGTTTGTAAGGACTGTTAGGAGAAAATCTAAGAAATAAATAATAGAAAAGGGGCCAAGAAAAATCCACTGGGGTCCCCAAGTCTATGTGGAAGATACAATGGGAGAATGAATAAATATGCAAACATCATATGCAATGATTCTCAAAACAAGCCCATGCTCGTAGCTTTGCAGGTTCATCCCTAAACTTCCTCCCCGAAACCGTTTCTTTAGTTTTTTTTATAAGTCAACAAAAAATGTATTTATATGTGCACTACAAAAGCATTCCATGAGCTCCTCAAAGTGCATTCTGTTAGAACAAATATTTCCATATCTAAATATTATTTGCTGGAAACTTAACATTCATAGATAACAAATATTTATCCAGAGTATTTAGTGACATTTTATTCATATAGTAAGACAAAATGACTATTTCCTCTGTTTTTTGTTTTATATCGTTTGACAGGATGGTGGTATTAACAGTGTGCACACATTTCCAGTAAAAATCTATTTATATGTGTATTTAATATATTTATGTCTTAAACTTTAAAATTTGTGTGTTGTTTTCATTTTAATACAATGGTTAAAGAAATATTGTTGAATACAAACACAAGTTGCTAGATCAGTGAGGGAATGGTATTGTAATATAGCATTTAAATGCGAGTTGATATTCTGGTGGAAAATGTTTGCTGCATAGATTGATTGTTGATTTCCTTTGTAGGGCATGTGGAATGTGACTCCAGAACCACATCTCTTTGTGGAATTACCCCAAGAACACACTTTCCAAACAACATTAGTTGTTTTTCTTTTTTTGTTAAGTGCCCTATGACTTGTTGGGAGAACCTTGGTTATATTACAAGTGTATTATGATAGATTTCTTGGTTTGGAATTGGAAGATTTGTTGGGGTTGAAACAGAGGTATATTTTCATTCTATAGCATTTGTCTTGTAGTAATAATTTTTAGGAATAGAGGCGACATTGCCACCTCTTGGCTATTGTTTGACAAATATCTAATGTCTAGCTTAGGATTTTCCTATTGAATATTTCTGAAGTGGATATAGTTATTAAGGATCATATTGAGTTTGAACCATTCAACCCTATCTACTCTTTAATCACTAAAGCCTCCATGATATCTTCAATTGACCCCATCTACCTAACTTGGAGTTGTTAGACACTAATCACAGCTTTTATGCCATTTTAAATCTTAATTCATCTTTCATTTTTTGTTTTATAAGATCTGAAATTTTTTGTCATTTACATGTTTAAACTCATCCCTAAAAAATCAAATAGCATGGTAGGTTTGCCCTAGTTTGTGGTTGGGAATTACCGTCTAGAAATATGCTCTGTAACACTAATTAAATCTGGTCTAAAACAAAATTAAAAGGTTGATTTGCAGGGTTGAAAACTTTAGAAATAAGTGAAATTCCTAGATCTTCCCTAGTTTTAGCCTCATGTGTACCTTATTTCAAATCTAACTAAAGGTTAAAACATTCTACTATCACAAATATTGGTTGCTGGTTGGAAAATACATATCATTTGCAAGTTTTTAGCAGCATTTAATTTATTAATTCAAATCTCAAATTTGAAGATATTTTCACATATACACTAATAAATTCTCAAACCCTGATTCTTCACTACCAAAATCCCTTATAGCATAAAATAGTCCATTGATCTTATCAATCCATTTAAGATTTTCTTCTGGAACTAAATCTTGTAATTGCAAATAATGCATCTCAATAAAAGCTAGAGACTAGAACCTATTTCCTTTACAGGACAGATATGGTGTTAACACTTTCCATTGTAGATAACATTGTAATACCTGCAACATCTATGACATAGCCCACTTGAATGGTGGTAGAGCAACTTATTGTAATTTTTAGTTTCTGTTATTTTATGCTTGGTTTGACAAGAGAATCCACAGATACACTTTAATAATTAGTAGTCGATAAATCATTACCTTGGATAACGTATCCCATTCAATTATTCCTAGTGGCATGATTATATGCATAGATTAAATTTTGTAAGCACTTATTCAAAACATAGCATATATTGTATATTGGTCTGATGTACACATTTCCATGTCGGCTTCTAATTACTTGAAATATTTCCATACTTATTCATCACAGCCAAATAGGGTCCTTACATAATGGTCTTATTCGCACCCTCTATGCATAGGACCCTATTTGGCTGTGATGAATAAGTACGGAAATATTGCAAGTAATTAGAAGCCTACATGGAAATGTGTACATCATACCAATATACAATAGATGCTATGTTTTGAATCAGTTCTTACAAAATTTAATCTAGGCATATAGTCATGTCACTAGAAATAATTGAATGGGACAAGTTATCCAAGGTATTGATTTATTGACAGCTAATTCTTGAAGTGTATCTGTGGATTCTCCTGTCCATAGACACAAAAACTCCACGAGACTACACATCAATCACAAGCACTTATTGAAGATCCAAAACTGTTGAAAGGAAGGTGCCTTTCCACAGTTTTTTAATTTTTTTTGAAACCTCCAGGTTTCATCTCAATATCGACAAACTTTTGTCATGGGTATTGCAAAACCGTTGAAACCCAGGGTGGATTTCCACAAATACCATCTCTATAGCGATGCAGTTTCATGGAACAATTATCGTTCAACTTGCATATTTTGTCGATAGATATTGGTTTTCCACAGTTTTGCATGGAAGAAGTTTCTGTTCAAATTCCAAAATTCGTCGATAAAGAGACAATATTTCATCGAAATTGTTTCACGATTTTGCATGGAAACAAATTTTTTCCTAGCAGTTTTTGGCCATATTTTCGTCGTTATAGGGACGAAAGTTTTGTTGATAGAGCAATGAAACGTATAAAATGAATTAAAAAAAATCAATTTCAAGGCCACCGTATAGAAGACACGTGGCGTGAAAATGTCGTCTCTATATAGATGCCTTATAAAGTTTGTCGTTAGATCAACGAAATAAGTGCCATGAAAAATTAAGACCGTTATCGTCGCAATTGAGACGACAAAACGTGGAAATAGCAACGAAAAACCATCGCAAATTTTCTCATATGTATTAGTGTCTGGTATGACTTCTCTTACCCAAGCAGCTTTTCTCTTTCAAGAGATATACATAGCAGCATGTGATGATCCTTAGATGTTATTATTTCAGGAGAGGGTTAATCTTCCATCATTTTGGGAGGTACATCTTCTTCATGTACTTGTTCAAGTTGAGACCTTCTATCAAGGATTTGAATTCCTTGAATTTCCTAAACACTTCACTCTTATTCTTCAAGAAGTATATCCAAGTATTTCTTGAATAGTCATCAATAAATGTGACATATTACTCATATCCACTTAAGGATATGGAGGGCATAAGACCACATACATGAGAAAGAATCAATTCCAACATACCTTCGGTCTTTGTTTCACTTTTCGGAAAGGGATTCTCGATGTTCTTTCCCTTTACAGATCCCTTGCAAGTTTCCTCGTATTCTATCTCTGGATCTAGTAACCCTGTTACCACCTTTCTCACATAGGGAAATGCTTTGTAGTTGATGTGAGCAAGTCTCCCATGCCACAGTTCATTTGAGCTGGTAGTCTCATGGACAAGTGCTATCTCTGGATGTCCTTTGAATTTGTACAGTCCTACTTCTTCTTCTCCAATGACTATAGCATCTTCAAGTGTCTTTCCTTTGGACCACATAAGTACTTGTCCATCGATAAAAGAAACTCTATATTCTTTCTTACCTAGAGTAGAGATGGAAATTAGGTTATTTTTCAAATCTAGTACATATAGTACTTCATTCATCTTCATGGAAGTCCTGGAGTCAAGATTGTATCTTGATTCACTAATACCTTTGATGGGGTATTGATATTCATCTCCCAATGATACCTTCTAGGGAAATTTCTTTTCTTCAATTCTTGACAAATTTTTCTTCTTCCCTGTCATGTTCTTAGAGGAACCACTATCAATAATCCATGTGTCTTCTCCAAGTGTTACAGACCTAGAGAGTGCATAGAATAACACATATTCTTCTACATCTTCACCTCTAGTTTTCTTTCAAGGCTTTTCTTCTTCTACATCTTCATATTCAAGGCCTTTATTGTTCTACATCTTCATCTTCAGCTAGATGAGCATGATGTCTCTTGTTTTTCTTATTCTTTGGTGATGGGCATTCTCTAGAAATATGCCATGTCTTATGAAAGTTGTAACATTCATACTTTGAGTAATCCTTCCTCTTCTTCTGAAATTTATTCTTTGAAGGTTTATGATTACTCTTCTTGAAGTTTTATTGTTTTCTTCCTTTAGTATGGGTATCTGTTAGATTTTTATCATTTAAGAAATATGATCTAGGATCTTATCTGGGAGAATAACATGCACAGAAATAATCACAAGAGACAAGAGACACAAATATTTTCCTCAGGGAAACCATAAAGGAGAAAACCCCGCAACTTCCTTAGAGATAGAATGAGCACCAATGGCAGCGGTAAAACCCAAAGATAGAAAATATGAACTCCAACAGTTGTTCTCTCTCTCGCTTGTGTGACAACTTCCTCTCTCACTCATGCGCCCCATTTGAGTGAGTGTGTGTGTAAAATAGAGAGGCTCACTCTCTATTTATACTAATTTCCTACTTGAAAATTACTTACCAGGGCCAACATTTCTAGGAGAGTCTAATAACCCTACTGCCCCACAACTTTGGGGACTTTGCCCTCTGATCAACAAGGAGGGTTAACCTTAACTCAATTGTGGGGACTATTTCCCTAACTTACAATGGAGGGTTAACCTCATTGAATTTACATGACTTTATTATATTAATGACTCTCTCGATAGGAACATCTAGGTATAATGAAATACAAATGATTCTCCCGATAGGAACATCGGGGTACAATATAATATATACAAGTGAATACATTCCGAATTTACAAATACATCAACATTCCCTCTTAACTAGGAAGGTATTCTCTTGACACAATTCATCAGCACAAGTCTTCTTCTCTGGATCATCATTGAAGTTGGATCATCACTGGATCATCATCATCACTTCTTCCGCTATCTCGATCAGTCACTGCTATCTCTCAATTCTACTCATCATAGGAAGTTCTACAAAACCAGCCCTTTTTCATGCTTATTGTAGGCCTAGCCTCCATGTAGGTATTCATCTTCTTCAACACTTATATCTGACCCAGTCATAAAGGCACACCCAATACTTACATCTGACCATGGGAGGAACACATCCACCACCATGTCAGAAAGGCACACCTAGCACTCACATATGACCATGGGAGGAACACATCCACCACCATGTCGAAAAGGACCAGCACTCACATATGAGACCATGGGAGGCCCAGCCTACCACCATGTCAGAAAGGCTCATCCAACACTTATATCTGACCCAGTCAGAAAGGCCCAGTAGTCACATATGACCATGGGAGGCCCATCCTGCCACCATGTCAGAAAGGCCCAGCACTCACATCTAACCATGGGAGGCCGAGCTTGCCACCATGTCAAAAAGGCTCATCCAACACTTATATCTGACCCGTTCAAAAAGGATCTACACTTACATATGACCTAGTCAAAAAGGCTCTGCACTTACATCTGACCATGGGAGGCCCAGCCTACCACCATGTCAGAAAGGCTCTACACTTACATCTGACCATGGAAGGAACCAATCCTACCATGTCAGAAAGACTCTCGAACTCATCACCTCTTCTTGGAGGGAACCTTGATCTGGAGAATACCAAGCTTCTCCCTGAAGTACTCGAACTTCATTCTGGCCATTTCTAGCATAGAATCACATCAAGGCTGATTATGTCCAAGGATAACCTGCGAGCTTCGCCAAGACCAATCACATCTGAGGACAACCTATAGGATTGTTTACGTCTGAGCCACCTATGAGCTTCACTAGGATTTTATGCTCAAACAACCTGTCTCGCTGGCTATGCTAGAACTCCCTCTTTCGAGAGATCTTGATATGGATCACATACTAGAGCTTCACTGCTCCTCTCTACATCATTCAAAAATGCAAGTAAGATCAATCAAATCAAATAGTAGTTTTCAAAATAAACATACTACCTCCCAAATAGCTGAACAAGTGGCAACATATTTTTCCCCAACTGTACATAATTCCACGTAGGACTGCTTCCTGCTAAACGAAGAGATCACTCCTAATTCCATATTGAAGTAGAACCCCGAAGTGCTCTTCCTATCAATGGTACTTCCTGCCCAATCTAAATCCACATGACCTTCCGGGTTAATCTTTTGATTTTCCTCATACTTGATCCCATACTCAACTGTACCCTTCAGTTACCTCACTGCATGCTTTGCAACCATCAGGTGAACATGTCTCAATGTGTTCACAGCAAAGCAAATATTTGGTCTCGTATTCGTCAGGTACATCAAGGAACAAATCATCTGACGATTCATCATAGCATCAATTGAATCTGATGAAGCATCACTAAATAGATTCAGGTTCAATTCCACAGGTGTGGTCATGGCCTTGCAATCCATCATCCTGAACATCTTCAGGATATCCACTACATACTTCCCTTGTTCCCAGGGAGATTACATCTGCATTCTACCAGACATCCATGCCTAGAAAGTAGTGCATCATATCCAAGTTGGGGATGATTTTAGGGGCGAATTTTAGCCCAGCGGGCTATTTTTCCATGTTTTTCTCCCAAAAAAGATTCGCCATTTTGCATTTTTTGAAGCCCCGTTTCGCCCAATTTTGATGGGGTAAAATGTTTTCACCCTAAAAATTGCCAAATTATTATATAAACGATATAAAATCCTTGGAAATTAAAATATTTTTTGAAAAATANATCCAAGTCCTTCGTCTTGAACTCGGCAGTAAGTCTCCTTCTTACAACATTAATGAGTTCCTCTTTTTTGTCAAGAACAAGTCATTGACATATAATAGGAGCATCGCTGGTATTCCACCTTCAACCTTGAAGTAAAGGTTGGAATCCTCTTTACTCTCAGTAAATCCTAGTGTCATCAGTAATCTATCCATCCTATCATACCATGTCGAATCTCGAGATCTTATGCAGTCACTCCCTTTGAAGTGGATCATCATTCTCCCTCCGCCTTTTATACTCTATGCATTGAAACATTTTGTATAGAAGTGACAAGTAGCTTCCTCTTCTACTAATATTCTATGTATCCATATAGGGTCACTGGATACCAAGATCCTCTATCTTGAACCTTTTCAATATTTCTTGTTGCACCTATCTAAGAGCTTGCAATCCTCTATAGGATTTCATCGTCAACATTGTAGCAAAGGTTAAGATCTTCGTCACTCTAGGTGATATTCAAGATCCTCATGTATGTGTTATCCTATGGGTGTCTTTTGAGCTCGTACAAGGCCTTCTTTCATTTGCACACATGATTCTTCATGTCATATGTCTTAACTTCTAGTGGCTGCAAATTTCTCTTCATAGTCTATGCCTTATTTCCATGAGAAGCCTCGTGCTACGAATATTTCCTTGTATCCCATGATGTTTCCATCTAGTGTGGATCGTGTAGATACATATGGAATACATTACAAACTTTCCTTCAGGTCTTGATACTGCATCCTAGACATCATTCTTCTTGAAGGGAAACTAGAAGGCTCTGCATCAATGATGTCGCTCAACAGTGTCACATAACTAGAGTGTCTGTGAGCCCTCTTTCTTTCTTTGAAATTATTGTCATATTATTCTTCATCTTGGATTCTTTCTTGAACTATCGTCATTTTTTCTTCTGAACAAGGCTCATCCTTCTTTTCTTGTAGGTGATTGTACGCGATATTTCCTACAAGTCAAATGCATTAGTTGTATGGTTAGAAACATTTCATAAAGTATATTCATAATGAAAAATTATTTTTCATCAAGATATAATCATGCAACTATTTTATCCAATACAACATTCATCCTTATCTTATGGAAACTTCCTAGATTCCTTCCATCTCTACAAGGACAACATTGAGATTGTGCACCAATCCAATATGTCAGCAAAGAGGTTTCATTCTAGATAAGTAGCAATGGACAGTTGTATAGAACCATGAGATACTTACCCATCACATGCATATTAGTAGTATACTATCATTAATGAAAACAATCTATCATGCATAACACATCAACTAAATATAAACAATTGCATGAAAAAATAATATCATGAAATGACAATTGAATACTTATCTTTATGTGTTTCGTGGGTAGACTCCTTTTAGCTTCATCATCTTGTTCATTCATAACAGCATCATTTCTTATCCAAATGCTAAGATGAATAATAGGTTCTTCAAGAATTGAGTTTTTCATATTCCTCATTGCTTGAGGGATCTTCTTTGAATTGTGAGCGCTTGATCTTCAGTTTCTCCCATCTTCTCTTCTCTTATCATGAGTCGAGCTTCTTCTTGTGTGCACTCTTAACAAAGTCTACTGAAAGTAATCACTTCCTTCTAGAACACATTCCTCAAATGAATGAATCCCATGATCCTGGGAGGCCATTCAAGGTGGTTATCGCAACTTCTGCATCCTCCACTTCTTCTTCTACTGCTCCAAGTTGTTCTTTGATTTGAGAGACCCTTGTAAAGTATGACTGTATGGTCTCTACATTCTTCACATTCTTCAACTGGTTTCTCAAAGTCATCTTTCAATTTATGGTCTTCCCTTCAAATAGCTTGGTCAAGGAATCAAAACATCTCTTTAGGTGTCTTTAGAGAAGACACTTGTGGTATAAGGTGATCCTTGATTGAATCATCAATGATATTCCTGGCCTTGACCAAGTTCTTCTTGTGTAAGGCTTTTAGCCTCATCTTCCTCTGGAACTAGAACCTCTCTACTTATATAGGTGTCCAATTCATTTCCTTCAAGAACTAGTGAAATCCTATACTTCCATGCTTGAAGTTGTCAGCCTCACCAAGCTTGTCATCAAGCTGGTGTGATTAGTCATTTTGAAATGAGAACCTCAATTGTAAATAGCAAAATATTAGATCTTACTGATTTGAGGTGTCCATCCTGGTTCCGGAGCTGGACGATCTAGGATTTGTCAGAGAAATCCTAATTTTCAAAAATTGTAATTTCAAAATTATGATTGGATAGAAAGATAGGCCTCTTCAAGGTGAGCTATCCAATTTACTCCCTTTCTGAAAAAAGTGGAGGGAAGCTCTCAGAACAAGAAGCCCTAGTTTACCAATTTCTTCTACATAAATGCCTGATACTGTTTCTGCGGTATCTTTGAAAGTAATTATCCTCTATGTCTACAATTTCGTAATGAGGTAACCTCATATGTCCTCTTTCAAAAACCATAGGTTTTACCAGAATTGGTTTCGCCAATTGGGACTTATGAGAGTTTTCCCAAGGTGACGTATTTCAGTACTTTTCATCATAACAAAGTTGTACGGACTTCCACATGTCACTATTTCACCTTCGAGGTCTGAAAATCTTACCACATAAATTAAATTCTACGCCCTATCTAGAACATCTTGTGAAATTTCATTTGCACCTTTTTATCCCGAGATATAGAAATTCTCCGTAGGTGTCATGTTTAGGGATGAATCCTGGAAGAGGCTACAATCTTGATTTGGAGGAAACATATCTCCCAGAATATAGTGAATCTAAGGCTGAAATATTTACACAGGGTACATCAGGATTTTATCTGCGTCCTGTGAAAATTTCATCCCTAAGACTTCTTCAATCCCGAGATATAGCGAATGAACCAAAACTACCCGTTTTAGTATTTTAGGGTTTTTCAAGCCCAGGGTCAAACTAGGGCTTTACTTTGCTGAAGTTTTACCCAACAAAAAATATCGACCTTGGTCTCTAAATTTTGATTTTGATGAGGAGGGAAATCCTATGCTGGGGTCACTCAAAACTTCCTCTTCTATAAAAAACCTTAATTTCCCGCACCAAAAACTAAAAATGCCCGGAATCAAATTCTGCTTCAACATAAAGATGTACCCTTCAATGGAGAGTTAGCCTAGCCACATTTTGTTGATGGATTATGGAGAGAGACCCAAAAAGTAAGAAGCCCTATCTTTTGTAGCTGCACAGTGTCTTCTTCTTAGGTTAGCTCTGATACCATGTTATATTTTTATCATTTAAGCAATATTATCTAGGATCTTATCTGAGAGAATAACATGCACAGCAATGATCACAAGAGACAAGAGACACAAATATTTTCCTACGGGAAACCATAAAGGAGAAATCCCCACAAATTCCTCAGAGATAGAATGAGCACCAATGGAAGTAGTAAAACCCAAATATAGAAAAGATGATCTCCAATCGTTGTTCTCTCTCTCACTTGTGTGAGAAATTCCTCTCTCACTCATGCACCCCAATTGAGTGAGTTTGTGTATAAAATAGAGAGGCTCACTCTCTATTTATACTAATTTCTGACTTGACAATTACTTACCAAGGCCGACATCTCTAGGAGAGTCTAATAACCCTAATGCCCCACAAATGTGGGGACATTTCCCTCCAATCAACAAGGATGGTTAACCTTAACTCAATTTTGGGGACTATTGCCCCGACTTACAATGGAGGGTTAACCTCATTGACTTTACATGAATTTATTATATTAATGACTCTCCCGATTGGAACATCGTGGTACAATGAAATACAAATGATTCTACCGATAGAAACATCGGGGTACAATATAATATATATAAGTGAATACATTCCTAAGTTACAAATACATCAACAGTATCTATAGCCTAATCATCTTCTCTGAGGAGATATTCTCTATTGGATACTCTAGGTTATTCTTGTGTGGAAATCTTCTCATACTATGTCAAACTTCATACTTTCTTTTCTGGCACACAGAGTATGAATGAATGAGTCCCAAGGTCTAGTGAGACCATTGAAATAAGTCATAACTAGTTTATCCTCATCAAGGGTGTCTCCAATACCACTTAGTTTCTCTTTGAACTGGCAGACCCTTATGAATTAATCTTGAATAGATTATCCTTTTCTCATATTGGTTCCCTTCAGTTGGGCTCTCAAATTAATCTTTATGTTGATACATTCTAGAAAGTGTATCATACATTTTCTTAGGTGTCTTCATATATGACACTTGAGGGATCAATTGATCCTTAATAGAATAAAAAATGATCCTCATTGAATTGATTAGATCGTGTTCATCCTTCTCCTTAGCTCCATCTTCTTCAGGTTCTGCAATCTCATCATTGATGTACTTCTCAAGACCATTCTCTTTCAGAATGAGACCAATCCTGTACTTCCAAGCCAGGTGTTGCTGCTACAACTATTATCCCAAAAAAAAATTACTTTTTAGGCCCCCCTACTCTTTCTATCTTTTAGAAAATATTTGAAAGTCTATCTTTACCGTGCAAGAGTTTCTTCGTGACTTAGGTTTTTTTTGCAAAAGAAAACTTCTTTTTTCCACCCAATGTATCGGATGAACTCCTGAAGTTCATCCGACGTATTAGAAGAGTTGTTCGAAGGCTTTCTGATTCTCTCTATCTTACGCTTCCGAAAATTCTTGCAAAAGCTTCCTGGTACATCGAATGTATCTTGGTCTATGGTATCAGAAAACATTTTTCGATGCTCCTCAGTCGATTATCAGAATTCTTTCTAACGCATCGAGTCGTCCTGTTGTTTCATTTTCCGATGTCCGCAAAATATTTTGTTTTTTCTACTCGTTGTTTTGATTGTTTGTTTATGAGTTTTCTGAAATCCTAATGATGATTTCCTTTTCGATGCTTCGGATGCATAGTCTGGTGCATAGCTGATCTTCTTCTCGAACGATTTTTTGATGTCGGGGAGGGTGTTAGTAGTGTGTCTTATCGATTGATATTTGTCCTGTTTCGGTAGCTTATTGTTTTAGCTACTCAATTAACATCGGGCCTGTTCTTTCCTACCATATGAATCCCTCTCGTTTGCTTGTGGGATCAGTTCTAATATGATTATTGGTGCTAACATGGTTTCCCGCTCGAGGCCATTTATTATGCTTACCCTCGTTTTAAGCCTATAAAATCTCATAAGGAGATATTCTATGGTTATTGTTGGTCATTTGAAATCTACAGAGCTAACAGTAGACTGAGTGAGTCTAGTTAACAGGGATCATGCTTTTCCAAGTCATATAAACATCTAGGTAGGATCTTACTCACTAATTTTTCATGTTGCTTCGCAGTGCATGTTGTAGCGATTTGGTTGGGTTAGTTTTTCCCGTTTTCATGGGGTTTTTTAGACTTTGAGGTCATAATTTTTTTGTGAAGATTCATTCTTGAGTTATCCAGGGCCTTCGATTTTCTTTATTTCACTAGACATTGTTTCCCAACTCCTGCCATGAGGACTTCCCTGACAGTTGTCCGTAGTAGGAGGGAAGTGGGAAGATGATCGTTTCACCACCTACACCACTCCTTCATTTCATTAATCATAAGGTGGCGGGATTGTGGCAATTGGCCGGTTGGAATAGTCATTTTGTGGAGTGCCATAAATTTCCATTTAAGGTGAAAAGCCTGGTTATCCATGAGATTTTTCCACCAAGGTATCTTTGAGTTTTTCCTCTCTCATTGACAGTGTTGATGATGGTATGCTATGAAAGATGTGTTGCCTTGGTGAGAGCCTTAGGGCCTGTACAGTAGAGTAATTTCATGTGACCCTTGTCCAGTGTGCATCTAGAAATCTTTGATCATGTTGTTTATCTTTTCATTTTCACGAAAGCACATTTTAATGTGGAAGCAAAAGTTTGGTCAATATGCATTATGATGATTTGGTAAAAATATTTCTGGTTAAAACTGGTTCTATGTATTGTATAATTTGTCAATTACAGTTATAGATTTGGAATATATTAAATCTAACATGCTGTCATATGATCAAAACAGCCTCGTATTTTGTATAACAATATGCCTTGGAAGGGGAAAAAGAAGGTGCAAGCCACGGATGAAGATCCGAAGATAGAGTTCATAACACAAGTTGAAGTTATATATGAAGATACCAAAGCTGTCACGGGCATTGAACCTGAGTACAAGTGGGGGGGAATCTACCAAATGATCACCAATCGAAGTGTCTCAAATACACGATTAGAGGATTTACCAATATATGCCAATATATAAGAGAGGTCAGCAATCATGAAGGTTTCCAAGCAACCGAAAATTTTTCCATGTGCAAAAGTAATAGGCTAGATCCTCCTGAGGGCTGATGTAACAAAAATGATTTTTTCAAATACTAAACAACAAAGTTATGCTGCTTATATCCCAACTTATGTAGCTCAGGCCTATAAGCTACCCACGCGCCAAAATTATCTAATAGAAGAGTGGTTAAAGGGCCTTGACCTAAATTTTTTGGACAATGTCAAAAGAATGATAGTTCCCGGAAAAAAAAAATTGTACAAGGCCTTCAGGGGAATATGAAACTACACACCTACGTGCTCCTTATGGGTTGATAGCATTAATGTTGAACATGATCTTTGGAATAAAAAATGGAAATAATTACAAACTGAGCTAGGTACCAGTGATTTTCTTTGTGGCCACTCAAGGCACAATTTTTAACGGGGCCAATATAGTGTCTAACAGTTTGTCCTCAGGAATAAGTATAGCAGTGGGAGAAGTCTCACAAAAGAAGTCAGAGTTCTATATGAGCTCTTTTCTAATCGATTGTATTCTATGCACATAGTTGTTCCTAGCTATGAAGTGCCAATGGGATAAATCCAAAACTCCTGTGTATGTTGCATATCAGTTGTTTTGGGAACACAAATATTTCAACCATTATAAGAGTATTTGTGAAGACTTCATACATTAGAGGAAATTTAAACTCAAAATGGGCCTCCGAAAATGAATTAATAAAATAATAGTTAAAATAATAAAATAATATTTATTAATTTTGGAGGAAGAAAGGAAAAAAACTACTTTTTTGTTTGTATTTTTGACATATCTCCCTGTGTTTTTACTTAAATTTCGATCGGGAGATCTCGTTGGATGCAAAATTAAATTCTGCATCCAACGAGCTCTCCCGATTGAAATTTGAGTAAAAACACACAAAGATATGTCAAAAATACAAAAAAAAAAAAGTTTTTTTTTTTTTGATACCTATCCCCAAATTTATATTAAAAAAATGTTTAAGACCTATACAGTATTTCAAATTTAAAGCAATTTCATTGGCTAACACATGATGACATGGAATTTGAATCAAAGTTAAAAGGCCCATTTTGAGTTGAAATTTCCTCTAATGATGCCACTATAAAAATTAATATTCCCTGCTGAGTGTGATTGCATTGAATAATCCTTGAAGATTGTACAGGATAATGGTCATTATTTCTTGACAAAGGAAGGCCTATATCTGAGGATGTTTGGTAGAACATGTTTATGTAATTGTAACTCAGAAATGTATTCCCTTGCATATCTTATGTATTATATCTCCATGTTTATTCCATGAAGTGTTTGGGTCATGTCATTCCCCGATGTTCCATTCGGGAGGTTCTATAATGTAAACAAGTCATGTCAAGTCATTGTGGGTAACCCTCCTATTGATCAAGGGTTAAAGTCCCCGTACTTTTGGGGCACTAGGGTTATTAGACTCTCCTAGTGAAGTCATCCCTAGTGAGTTATTTTCAAGTCAAGAATTAGTATAAATAGAGAGTGAGTCTCTCTATTTATCACACACTCACTCACACTCAGTTGTAGCGCATAGCTGAGGGAGAAGAAGGTGCTATGGCTAGAAAGGAAGAGGCTACTGCTGTCGAGAAATCATCTTACTGTTTTGGGTTTTACTTTGGTGCTGATTCTATCTTTGAGGAATTTGCGGGGTTTTCTCCATTTATGGTTTCCCCGAGGAAAAACATTGTGTTCATTGTCTCTTGTTTTTAATTGTTGTGCTTGTTATTCTCTCATTTAAATATCCTAACATAATGCTAGCTTGAATGATAAAATTCTAACATGGTATCAGAGCTAACCTAAGAAGAAGAAGACACTGTGTAGCTGTGGGAACTAGGGGTTCCTACTTTTTGGATCTCTCTCCACAAATTTTAAGCAAAAGAAGGTTGGACTAACTCTCCTCCCTAGGGAGCATCTTTCTATTGAAGCAGAATCTGATTCTGAGCTTTTTCAGTTTTGGACCCGACATCACTGCCGAAAATTAGGCTTTCCATACAAGTGGAATTTTTGAGTGAGCCTAGGCCTGGATTGATTTCCTCCTCAAAATCAAAGTTTAGAGATCAAGATCAAAGCATTTGGTTGGATAGAACTCTAGAAAACTCAAACCCTAGTCTTCTCTTCAACCAGCTCTGCAGAATTTCAACTCCAGATCCAGATCCGACATATTAACCTGGTAAGATCTAAATATTTTGTATTTCCATTTGATTTTCTCAATTAAGATGTCTCATCATACCAATATTGATGAAAATCTTTAGGGATATGATAACTTCTGAGCCTGGAAGTATAGGATCTCCCTGGTCCTGGAAGAAAATGAGTTGGACTCCTATATCAATGAGGAGGTTCCAGTTCCAGAGGGAGATGAGGCTAAGGCCTTACACAAGAAGAAGTTGGTTATGGCTAAGAGGATTATTGCTGATTCAATCAAGGATAACCTCATACCACAGGTGTCCTCCCTAAAGAAACCTAAAGCTATGTTCGATTCCCTAACCAAACTATTTGAAGGGAAGAACATAAACTAGAAGATGACTCTAAGAAACCAACTGAAGAATGTAAATATCTAGAATGCAGAGACCATCCGGTAGTACTTTACAAGGGTCTCTCATTTCAAGGAATAGCTGGAAGCAGTAGATTAAGAAGTGGAGAATGCAAAGATTGTAATGACCACCTTGAATGGTCTCCCTAA
This sequence comes from Pseudotsuga menziesii, assembly GCA_001517045.1. NCBI lineage: Eukaryota > Viridiplantae > Streptophyta > Pinopsida > Pinales > Pinaceae > Pseudotsuga > Pseudotsuga menziesii. The sequence goes on from LPNX010517517.1 coordinate 80,164, forward strand.
ATCATGGGACTCCTTTATTCAAGGAATCTGTGCCAAAAAGAAGTTAGTCAAGTTCACTAGACTATGGGAAGAATGCTCTCAAGAAGAAGCTCGGATAGTAGTTTGAGAAGAAAATATGGTAAGTGAAGATCAAGCTCTCACAGTTCACTCCAAGAAAAGTAGAAGAAGCTCTCATCACTCCAAAGGTAAGAACTTCCACCAGAAAGATAACACTAGAAAAGATTTATCTAAATTAAGATGCTATACATGTGATGAAAGCGGACACTTTGCCAAAGACTGTCCTAGAAACAAGATTAACTCTCATAAGAAGAAGGGAAACAAGAGAAGACATCATGCTCATGCTGCAGAGGATGATGAACCTTCTACAAAGAGAATCAGACATGAAAGTGATGATTCCTCAAGTGATGAAAAATATGTGTTGATCTCAGCTCTCATGAGAACTATCTTACATGGAAGCAATGATTGTCTTATAGACAGTGGTGCTTCCAAACATATGACGGGATTCAAAGAATCCTTTGTGAAACTATCTGAACATGACTCACCTCACAAGGTGAAACTTGGGGATGACTACCAGTATCCAATAAAAGGTAGTGGGGAATTGATATGGATTTATGCAGGAACACAACATAATACACAAATAACCATAGCAACAAATATGCAGCAGAAATAAAACTTCATTTCATTAATCAATAAATGAAACTTGTTTACATACAGAATGGAAATAAACTAGCTAGAGTGCTGGTAGCTTATCTCTGAGAAGAGATGTGGCGGCCTCTGAACTATGTGTTACAATCAGGATCGAAGGCCTATATATTATTGAGAAACAATGGAAACCCTACACATCCAAAAACCTAACCATAGGACATGAAAACGCCTTAATGTGGGCCCCGTTGGGTAACTTGGTACATCATTTTCTCGGGGTCGTAACTTTAGCATACTACCTCTGTTTGATGTGCATGATATATTGTTAGAAAGATATGTTTAAGGACTACATCCATAGTTACAAAATATTAAGTTTGAAACAGACTCATATTTTCTCGACCATTCGATGCCAAAAAAACATCGTTTAGGGCCTCAAAACGGCTCCAGAAGTTTAGGACCCGAAAACTGCCAAAAAATAGTAACTTGTGCTACAATTAAGGAAACTGGAAAACTAAAAGAAACAATGGTGGGGATCCAAGAGGAATAGGTGGGTGGCAACCAATATCCTCCTGGATCATTCCTCCCCCCTTAGGAAGCAATGGTCCCCATTGCATTGAGTTCCTCCATGAGATGAGGAAACTTCTATTGAACTTGGTCCCTGGTGATCCACTTTCCCTGGTGAAGGAGTTGGCCTGCTTTGACAACTCGATATAGCTGGATCTTCTGTTGGTGGGTGTTCTTGATCTGTGTGTCCATAATCCGATCAGCGGTGGATTGTTCCATGCAGTTGGGGTTTAACTTTGTTGGTGTGAGTTGTTCTGCCATGTCTGATGTGTCCAGTAGAGGTGGAAAGTAGGGCCGAAGGTGGTCCACATTGAACACTGGGTGCAGACCAAGGAATGGTGGAATACTAAGCTCAAAGGCATTGTCCTTGATAGCCTTGGTGATGGTGTATGTCCCATATCGGAGTGGGCAAATCTTGAGGTGGGGTCCAGCAAGGCGCTGCTTCTGCAAATGTAGCCACACTTTGTCGCCCACCTAGAAGTTGTGTTTCACCTGATGTTGATCATGTCACTGCTTGTACTTAGCATTGGATCTGTCCAATATGTCATGAACCTATTGGAAAATGTGATGAATGCGCTCAATGAAGTTGTTTTCCTTGGAAACTTCAGACTGGATATGAGCTGAATCAGCCTGAGTAGCTACAAATGGCATGGCTACGTCAATGGGACATAATGGCTGGAATCCCAAGCCCACCTGAAAGGGGCTGTGATTGGTTGAGCTATGGAGGGCCCGCTTATAGCTGTGTTGTACATAGGGGAGGCTCTCATCCCATGTGCATGGATTCTTTGAGTTGTACATGTGCAAAATGTGTACGATCATCCTATTGATGACCTCTATCTGCCCATCAGTCTGGGGATGGAAAGCTATGGACTTTGTGAGCTTGGTGTCTAGCATTGACCATAGGATAGACCAGAATGTACTAAGGAACCTGTTATCTCAGTCTAATATTATATACTATGGGATCCCAAAGTGTACCCACACTCGTTCAAAGAAGAGTTTAGCAGTGGCTTCTGTTGTGATATTATTCTTGCGAGCCGCCATTATGACCATCTTTGAGAATCTGTCAATGACCACAAACACACAGTCGTTGTCATGCTTAGTAGAAGGAAGGCCTAACATGTAATCCATGGATATTGATTCCCAAGGTTGACTAGGGGTAGGCAACAGAGTATAGAGGCCTTGCTTCTTGATGGATGGTTTGGCAATGGCGCAGGTAGTGTAGGATCGGATGTACTTCCCGACGTCCTGGAGAAGGTTCAGCCAATAGAAATACTTCAGTAGTACTACCACTATTTTCTTGACCCCAAAATTCCCAGTGACCCAACTGTAGTGCGCTTCCCAAATCATCTTGGCACACTCACTTGAAGGAACACAAAGGTGTCCCATGTGACATAGTAGTACATCCTGGAGGTGAAATTTTGGAACTTGGTTTCCCTCCAAGAGCATCTAGTATGTGTGGCTGAATTCTGGATTGCTCTTGTAGAGAAGAGGCCAATCAGAAGTCTCATGCCCACAAGAGTTGATCATGGTCATTATCACCACGATCGGTGGTCGACTGAGGCAGTCTGCAACATTATTGGTGCTTCCCTTCTTGTACTTGATGTTCAAATGAAACTATTGTAGATATGTGGACCACTTCTGATGGAAATCATTCTGTAACTTTCCTTGTGTCTGCATAAACTGCAGGGGTCAGAGGTCTGTGTGAATGATCGTTTCCTTTCCCAAAATGTAATGCTTCCATTGTCGGCAAGCCTGTACAATGGAATACATCTCTTTGTCATAAGTGGGATATTTGTGGAGAGTGTTGGATAGTGTCTCACTGTGATATGCCATTGGATGCCCTTTTTGAGTAAGGACTACCCCAATAGCATAGTTAGAGGCATCTGTCTCGATCTCAAATGGTTGTTGCAAGTCTAGTAATGTGAGCACTGGGGCACAGCATAGGCGATGTTTCAATTCCGTAAATGCCTTCTGTTGAGTTTATGACAAAAATAATTTTGCTTTCGCTCCTCCCTTGGTGACTTGACTCAAGGGCCAAGTGATATGAGAGAATCCCAACACAAACCTGCGGTAGAAATTAGCAAGGCCCAGAAAGCTGCGAAGCTCTATTAGAGTAGTTGGGGCTGGCCAATCCCGAATGACTTGGATCTTGGTTGGATCCACATGTAACCCATAGTCATCAATAATGTATCCCATATACTGAACCTGGGTCATGCCAAAAGTGCACTTGTCCAAATTGTCACGCAACTTGTGCTACCGCAATGTTTGGAGGACCTGTTGGATGTGGTGGAGGTGCTCATCCCAAGTCTGGTTGAATATCAGGATGTCATCCAAGTACACTACTAAAAATGAGCTCGTGAATGGCTACAATATGTCATCCATCAGTCTCATGAAGGTTGCAGGAGCATTCATCAGCCCGAAAGGCATGACCAACCATTCGAAAAGGCCCTCCTTGGATTTGAAGATAGTCTTCCACACATCGGTCGGTTCGATCGGTACCTGGTGATACCCGGACTTTAAGTCGATCTTGCTAAAATATTTCTCCCCTTTAAGCTGGTCCAAGAGGTCATCAATCCGTGGGATCGGGTACCTATTCCAGACAATGATCTTTTTTAGCACCCGATAGTCAATACAGAGTCTGCAAGTCCCATCCTTCTTATGTACCAACATGATCGGGCTCCCACAGGGCGATGAACTTGGCTAGATGTGACCCTTCTATAGCAGCTCCTGAATTTTCCTCTTGATTTCATCATTCTCCAGAATGGAATGGTGATAGATCGGTCCATTGGGAAACGGTTCACCTGGGGTCAGATCGATGGGGTGCTTGACCTGACAGTGGAGAGACACCCCGGTGGGTGAGGTGAATATGTCCCAGTACTCCTCCATGACCTTGTCCATTTGTTGTTGTCATGTGGAGGGGCCTTGTATGGAGGTTGTGGAAATGATCTTCTTCTTTCCCTAAGGGCGGATCATCAAGAAAACAAACTTCCTGGTTTTGGAAATGAGCTCACTACATTGTTTTGCAATAATTAAAGAGAGAGGTAGGGGGTGGTACCTCTAGTATTATGTACAAACTATTTCCCAACGTAATAATAACAGCGCGAAGCCGGGACTCATACACAGCATGTCACTTCCATAAGTATGGTTGACCTAATAATACATCACAAACATCAAGAGGATCAATATCACATAATATCTCATCGATGAAGGGCTTGATGTTGTAGGGAAGTTGACACTGTTGGCTGACATGGAGATATCATCCTTGGTGAAGCCACCTGATGGTGTACGGTTGTGGGTGTGCTATGGTTGGAAAACCCAACCGCTTCATGACCTCTACTGAAATCAGGTTCTTTTGGGTCCCACTATCGACAATGAACTGTAGCGGGGAACCCTTTACCCACATCTGGGAGTGGAAAAGACGCTCCTCCTCCTCTGAATCTTTTGGTTCTTCCTTTTGGAACTTCGTGGTGGCAACGGTGGCGTTGGGCTTTGCATCAATAATCTTCTTCCCTCTATCATTCCCCTTCTCAGGTTCTGATTTAGTGTCAGACTATGCATCTGATTCAGATGCCTTTATCACAACCACTAGTGACTGCTTAGCCCAACACTCTTGTTGTGAGTGGGGCTCTTATGGAACTCGCACCACTTTCCCACTTCCTTCTTTGACTTTGCAGTGTTTCTCTTTGGTTGTGACTTTGGAAATTTTTCTTGAGTCGACATGCCTTGGTTGTGTCCTTGGTTCTGCGGTTTGGGGGCACCTTTCCCTTGCTTCTGATTCACAGATCCAAAGTCTCGCTTTTTTTGTTTGAATTTTTACTCAATTTTGGCAATGTACCGATATGTCGTACCAAGCGAGGAGATGTCAAGGAACTCCATTTCCTCCTGAATGTATCTGTGCAGACAACTACAGTACTTCAGCACCAAATGTTTCTCTAAATATTTGATACCCAACTTGGTGTGCAGGGTATGGAATAGATTCATCAGCTCATGCACATCTTGGTCTTTTTTCTACCGCAACGTAGTCCATTGGATGTACTTGTCCTCATAGCTCCCCACTAGATAATATTGTCCCTTTATGGCATCTCAGAAAGAATTCCAAGTGGGTACAGCTGAGAACAGAGAGGATTCCTCCTCATCCTTTCTCTCACAGGAGGTTTCCCATCAGTCCTTGACATGGGGGGCGGCTTTGAGTAGAGAAAAAGTAATCTTTTTCCGGTCAGAAAAGTCATGAACTGAGAAATATCCTTCTAATATATTCAACCATTTATCTACAGTGTTTGCATCTATTCGACTCAAATATGGGAATGTCAAAGTTTTCTTGTACCTTAAAAGGGGTTGCACCTCCAGAGTGGCTGCTATATGTAGATGCACCACTAGTGGGAAGACGTTGAAGGATCTGGGAGAAGTTATCCATCATCACATTTATTTGTTTTTCAAGGGCCTCCTCGAGCAACATTTTGATAGGATCTTCTGTGCCCTTGTCTTTCTTTTCATCCCCCATGGGTGGCCATCAGTATTTGCGAGGCTGATCTTGCAAAGGTTCAACTAGATCGAGCCCTAACTCTTTATACCCCGCCCTTATTGGGGACATGCAAAGAAGGATCGAGAAAGAGAAAATTTCTCTGATACCACTGATCTAGAATTATGTAGGAACGCAACATAATACACAAATAACCATAGAAACAAATATGCAATGGAAATAACACTTCATTTCATTAATCAATAACTAAAACTTGTTTACATACAGAATGGAAATAAACTAGCTAGAGTGTTGGTAGCTTATATATGAGAAGAGATGTGGTGGTTACATTCCTCTAAACTCTATGTTACAATGAGGCTCAAAGGCCTATATATTATTGAGAAACAATGGAAACCCTACACATCAAAAACCTAACCCTAGGAGGTGAAAATGCCTTAATGTGGGCCCCATTGGGCAACTTGGTACATCAATTTCCTAGGGTCATAACTTTAGAATACTACCTCCATTTGACGCGCATGATATATCGTTAGAAAGATTTGTTTAAGGACTACATCCATAAATAGAAAATATTGAGACCGAAACGGACTCATATTTTCCCAACCATTCGATGCCAAAAAACGTCATTTAGGGACTCAAAACAGCTCCAGAAGTTTAGGACCCAAAAATTGCCAAAAAATACTAAATTGTGCTACAATTAAGGAAACTGGAAAACTGAAAGAAACAATGGTGGGGGTCCAAGAGGAATAGGTGGGTGGCCACCAATATCCTCCTAGATTAGGAATCCTCCTATAATCTAGACTCAGGAAAGTCTATGAAGATGCAATATGTATTGTTTGTACCAGGACTAATGAAGAACCTCCTCTCCATATATGCATTAGATGCAAAAGGCATGAGGGTTGCATTTGTAGATGGCCAAGTTCTCATGTGGCCAAGGGAAAGAATTTTGATGATACAGTAGTGATTGAGGAATAAGAGGGAGGTCTATACAAATTGAAGGGCCATCTAGAACAAGCTTTAGTCCATGACACAGTAGAGCCAAATGAACTTTGGCATAGAAGGCTTGCACATGTGCACTGCAGAGCACTACCACTTGCAAGCAAAGTTGTTGAAGTTCTTCTAGAAATTCAGGCAAAACATTATGGAGTCTGCAAAAGATGTGCGAAAGGAAAGAACACAAAGAACAAATTTCCAAGTAGCGAGAGCAAGGAAAAAGGAATCTTGGAGATCATTCACTCCGATGTATGCGGTCCAATGTCATCAAGTTCATTAAGTGGGTATGCATACTATGTTTCTTTTATTGATGATTTTTCTAGGAAGACATGGATATACTTCATGAATAATAAAGATGAAGTATTCAACAAGTTCAAGGAATTCAAAGCCTTGATCGAGAACTACGCCGAAAAGAAGATCAAGACCTTTCGATTAGATAATGGTGGAGAATTCACTTCAAATGAATTCAAAGCATTATGCAAATATTTAGGGATTAAGAGGGAGTTAACTACTCCATATAATCCACAACAGAATGGGGTTACAGAAAGGAAGAATAGAACGATCATGGAAGTTGCAAGGGCTATGCTTCATGATCAAGATATTCCCATGCATCTATGGGTAGAAGCTTCCATAACAACAGTGTATGTACAAAATTGTACTCCACATAGAGTACTCAAGAACAAGACACCTAAAGAATTCTTTTCCTGCAAGAAACCAGAAGTTAGCCATCTCAGAATATTCAGTTGTCCAGTGTACATACACATTCCAAAAGAAAAGTGGACAAAGCTAGATCCTTCAGGAAATAAGGGTATATTTGTGGGATGCTCTAAAAGCTCGAAGGCTTATAGAATATACTTCTGGCTAGGATTCAAAAATATCGATATCAGCAAGGATGTAACCTTTGATGAAGACTCAACTTACAACAAATCCAAAAAGAGACCTGCTGAAGATCCTAAAGAAACAGAAGCACCTAGAATTCATGACACAACCATGAACGAACAATATCAAGAACAAGATCAGGAAATAGAAGAACCTCAAGAACCTATAGATCCACCTCAAGAGAAAAATCCTCATAAGAGGAAACCTACTTGGGTACAAGAAGCTATCTGAGGCGTGGAAAGATATGGGGCTCCAGAAGAGAATCACAGAGAAAGAAAGAGAACCAGGTCCTGCTCTGGTTATGTAGCCTTATTATGTGATTTCATTGATAAAGAACCTTCCAATTATGAAGAAGTGGCAGAAAGGAAAGAATGAAAGGATGCTAGGATCGAAGAGTATCAATCGATCATGAAGAATGATGTTTGGGATGTTGTCCCAAGACCAAAAGGGAAGTCAGTTGTAACTTCCAAATGGATCTGCAAGATCAAGCATGCTGCAAATGGCAACATAGAAAACTATAAAGAAATATTTGTGGCTTGTGGCTTCTCCCAGAAAGAAGGAATATATTATGAAGAACCTTTTGCACCTATAGCCAGATACACTTCCATCAGATCAGTACTTGCTCTGGCTGTAGTGATGAAATGGAAGATACACCAAATGGATGTCAAGACTGCTTTCTTGAATGGTGTAGTGGAAGAGGAAGTGTATGTGGAGCAGCCACTCGGTTTTGAGACACATGACAGGGAGTCTCATGTGTGTAGATTGAAGAAATCCCTATATGGTTTGAAACAAGCACCCAAGACATGGTACGACAGAATTGACATCTTTCTATCCAGTTTAGGCTTTACCAAGAGTAAAGCAGATTCCAACCTTTACTACAAGGTTGAAGATGGAAACCCAGTGATGCTCCTACTATATGTGATGATCTGTTTGTAACAGGTATGGATGGGTTGATTGCTGATACGAAGAGGAATCTTGCTTCCGAGTTTGAAATGGAGGACTTGGGTATGATGCATTATTTTCTAGGCATGGAGGTGTGGTAGAATGTAGATGGAATTTCCCCTGGGACAAGGGAAATATATGGTAGAGATCCTAAAGAGATTCGGGATGATGGATTGCAAGGCCATGACCACACCTATGGCATCAAACCTGAAGCTATTGAGTGATGATTTATCAAAAGCGGTTGATGTTACGATGTATCAACAGATGATTGGGTCATTGATGTACCTAAGGAACACGAGACCAAATATTTGCTTTGTTGTGAACACCTTGAGCCAGTTCTTGACAGATCCAAGACATGTTCACTTGATTGTTGCAAAGCGTATTCTGAGGTACCTGAAGGGTACAATTGATTGTGGGCTCAAGTATGAGGCAAGTCAGAAGATTAACCTAGAGGGTTATTTTGATTCAGATTGGGTAGGTAGTGCCATCGATAGGAAGAGCACTTCAGGGTGTTGCTTCAGTATGTGATCAGGTGTGATCTCTTAGTTTAGCAAGAAGCAATCCTATGTGGCGTTGAGTACAACTGAAGTGGCGTATGCTGCAGCATGTTCAACTAGTTATGAGGTAGTATGGCTAAGGAAGCTACTGTCTGATTTATTTGATCTCCAGTTAGATGCTACTTGTATATATTGCAACAACCAGAGTTGTGTGAAGTTGTTGAAGAACCTGGTGTTCCATGACAAGTTGAATCATATCGAGATCAATTATCACTATATCAGGGATATGGTGCAAAGAGGAGCAGTGAATCTCCAGTATGTTGCGACGGATGAACAGATAGTTGATGTGTTGATGAATCCATTAGCCAGAGTGAAGTTTGAGTACTTCAGGGAGAATCTTGGTGTTATCCAGATCCAAGTTCCTTCCAAGGGGAAGGGATGAGTCCGTGAGCCATTCTGACATGGTGAGAGGATTGGTTCCTTCGATGGTCATATGTAAGGGCTGAGCCATTCTGTCATGGTGAGAGGATTGATTCCTTCCATGTCAAGTATGAGTGCTAAGCCATTCTGATGTGACTGTAGGATTGGTTCCTACATGATTAGATATAAGCATTGAATGCCATTCTTGGAATGGAGGCACCTGGTCAGTTACCAGGAATACTCAGTCAGGGGCTAAGGGCCATTCTGATGTGTTTGAGGGATTTGTTCCCACATGATCAGATATAAGTGCAGGGACATTCTGATCTGATTGAGGGATGTATTCCCAAATGATCAGATATAAGTGTAGGGCCATTCTGATGTGATTGAGGAATGTGTTCCCACTTGATCAAATATAAGGGTTGATTCCATTCTCTGGGAGAATGGAGGCACCTGGTCAGTTACCAGGAATCCTCAATCTGGGGTTGAGAGCCCTTCTAGCATGGTTGCAGGATGTGTTCCCTCATGGCTATATGTAAGTGTAGAGCCTTTCTAGCATGGTTGCAGGATGTGTTCTCGCATGGCTAGATGTAAGTGTAAAGCCCTTCTCGCATGGTTGTAGGATGTGTTCTTACATGGCTAGATGTAAGTGCAAAGCCTTTCTAGCATGGTTGCAAGATGTGTTCCCGCATGGCTAGATATAAGTGCTAAGCCTTTTCGATAGGGTTGTGGGATGTGTTCCCGCATGATCGAATGTGAGTGTTGGGCCTTTCTGACAGGGTTGTGGGATATGTTCCTGCATGGTCAAATGTGAGTGTTCGGTGTGCCTTTCTGACATGGTGTTGGATGTGTTCCTCTCATGGTCAGACATAAGTGTTGGGTGATCCATTTTGACTTAGGGTCAGATATAAGCGCTGAAGAAGACCTACATGGAGGCTAGGCCTACAACCAGCATGAAAAAGGGCTGGATTTGTAGAACTTCCTATGACAAGAAGAACCATGAGATAGCACCAGTACCCAATGATGATCCAGATCAAGTGATAATCTAGATCCAGTGATGTTGATCCAGCAGAGATGATCCAGATCCAGTGATGATCCAGATCCAGTGATGTTGATCCAGCAGAGATGATCCAGATCCAATGATGATGATCCAGATCAAGTGATGATCCAAATCAAGATGAATATTACTTGAAGATGAATATGACTTGAAGATGAATATCACAAGGACTTGATGATGATCCAGATGATACAGAGAAGAAGACTTGTGGTGATAGTTTGTGTCGAGAGAATACCTTCCTAGTTAAGAGGGAGTGTTGATGTAATTGTAAATTCGGAATGTATTCACTTGTATATCTTATGTATTGTACCCCGATGTTTATTCTGGGAAGTGTTTAAGTCATGTTATGCCTTGATGTTCCAATCGGGAGGTTCTATAATGTAAACAAGTCATGTCAACTCATTGTGGGTAACCCTCCTATTGATCAAGGGTTAAAGTCCCCGTAGTTCCAAGGCACTAGGGTTATTAGACTCTCCTAGTGAAGTGGGCTCTAGTGAGTTATTGTCAAGTCAGGTATTAGTATAAATAGAGATTGAGTCTCTCTATTTATCACACACTCACTCACACTCAGTTGTAGCACATAGCTGAGGGAGAAGAAATTGTTAGGGCTAGAAAGGAAGAGGCTACTGCTGTCAGGAAATCATCTTATTCTTTTGGGTTTTACTTTGGTGCTAATTCTATCTCTGAGGACGGTGCGGGGTTTTCTCCATTTATGGTTTCCCCGAGGAAAAAAATTGTGTTCATTGTCTCTTGTGTTTAATTGTTGTACTTGTTATTCTCTCAGTTAAAGATCCTAACATAATGCTAGCTTGAATGATAAAATTCTAACAGTTTAAGGGCCCCTTCTCTTTCGCCAAAATATGCCACAAATTATGTTATTCACAAGGAAGTAGTGAGGAAAATTTACATTGATGGGGTTGGTAATTTCCTTTTTTTATTAGAAGAAAGATGTATACCCCCCACTCTTGTTTTATGTAGGAAGTTGTAAGTTCTCCAAAGTGAAGAGTGCACCAGATTTTATAAAGGAGTTAGAGTACTTCGACTTTGGAGAGATAAGTTTTCATAGGAATGATTCTAAGCATAAGATTGCTAACTATTGTGCTGCAGCAAGAGTACGTTTTGAATATGCGGATTACTGGGATAAATATGAAGAAATATTCTGCAATGGACACAATATGACAGCCTTGAGGAAGAGATTCAAGGAAAAGGTAACGAATTTAGGTGGCAAGGGAAAATTTATTGAGCAGCATAAGAAACAGGAAGACGAAGTTGTTAAGAAAAGGGAAGATGAGGCACTCAAACAATCACAAGAAGAAGAAAAATGGTTAGCAAAAGAAGAAGCTGAGAAAAGGAATCAAGAAGAAGAGTCCCAGAAAAGGCAAGAAGAGGAGGAAAGGTTAATACTGGAAGCAGCTGACAGAGAAAGGGACTAGGAAGAGAGAGAAGCTGAAAAGTTATAGAAAAAAGAACAAGAAGAACAAGATCATGCAAATTTTGAGCAGACTCAGTCTTATGATGATCTGTTGGGATCATCTGTCCCATCTAGTAGCACAACCATGGGAGATCCAGCTCCGACATTAGGGATTGAACTAATCCCTTTTATCCCATCTCAAGAGAAGGAGGTAGCCAATTTAAATACCATTTTTTATGACAAAAATCAGAAAATAATTGTCATGAGAACTGGGAAGAAAGTGGATAGTGGGAAAAAGCAAGGAATCATGGTGACCGAGAAAACAATTGTCCATGGGACTGACAAGGACCAAGAATGCTTGCAAGGGAAGGTGTAGCCTCAGCCCTTGCAAATGAAGATAATGTGGACAAAATTATGACTGATCTAGAACAATATAAGAAGAAGGTTGTTCAAATGAAGGAAACTCTGAAGAAGGAAAGAAGCAAGGGAGAAAGTCTAAAGAGGAAGCATGAAGATATTCAAAGTGATATTGAGAAGTCAAAGGAGGAATTCCAAACTTTACAATCTGACAAGGATGCCCTGGTATTATCAATAAGTAATATTGAAGGAGAAAAGAAATATCTTGAGAAGCAGGTTGTAGAAGTAGAAAAGAAAGGAGATGCAGTCAGCAAGAGAATAGAGGAGCTAGAAGCTCAGAATATTTTACTGCGAGAACAACTTCAAGTGGAAAATGAGAATCAGATGGACATTACTCCATTCCGAAATCAAGACTCGATGCTGCAAAAAGAGATCAATCATGTTTTGTTGAGCCTTGCAAGAGAGATGTATAGAGTTAAACAAATTGAGGTCAAATTGAAAGAGATATCACTCAGCTCGTCAGAATTCCAAAGAATATTATCAAAGGTGGTTGAGCTTGTAAAAAATCAGTTAATCTAGGAACACATTCAACCTTTCCAGCTAATATGCCTCACAAATCTACAGGAAGTCTTAATATGGATGTAGCCATACTGAATTTTGGGTGTAGGAAAGTAGTCAGATTAAACACAGCCATTGAGAAAACTATTGAAAAGTGTGCTGAATTTTACAAAGGCATACATCTTGTTCACAATCAGTGCATGATTCTAACAGGTGCCCTAGATCAATATTTCCCAGTCAAGGAAGAACATCTGAAGAACTTGCGAGAGAGGCTACAAAAAGGAGAAGAAAGCATATCCAAGCTTGAAGCTGTTAGTGAGGAAGACATGAGGATCTGGATTATCCAAGATTCAACTCACAAGCTGTTGTTAGAGGAATATTTGAGGTAGAATGTACCTAAAGTAAAAGAAATTGAGTCTCAACTATCAAAGCATGAAGTGGCAGTGTGTGTATTAGAGCCTGCAGAATATTGGGTCACCAGTGTAGAAGCACAAACATGGGGCGTTTTTATTAAGACACCAGTTGGGACCATTTGAATTTTGTCTTATTCACTAGCTAAATATTATACGATTTTTTATTTATTCTTTTTTAGTAATACACTAAAAGACAAAATTTTTGTAAAGGAAGAGTCAAGGAAGCCCAAAAGGTTGGGGCAACTCAAGAGTCATTTTAAATTTTTATAAGTATAGGTAAAATAGAGGTAGAAGAGACTTTTCCATGCTATCTTTTGTGAAGTTTATTGTAATAAGAATTATTTGCTTTTATAATAAAGAAAGCCATATTTTCTGCTGGAAAAGGAGGTGTGAAGTTTCAAATGCATGTTGCAGATTGGTTGAATGTCGAATTACTTATGTTTCAGCTTATTCTACGAACTGTGAGATCATTCTGACTTATGAATTACTTCCATGTTATGAATGATTTTCTGTTATTTTTATGAAACTTATGCAATATATTGGGTAATGAATGTTTTAACCAACAATGAGCTATCTCTATATCCATGAGATGTAGAATAGTTGGTGGCAGGGTATGGTTAAGACGGCCCCTAAGCTAAAAGGTTGTCGATTCTAATCTCGTCGGATACCAAAAAGTCCAACCATGTTAAGGGTTGGTATGGTCCAGGCCGGGTATGATCCCTGGGTGATTTTGATGGCTTAGATTCCCCTGGTTCGTGGTTACTTAGCCAATGGAAACCCTGCCAGCCAGGGGATTTCTACCACTTTGCCAACAAAAAAACAACAATGAGCTATCTCTATGTTTATCTTTCTACATGTATTCATGTACTCTGAATTGTGAGCAGTTATCTGTAATATTCTTTATGCATGTTTTACAGTGCATTACTCACCACTAAATATAATCCTGCTCCATGGGGATAGGTTAGATAAAATTAGTTAGCTTAGCATAGTTGTTATTTGTTTGTGATTTAGAAGCAAAGGGGAAATAAGATGAGAGGTAAGAACCTACGCATCACTTTGTGAACTCTTTGATGTCTCTATCGATTGCACTTAGATTAGGAACTTGCATATCATACATAAAATAAAACTTTAAAAATACACTTAAACGGTGGACCGGGCCGCAACTGGTAAAAGCAAACTTAAACCGTTACTTGACCTCCGGTAGCTGGACCGTAAACCGGACAGATTCACCATATCAAACAATAACACGCTAATTGAGAACATTTATTGGGGAGAATCCCTACTATTGTTATCTAATATTTTCTAGGACTCAATAGTTTTGGTGCTAGAAGGAGGGTTGCTAGTGCATGGCTGGCTGAGGAAATTCGTTTTCTCGAGAACACTCCACCAGTCACAACTCTCAAACTAGTTTCCCTAAGAGACCCAGTCCTGAAGAAAAAATTACAGAGTATCTCTATTCTATTGATAAAGAGGTGGTTGATGATTTAAGGAGAATCACAAGGGTGTACGCAAAGAAGATTGGGGGATTTCCCATTATTCCTGCCTTGCCTAGAAGAGAATTTCGTAAGAAAGACTATCCTTACTGTGAGGATTCAGTGTTAGTGGAAGACTTTGAAGAGCTGGTAGAAACAACCCTGCAAGATATTTTGCAACCTCTAAATGATTTAGGATGAGAGTCCCCTCATTTCTCACCTTTTAGAAACCATGTCCAAACTCCACCTCAATCTCCACCTAGAATCATGGAAAATGTGAATGAAAATCAGCCTCCTCCGCCACCTGCTTGGAGGCTAGATCCCCTCTAAACCTTACCGCTCCATTACATGCAATGCCTCAGAATTTTGATAAGTCATTTCCCAAGTTTGAACCGAATGAAGGAATTTCTGTGGATGATCATTTGCAAATTTTTTACCTAGATTTAGAAGGTTTACAAGCTACTGAGCATGAAGACGCAGTTTGCAGATTGTTACCACATACTCTCAATGGTAAAGCAGCCTCATGGTATTTTTCCCTATAGGAAAAATCAATCCCAAACTGGAACACCTTTGAGAGATTGTTTAGAAACAAGTATGGAACCCCAAGAACTACCACTGCTTTAATGAAAGAGTTGCTTTCCCTCAGAAAGGAAAAGAAAGAGAGGGTGCATAATTTCAATCATAGTTTTGCTGCACATTTGAATAATTTCGATGTAACAACCTGCTGAGAACACCTTAATTGAGTATTACACTTCAGCTCTTGGTCCCGAGATAGCTATGTTTGTCAAAAGATAAGTTAAACCCACCTTAGTGGAAACATATGAGCAAGCTAAGAAAGTGGAAGATGAAATGGAAAGTATAGACAAATATCCTACACCATCAGAGGAAAAAACGTTTGGAAATAGAAAACCTTTGTTGTTAACTAAGCCTAAATATGAGCAGTCATAGGAATTAGATAGTGTGGTAAAAATGGTGCAGAACCTTTCAAATAAAATAATTGACCTAGAGAAAGAGAAAGAGGCCAATAAGCAATTCAAACCTTATTACAAAAAGAGAGATGATAGTGGTCCATCCAAACCTCCCTCTCATAGTCCCTCTGCTATGAACTTAACTAAAGTGGGAATGGAAAATTTCTATACATTCCATCAGCAGCCTCACTCTAAAAGAAACTGCTCACAATGGATAAATTCTATGACTTTAGTGATGAATCAGTTACTAGATTCCAAGTTAACAGAAACTATGGATGAAGGAGAGAAATTTCATGAACCAACAGTGACACAAGAAGAAGATACTATGGTTTTATGGGATTGTATATCCATGTTTAGTATAGAGGATGAAGGAATCACTGAGGAAGAAAAAAAATCAGAAACAAATGTTACAACAAGGAGTCAGGGCTCATTGAAAGAGGATAACACGATAATGCCCAAAACAAAGAAACTTCAGGAGAACATGAAAAAGATCAAAAATAATACTTAGATAGTTAATATACTAGATTTTTTCATCACGAGTCGAAATCCCAAGATAGTCAATATGCCTGTGAAGTATGCAAAAAACAAAGTTGAAAATGTCAAGAAAAATTCTACCGAGCATGAAATGGGATACGACATAATAGAAGATATTAAAAAGAATAAGGAAAACATCTCTTTTTTTGAAATGTGTAACTTACCCTAACAAAAGGAAAAGTTGTTGAAATCACTTAAGACACCTATAATGAAACCCCAAAAGGATAACCATTCTAAGGAAGAGATTGGTGAAGCAAGTATAGGGGGAAGTCTAAGTATAGAACACCAGTGTTCCTACTTACTTTTGAAATTTTCAATTTCAACATACATAACTGTTTAGTAGACTCTGGAGCATCAATGAATGTCATACCACTTTTAGTCTGCAAGTACATAAATAGTCAACCCAAGGTGACTACAGGTCAAGTTGTCCAATTAGATAGGACTGCAGTTAAAGTGGTAGGAGAAATGGAGGATGTCCGGATATGTTTCTCAGCAGATGAGAGGGTTTTCTAGTATATAGACATTGTGGTAGTAGACATACTGGATGCATATGGGATGGTTTTGAGCCAAGACTGGTCGATGAAATTAGATGGTTATTTTTCCTTTGACTAGTCACATTTGTGGTTTCCCTATAAAGGTTTCCAAAATTAGACAAAGGTGTTGAGGGAACCTCAGATGAAACAAAACGTAACACAGTTGGAGGGGAAGAATGAAATAGTTAACTCTATTTTGGGGAGCTATTTCCTTGAGCTTGAACCGGGAAATTATCAAGCCAAAGAATCCAGTGACACATCAGATACCCAGCCCGATCTCCTTCAGTTTTCGCGGGCTGATAAGATTGATTGTAATATAGTAGAGTTAGTCTCAGATGTAGATAGTAGTTCAAATTCAGTAGGGGTAGAGAAAAAAAATTGGATTCTTTATTTTGATGGTTCCAAAACCCGAGAAGGATTAGGAGCTCACTGTGTCTTGATGGATCCCAAAAAAAAAAAAAATTTCCTTTCATGTAGATTAGAATTTGAGTGCACTAATAATACAGCCGAGTACGAAGCATTGGTCCAGGGACTCAAAAAGGCAATGGAATTTAAGGTAAAAAATATAAAAGTGTATGGAGATTCATTGCATATCACCACATCTGAAGGCTTATCAAAATGAAGTATGGGATTTACTAACAAACTTTGATGCATTCAATATTATTTAAATTACTAGGTTAATGAATGCAGCGGCTGACCTATTAGCTACTTCAGCTGCAAGGCTAGTACCCATGAATAACATATGTTCAATTGAATTTCTTTTCAGGCCTTCTATTCCAGACAATATCACCAATCTGAGGGTGTTTGATAGTGACTAGTAAATCTTGGAATGTCTAAAGAATGATGAAATCTTCAAAGGAGCCATAATATATGATGAAGAACATCAAGCAAACCTCCAGAATGGAAATTTCATTCCTAAATGAATCAGAACATTAGAACAAATTTTCGATCTAGACAACAAGTGTAGAAGACTAGCAAATGTTAAGACGCACAGTTCGTCTTTGCAATTCGAGCTGATAAATATGGGATCAGAGGCTGAACCCAAATATGTGAACCTGTGGAAGTGTTGTTCACCCAGAGAAAGGAGAAAATTCATCAGCTTGTTCAGATACTACAAAGATGTCTTTGCTTGGACATATGAGCACTTCAAAACCTATGACACCAAAATTATACAACATGTCGTTTCAATCAAAGTTGGAGTCAAGCCTTTCCAGCAGCCTCTGAGGAAGATACACCCCAAACTAGAAACTCTAATTCAAAGTGAGGTGAAGAAGCTTCTTGATACTAAGCTCATATTCAAGGTTAGACATTCAGAATGGGTTTCAAATTTGGTGCTAGTATGGAAGAAGTCTGGAGAGATCGAAATTTGTGTTGATTTTAGAAGTTTAAATCGTGCATCTAATAAAGGCAATTACCTTGTCCCACCCATGGAGAAGAAATTACAAATGGTCTCAGGCTCAGAGTTGTTTTATATGCTAGATGAATTCTCAAGCTACAACCAAGTGTTAGTAGCAGAAGAAGATAGACTGAAGACCACTTTCAGAACCAAGTGGGGGACTTTTTCGTACAAAAGAATGCCTTTTGGACTCATTAACGATGGAGCAACTTTCCAAAGGGCTATGGATATATTTTTCCACAGTCTAATTGGCCAAAGTGTAGTGGTTTACTTGGATGATGTTGATGGCCTCCTATTTTGACTGTTCAGCACTGTATTTTCTAGTCCCAAGTTCCATGAAACCAAGTAATAATCAGCTTTATTTAGTGATGTTTTGTGCTTGGTTATGCCTTTTGAAGATCAACATTGCAAGGTGCTTTGGTAGGTGACTTTTTAATATTTTTCATTGTTTATTTGTTATTTTGCTTTGTTTTTATTTATATAATGGAACCTTTAGTTTTTATTTAATAATTGGTCAGTTGATAAGTCTTTTCATGCAGGGGTCTTTTGGTTATTCGACCCAACGCTTGTCCCGATGCTCAAAAGATATATGTTGACTGAACCAGAGATTTGGGGGATTCTGTCCACAGAGGATATGTCTCGCTTGGTTTCGAATCACTCTTCAGATGCATGTGAAGATTATCCAGGTGTTGTTTTGTGGCCATCCTTTGCTCAAGGAGTTGTTTCCCTCCATCTTTAGCAGTGTATGGATTTCAGGGGATTTAAATCCAATCTTTTGGTTCATGTATGCCGAGATAGGTGTAGAGTTGTTAGGATGGGTTCAATCCATGCTCCAAGGTCGATTTTATTTTGTATTTCAAGTATAAAATGTAACTTTGAAACCCTAAGTAGAGAGACACATAGAGAAGATAGTGTAAACTTTGTTTTTATTAATTGATCAAGCGTTTATCTTCTTAAGGCTTTGATTTCAGACTTGTAGGTGTTGAAGGCAGGGCCCACCTTCAACCCCGATCATCTGTGTATAAGTGTTGCTTTTACTGCTATAATTAGAGTGATATTGCATATTTTGACACTGTTTTTATGATGGTATGTTAATGGTTTCATTTATTTGTGATTTGGAATGAGATTTATGCTTGCAGAAGACTAGTCGATATCGTATGTGTGATGAGTCTGATGGTATTTAGTTGGGCTATAGAATCAATTTGGCAGAGTGGATTTGAATTCTTACTTCCATCGTGATACTGATTATTTGATGGTTGCAATCCTTGTTTAAGAATCTGTTCAGAGTTATAGAGTTTATAAAATTGTGGAGTGTTTGAAGGGATTGGATTGTATTGCTTTTAAAGGTGTGAAAGAACTTGCAGTACCTATTGGATCCACAGAGGGTTTAAAGATTTTAGTTTGCAGAGTATCTAAGGTTTTCCAGACAACATTTTGGATTGGCTATATAGGGATTGGAATCATGCTTTTGTTTACTTCATGGTATTGAATGAAATTGAGGAAAAGAATCATAGTCATTAATAGGTGACAACATTCTTTCTTAGGGTTTGAATGCCAGTCTTGTAGGACATGCAAATGAGAGTGAGTGTGTATTTTCTGAATAGTTTCAATACATTGTTGTGAGCATAGAACATAGGAATAGTGTATTTGACATTAGCAGAAAGTCAAATTTCATTCTATTAACTATTTGTGAATGATTTAGGGTTACGAAGGGACACCATAAGATTATTTAAGGTTGATGAGTGTAGTTTTAGATGTAATGTTAAACAGGTATAAGATCATTAGGGTTGATCCATCATATTCATTTTGTAGACAAGTTTGGAACTAGGGTTTTCCTTTAATAAATTACTTATTCGCTTGGTTGCTTGCTTTGAAGAATAAATCGATGTTATCCATCTGAATGGCACCTCTTCGTCCGAGTGCCGATGTCCCTCATGTTGGCACACAAAAGGAAATCTATGGATTGAGGTTTGCCTATAATACTATAGATTGGCTTACTTAATACATTCCTCCTCCATCCAGCTGGTTACTTTGCCATTTTACTATGTTAAGTTGTATTCGCGTTTCTCTACATGTACAACTTGCTCATCATTCACGAGTGTCGGTTTCTGCAAGTCGCGAATGGATCTATTCGTGGGTTGCTCTTATAGCAAGTCACGGATCATTCACAGGTTGTCCTTCTACACACCCGCGAATATGTCCCTGAGCAATTAAAATAAAAACATGCGCTGATTTGAGATTAGTTAAGCCATTTCCCTTAATCCTCTTAACTGTCTCAACCTCCTCAACCTTCGAAACTGCCTTATTTCCTCCATATAAATACAGGCCTTGGGGAGAGTGTTTAGGGGAGACACTTGGAGAGCAAAGTTATGCTGGTGGAGTTTATACAGAAGTCTTTGGAGCAGTGGAACTCAGAATCCTTTGGTTGCATAGGAGTCCTTGTCTCAGGCGTTGGGTTGTAATCTGAACTCTTTCCATTGTTGATAATAAAGAGAATACTTCTTCCATATGTGTTTCATGTATCTTGGTTTGATAAATGTTTATGTTTCTGCATCTTATACGTGATTTATCTAACCTGCATATATATATATATGAATCATCTTGTATCTGGAAGATTGTTTCTTGATAGGTGAAAGAGGAGCAACCTTGAAGACTTTGGAGGTGAAGCAGAACGAAAGAGGACTAGCAAGGATCGACCTTATTTTATCAAGTAAGTCTTTCTAATCCTCCTATTTCCTTTACTGCACTTTAGAG
Source organism: Pseudotsuga menziesii (assembly GCA_001517045.1). NCBI lineage: Eukaryota > Viridiplantae > Streptophyta > Pinopsida > Pinales > Pinaceae > Pseudotsuga > Pseudotsuga menziesii. Next base: position 101,028 of record LPNX010517517.1, read on the forward strand.
TCAATTGTCTGCAAGTTGATTGAGTATATTGGTAACCCCATACCTATGTTTATTAGGTGTATAATCCTGTACAACAAAACTGGCGATTCCACTGGGGATGCCTAGACTGCTGTAGGTTGTTTATGTCACCCCTGACCAGTCTTTGCTTGAAGTCTGTATTGTGATCTTACATCTTGGTTCATACTTGCCTCAGTATTTGAAAGTCTTTGGAATTTTTCTTGTTCTTTGAGAAAAAATTTATGCCCATTAGTGAGTTGGTCTTCTGAACAGTCGTGAATCCAAGGTTGCATTCGCAGGTTGCTGTACTGGACAGTCACGGATCATCCACGGGTTGCTCTTATATATAGTCGCGAATCTTCCTGGAAGTAGGGATTTTTTCAGTTGAGGTTTCCTTGTTCCTTTCTCTCTGTAATCCCTGTTGGTGCGTTGATTTTCTTTATGAATGTTGTATGGCTTGTTTGAGTACCTCTGTTGATCACACTTTGTGCTTGTTTGAAAGCCCTTGAGTCTCTTTTACTTGGATTATTTTCTGTTTGCATGCTGAAGTGGTTGGCCTGTTTGGGTTGAAGGTTAAAGTGTCTGTGTCCATATCTGTGATCAAAGTCTTAGGCTCTTTTTTTCCAGACTGTCTTCCGACAGTGGCTGGTTGTCATTTGCCTTCATGAGTCTAGAATGATTTTTGTCATCGTGTGCACCCAAGATAGGGTCCTAGCCTTCCTTTATTGGTTGTCTTTTGGTTCTGTCAGCCTGTTTGCTTTAGTTTGTTGCTTTTAGACAGTTTAGTTGATTCAATTTTGCTCAAGTACAGTGCATTGTAGTTTTTCTTTTTCTTTTATAAAAGAAAATTAAAAAGAATGTATACTTGTTTTTGCTGCTTGCCCCCCCTACCTCCTTCTTTGGCTTGACCTTGTTGGACAAGGTACTGAGCAGCCTCTGTTTGTAGGTCTAGATTGATGCTTGGGACTTCTTGACCTTTGTTTATATCAGTCTTATTTGCTCGGTTTTTTCATTCCAGAGTTGTTGGCTTATTTACTTTTGTAAGCTTTCTTTTTCAAGTGAGGTTGATATCTACCTTTAGGGAAACCTAGAGTTTGTTTGTGGGGTGTAGAGTAGTTGTCTATTTGCTTTGCTTATAGTACTTGCTTGCATTAGTTGATAGGCTGATTTTTCTTTTGCATTTATAAAAGAAAAAGACAAAAACACATGTTTGCTTTATATGCATGTAGATTAGGTTTTTAGTCTATATTGCATGGCATATCATTTTTTTTGAAAAATATAAAAAGAATTTGTTCTTTTGTGGCTTTCAAGTTTTTTATTTGAAAAATAAAGAGAATGGTTTTTGCTTTTTGCATTTCATTTCTCTTTGCTTAGTCATTTTGTTTCAACTTTTGAGTCAAAACACCACATAAGTTTCATGCCATTTACCCTCTAACTAATAACAGCCCTTAAAATAAACGATATAATTTAAAAATTACTATCAAGTTTTATTTTATAGGGTCATACACCAACTAGCTTAGGCTAGACTTGTGGGCTAGGGAGTTTAAACTCCCCACAAGTGTTAAATTCAGACGTAGTTGGCCAATCACTAAGTAAATCCTTGACTTTATTGACTGTATCTGGGAAGCTCCTCTCAAATGGGAGTTAAGCACGAGGCCGCGTGGAGGCTTGGACAGAGGAGATAACCCTTCGAATCCTTGTCAAAGCGTAACTCAGGACTTTTACGCATCTGGGGATTCTGTCCTAGACAGAGTTTCGGGCTCAGCTACCCTGCCCATGCGTACGAGTCTGGCTTGCGACTGTCCCCCTAGACTATTGGTATAGCCAAGGTAGCCTCTAGTCTCTTTTACATCTAGGATTCATACACAGGTACACCGGAAGGTTATTTCTGGTTGACCTTGGACGGACTTGGAAGGTAACCTCGGTAGAAAGTGTGGGAGGGCGATGGGTGATTCCTCCGCTTGTGCCTAAGAACATCTACAGGGACGCCAAGTAATTGTCTATCAGCTTTCTTCTGGAAAGTATATCTTATACATGTTTGTCTGTTTGGCTTTAGGAATTTTTAGTGAGTGCTGTGTGGTTTGTCTTTACTTAGTGTTCCTTTAGGTGTGTGCTTTGTACTTTTGGTTGCCTATCAACCTCAGACTTTGTCTTCTGGTTTGAAACTATGGCTAGCACCCCTTTGAACACCAACCAAGAGATCCCCATGGTGGGAACTCCTTGTACTATTCCTCTCACGGGGAATGTTGGTGTTCCCTTTATGGCCACCCTGAATCTTCCTAGATTCACCCTAGGGCTACCGGTGTGGTTGTTTTCCACTCCAACCGTCCTGAATGCTCCTGATGCTTCTCAAGTAAGCTCTTTATATCAAGAGCATCAAAACACTGCTTCCCCTTCACCTGTAGTTGATTCTCCTCCTCCTTCTACCTCATGTGGTGAAAGTACCGATACTAGTAACCAACAGTCTAAAAGGAGTAAAAGAAGGAGGAATAGGAAGAAGGCACATAAGCAAGGGGGCACTCATTCAACCTTTGCAAGTCAAGTTGAACCTCACCACCCAGCCTCTGTAGTTCATGTTGGGGGCACCCATCCAACCTCTCTAGGTCATGTTGGATCTAAGCACTCAACCTCTGCAAGTCAAGTTGATCTTCACCATCCAGCCTCTGTTGTTCATGCTGGTGCGATCCTTCCAACCTTTCCAGGTCATGTCGGATCCAGTCACTCAGCCTATGTAGGTCATGCTGAGGACACCCGTTCAACCTCTGTTGTTCAAGTTGAACTTCCCCATCCAACCTCTGTTTTTCATGTTGGATCCATCCACCCAGCCTCTATTGTTCATGCTGGGGGCACACACTCAACTGCTGCAAAGCATGTTGATCCTAACCATTCAAACTCTGTTGTTCATGTTGGTGGTGCCCATCCGACCTCTGTAAGTCATGTTGGATCTAGTCTCTCAGCCTATGCAAGTCATGTTGGGGGCAATCTATCAGCCTCTGTGGTTCATGCTGGAGACAATCCGTCAGCCACTGCGAGTCATGTTGACACTGTTGAAAAGACTACCCATTCAAAACACAAGCCCAAGTTCCCTTGTAAGCTTTGTGAGGGAGACCACCTTACTTATAAATGCCCTTCTATCGCGGAGGTGCGAAGAGTTTGGGTTCATGGTCATCCTATTTTTGAACATCCTGAATCTTTTCAACAACCAGCCTCTCTTAGTCAGGTTGGACCCAGTCACCCAGCCTCTGTAGTTCATGCTGGGGGAAAACTCTCATCCTCTGCAGGTCATGTTAAGAGCAAACAGTCAACCACTGCTAGTCATGTTAAAACAGTTGAGAAAATTGGTCGTTCGAAGTGCAAACTTAAGTTCCCTTGTATGCTATGCGAGGGAGATCATCTTACTCACATGTGCCCTGCTATCGTAGAGGTGCGAAGAGTGTGGTCCAAGACTCAAGATTTTCCTTCTCCTGAACAACCTATAGTTTCTCAACAACCTACTCAGCCTTTGGTTGATCAAGTGGTCGAACCAATCTCAGATTTGGTCGATCCCACTCTTCTTTTGAAGAGTGATCCTGATGTGATTGAACCAATGTCATCTTTGGTCAATCCCACTCTCCCTTCGGAGAGTGACTTTCACGAAGCGGTTGAATCGATTCCATTGTCGATCAATCCCTCTCTTCCTTTGGAGAGTGAAGTGTCTACTAGTCACATTTTCTTCACTGCCAGTTCAGAAATTACTGAACATGGGGGCACTGAACTCGCTTCAGATCAACCCCCACCAAGCTCTCGGATTGCTTCCTTTGATTGGGATAGCCTAGTTGATCTGTGCCTTCCTTCTAATGCACCTTTCCAGATAAAGGTCAAAGTTGAACCTTATACAATTGCTCGTTGCATTATTGATGAAGGAGCCTCAGTTAGTATTTTGTCTGCTCGTGCTTGGCGAGGCATGGGTTCTCCCAGCCTTGTGTCGACTACTAGTCAGTTACTGGCGTTTGATAGAATAACTTGTGTAGCCTTGGGAATTCTTGCTCAAACACCTATTACTTTGGGTGGGAAGACCGTCTTAGTTGACTTCATGGTGATAGAAGACCCCTTGGACTTTAATATGCTCCTCGGACGTGATTATGTCTATGTCATGCAAGCTGTGGTGTCAACATTCTTTCGTGTGATGTACTTTCATCATGGCGAAGAAATTGTCACTGTCGATCAGTTGGATTTTCTTGATCCGTGTCCTGAACCAACTAGAGACTAGGTCTTTCCTTTATTGATTCCCAGTGTTTCTATAGACACTACCACGCCACAGGTGAACTATGTGGCCTCTTGTCCTTTGTGTTCAATTGCTACTGAGAATCAGCCTCTGTTTTCATGATTACCTTCTCGGGACTTGGTCCCAGCAGTTGACCGGGTGAGTAATCCTATATAGACTGTAGATCCTTCTCTCCATTCTGTTGATCTATTTGAAAGTTTAGACATGTGTCCTATCTCGGATGATCTCCTTCCTTCGGATGCAGTCTTCCTAGAGGTTTTGATACAGTATGATCTTCTTTTGGATGTTGGTTCAGTTGTGACTAAGTCTAACCCTGATTTGCCTAGTAAGCCTGACCTTTCTTCTTATGTTGGTTTTGTTGAGTCTTTTGACTCCTTGTTCGAACAGCAAGTGAGTGATCCTGATGAGTTTGATTTTTCTTATGAATTTTTCAACTCCTATGATACTGAGTTTGTTCTTGCAGACTCTATCTCCCTTGTTGATTTTTGCTCTCCTTCTGAGGTTGATCTTATTGATTATAAACCCTCGAGCCTTTGTTCTAGAGAATCTTCTTCGATGGATTATTCCTTGACTTTACCTTTTGTAGAAGATAGCAAAGCCACATGTGTTTCTGCCAAAGTGACCCGCATCGGATCGTTTCTTCTGAATATGATTCTGATGTTGTTGTTTCTTGGAGACAGGATTTTTAGTTGGATTCACAACTGTTTACTAGCCTCACCTTCTTGTTCAAGTCGTAATTGCATTTGCATGTGCCCTGCTCATGCTTATGAGCCTAATGCCGGCTTCCACGCTTTTAGCTCGTTGTATAATCCCTCATCTTTGTTCTCATCGTCGCTAAGCCTTGTATCATTTTGCCTTTTCAACTTGACACCATTTACCTTGAGGAGACGTTCCCCGAGTGTCCTTATCTTTCTCACTTTCCTTGCATTATGCATAGGTTTGTTCCTTGCGCTTGGAACTAGTTTCGCCTGTCTATGACACTCGTCTCCTCGCATTTAGAGCATTCTTTCTGCTCTCCTTCGAGCTTGTTAAAAATAATAAGGAGGCCGCGAGTTGACTTTTTCGGACTTGTTAAAACTTCATGGGAAAGATTTTGAGTTTCTTTAGACCCAAGTCTGACTCCTCAAAATAGACTTGACTGTCGAGTAAACTTGTCCATTCAGGCTCGTTAAGAATATGTGAATGGGCATCCACATTGGTGGTAGGTTATCTCTTTCTCGGACCATGTGGAATAATACGAGAAAGGATCCCTCTCTTTTCTTTTGAATTGAGAAGAGTATTCTCAGGCATAGGTTTATCTCTTTTTCGGACCTGAGGAACTAAACTTACGAAAAAGGAACCCCCGGTATGAGCTTAGTTTTCTCTTTTTCGTGCTCTGGACCAAAACATGAAAAAGATTCTGAGTGTACTTAATGTCTTTGTCATGCTCGTTAAACCATAAAGAACAAAGCATCGAGTTTATTGTTGTAAGCCAATTTCTCGTAATCAAATGGATCTTTCCGAGTGATCTTTCCTTCCTTCACACTCGTAAAACTCAGGATATATGCTGCTTTTGAAGGAGTGTTGGGTAGGTGGTAATTTAACCTTTTTTGGACCTTCCTGACTAAGTATGAAAAAGGTGCGCCTTTTCTTCTTCGGAAGTTAAGAGAGTTCTTCTTTGGTTTGTTTTATACTTTTTCGGCCTCCGGAGACTAAATTGTATGAAAAAGGACCCCCCTGGAGTCTTCTTTGGAGTTGTCAGACTCTCTAAACTATGAAAACACCGTTGAGCATGTACTAGTTCGGGCTCATAAAATCCACGAATTAGTGCTTTATCAAGCATTCTTCTTTCTTTTCTTTGAGCTTGCCAAAAATTAAGATGGTCCCGAGTTTTCTTTCTTGAACTCGTTAAACCTTTACAAGAAAGAGGGGAATCAAGCATTATTTTCCCATCTCTTCAAGCTTGTTAAAAAATGAAGAGGGAACCGAGTTGGATTTCCTAGACTCGTTAAAATTTAACAGGGAAGGTAAGGAAGAATTTTTCTCTTGTTTTCCGTAATGGCAACATGTCATCCTTGAACATAGCACTCTTTGTTTTCTGATATCCATGTTTCAGTGTTCACTTGTGTTCAGCTATCACTTTGAGTTTTCTTACTCCTCCTCTTGTCCGTTATACCTGGGGAATCTGATCATGTCTCCTACATGACAGATAAGTCTAGTTGTTCTCTTTATAAGTTATACACTACCTTGCGTCATCTATGTGGTGTGCTCACTGTTCAAGGACTCTTCCCATTGTCTATTTTCTAGCCTGATCCCATCATTGTTATATCTGTTATCTATTTGTGTCTCCCTTCTTTTTCCCAGTTCCTAGTCACTCTTGTGATTCGTTGGAGGATCTATTGCCTTCCTTATCATAGCATGGTTCCATTTCAGCACTTCCTGATGATGAAGACCTAGAGTTTTGACGATGGTACCTCAGGATTCACTTTCATTATTGGTGAATTCCTTTGCTTCAGTTGTTGATTATCATCTATTGATTGACAAACTGTTGAATCCTTTCCATGTTCGACTTCAGCTTCCCTTATTCACATGGCTTGGATTGTACTGGTTCTTTGGGATCCTTTATGAAGACCTTAGTTCCTCACCTATGGACTAAGTTGCACAAGATTATGTTCTATTCCTATACACAGCTTCCAGATCTTTGAAGACTCATTATTGTACTTCGATCCACTTTTGTAATATACGTGGTTTCTACCCGTATTATATGATGTACTCAAATATTGTAAAGGAGCTAGTGTTCCAGTAAATTGAACATAACATCCTCATATGTAACTTTGTATATGACATTATTATGTAGTTGTTTCAGGTACTCTCTCTGTTCCATTGGATTTCTGAGTTCTCCAATGATGATAATTATAATGTATTTCGGCCATCATTTCCCTCTGACCTCACACATTAGGGGGAATCTGTTATCCATCTGAATGGCACCTCTCCGTCCGAGTGACGACATCCCTCATGTTGGCACACAAAAGGACATCTATGGATTGAGGTTTGCCTATAACACTATATATTGGCTTACTATAATACATTCCTCCTCCATCCAGCTGGTTACTTTGCCATTTTACTATGTTAAGTTGTATTCGCAACTCTCTACATGTACAACTCGCGCATCATTCGCGAGTGTCGGTTGCTGCAAGTCGCGAATGGATCTATTCGCGGGTTGCTCTTATAGCAAGTCATGGATCATTCGCGGGTTGTCCTTCTACACACCCGCAAATATTTCCCTGAACAGTTAAAAATAAAAACATGTGCTGATTTGAGATTAGTTAAGCCATTTCCCTTAATCCTCTTAACTGTCTCAACCTCCTCAACCTTCGAAACTGCCTTATTTCCTCCAAATAAATACAGGCCTTGGGAAGAGTATTTAGGGGAGACACTTGGAGAGAAAAGTTATGCTGGTGGAGTTTATATAGAAGTCTTTGGAGCAATGGAACTCAGAATCCTTTGGTTGCAGAGGAGTCCTTATCTCAGGCGTTGGGTTGTAATCTGAACTCTTTCCATTGTTAATGATAAAGAGAATACTTCTTCCATATGTGTTTCATGTATCTTGGTTTTATAAATGTTTATGTTTCTGCATCTTATATGTGATTTATCTAACCTGCATATATATATATGAATCATCTTGTATCTGGAAGATTGTTTCTTGACTGGTGAAAGAGGAGCAACCTTGAAGACTTTGGAGGTGAAGCAGAACGGAAGAGGACTAGCAAGGATCGACCTTCGTTTATCAAGTAAGTCTTTCTAATCCTCCTATTTCCTTTACTGCACTTTAGAGTCAATTGTCTGCAAGTTGATTGAGTATGTTGGCAACCCCAGACCTATGGTTATTAGGTGCATAATCCCATACAACAATCGATAACTAGCGTAGCTTAAGGTTGCAGCTGTAGATTACATTTGATTTGACAATATTGTAGACTGTAATATAGGGATTAGCAAGCTGATGCTCTTGTCTTAGGTCAGACCTAATAACTCTTGACATTGAGTATTGGATAAAGTAGTAGTTCCATCAACTACATTTTGTTTCTTGTCTGTGAGTAGACTAAAATTACTTTAAGCATGAGCATTGAAACGACTTTGCCCGCACATATGGTGTAGCAGCTCGAAGTATACATACTCCGGTTGATAATTAAATTAATTTAAATTAAATAGTAATAATTTTACCCAACATTTTGGCGCCGTTGTCGGGGAGTTGCTCCAAGGTAAGCTGGTATCTTGCTCATTTTTCACGGCATTTTTTTTAGGTGTGACTAGTTGTTGCAGATTGGAGGAGAAGGGGCAGTAAGATGAGAGGTAAGAACCTGCGCATCTGTTATAATAGGTTCCTTCAAACCCACCTATAGCATAGATGTGTGATTGTTTCATTTTGTTGCTTAGACAAAATCTAGCGATAGCAGCAGTAGATACATTTAGACATTTTTTTTTGTCAGTTTTGTTCTCTATTGATTTCTTGACTGTTTCCTTTTGGTATTTGCATATTGGAGGAGAAGGGACGGTAAGACGAGAGGTAAGAACCTGTGCATCTGTTATAATAGGTTCCTTCAAACCCATCTATAGCATAGGTATTTTGATTTATTTGATTAAATTTTTTTTCATTTTCAGTAATTGTTTTGATGAGACCCAGAGATAGTAAGGGCCGATACATTAAAATTCATTCCGATATTTTTGGAAACAAACCCCCCCCTCACTAACCCTAGGGATAGGAATACCGACAACGAGACAGAAAACAACAACACTCAAAATTCAGTGGAATTAGGGACAGACCAGCAGGAACTGAGGTTATACTCAGTGAACAATTACACTCAGTAGAGATTCCACAGACCCAACGAGCTTCACCTCCAAAGGAAGATTCCAATTTGGTTGACACAATGAACATAGAAAGAGTGAAATCCCTCCTTGGACATACTCAAAATTTGGTGGTATCTCAAGTAGAATCTACCATAGATTTACCTTTCAATCTTCAATATTGGCCTAGGCTAGATCGTTGGGATTTCATTCCATCCCCAAGAAGAGACAGGTTAGGTGTCAATTGGTTTAGGAATCCTCTTGTTATGAGTGATCAGGAAAATGGACACCATATGGAAGGGGAGGGAGAACATGAAGGATGAACTGAAACAAATTTTGGCTTCCCCATTTTAGATCTTGCACGAGATGTCAATATGAAGAATATCCCAGCATCTTCATTACCTACCTTTTACGGGAAAAGTACTGGAGACCCGGATACCTTTCTATTTGAGTTTAACATCCTGTGTAGGAGTTATAATTATCTATAGGATGCACAAAAGTTAAAACTATTTCCAGCCACCCTTAAAGATTCTACACTCAGGTGGTTTATGAGTCTGGGGGAATCCACCATTCGAACTTGGGAAGAAATGAAGAGTGATTTCCTTAAAAAATACCGATACTACTGTGGACCTAGAGACTCTCAAAACGATATCTTTAAAATGCAACAGCATGAAGAGGAGAGTCTTGAGGAATTTTTAGAACGCTTATGCTTTGTGTTACAGAAGTCTAAGTATAATACCTTACAAGAGGATGCAGTCAGAACTCTTTTTCTGAAAGGGATTCTGGAGGAATATGTGGAAATCCTCAACCTCATGGCATCAGGTGATGTATCTCATAAATCCTTTGAGGAGATTATTAAAATATGTAGAAAATATTCCAGAAGTAGAGCCAAGGATGGAAAAAGCACAAGGGAAGGTCCTTCCCGCATTTCTAGGACAGCAGGAACTAGTGGGATTACAAGAATTGAATTGGGGAACTTGCTAGAAAATTTCAAAACTGACGTTTTAGGCACCTTGAGCTCCCAGTTTGATGCATTGAAAACAAAGAAGCAGAAGGAGGAAGAGGACATAGCAGCACTACATATATTCTGCCCTAAGTGTAGAAAAAGACACCCTTTGAAAGAGTGCCCTCTTAATACTATTTTAGTCTGTGATCTTTGTTATGATAAACACCCTACTGACAATTTCCCTTCTTTACTAGAATTGCAAGCTTTTTACAAGCTTAATAGTGAACCTATGGATCCATCATATGCATCAAGAAGACCCTGGCAGCCTAGACCCCAAAACATGTACCCAGAACCTATTTTTCCAAACCCTGCATATTACTATCCCATGCAGCAATCTCAGCAGCCATGGAGTCCACAAATGTGGTAGAATTGGCCTTCTCAGCCTACTCAGAACCAACCATGGCAGCAAGGCTGGCGAGGACAGTCCTATGGGGGACCACACGGACAGCCCTACGGAGGGACACAACCAACAGCTCCATTACACGCCCCTCTTAGTTATTGTCCAATGCCCCCAAATATGCAACAGTTATTACCTGGCTTTACACCACCTGCACTTCCTCATATACCCCCAGTTCCACAACAGTATCAAAATCCAAACCCACCTCGACCCACGTTGTTTCCAGCTCAACCTATCCCAAACCCTAACAACAGACCATCCCAGCCTCTTCATAATGCTGAAGTACAAATGGCCCCAACTTATGTGATCCATTCAGCTCCTATCCAGGAAATACAATTAAGGTCTGGGAAAACATTAAATAAAAATCCTCTAGCAGTGATTATTCAAGAAGAGTCTGGAGAAGAAAGCACTGAAAATTAAATTCCAGAGGAAGAAGAAGTGCAGATTACCTCAGAAAACACTCAAGTGCTTGGAACTCAAAATTCCCAATCATCTGCTCATCCACAATTGAATAAAAACCCCCCTTATCTAGAGAGGTTATTAATAGAGAAGCCTGTGGTTCGTCCACAGTTTGATTTGGAAAATGAGTTGAAAAATGTTTGTATTAAGATTCCATTACTTCAGGCCATTAGAGACATTCCTATTTATTCAAAAATGGTAAGGGAATTATGCTTGAAGAAACCTGGTCAAAAACAAAAAGATCCACCCACAATACATATTATAGGCCAGCTGTCCAATGATATTTCAGACTATCCCTTACCTCCAAAATTTGCAAATCCTGGGAACCCAATGGTGACCATTTGCATTAATGAGATTCCAATAGGAAACACTCTAGTTGACCTGGGGGCTGCAATTAATTTCATGTCTATGACCACCATGTAGAGGCTTCAGTTGTATAATCTCCTCAGACCTACTCCTACCATTTTGGAGTTGGCTGATAGGAGCACAGTTAAACCTGTAGGGGAATTAGATGACATTACTGTTACAGTAGCTTCTTGGGAGTATCCAGTGGATTTTCTGGTACTCCAAACCAAACACCCAATGGGGGAACATCCTGTTATACTAGGCAGGCCCTGGTTAGCCACTGTCAATGCCTTTATAGGTTGTAGAGAAGGTATTTTAACTATATATCAAATGGAACTTCTCTACAGAACCTTATTATTTATCCCCCAGCACAGCCTGTATTGGAAAACATGTTATGGTTAGAGAATCCTTACAGAGATGAGGACGTGGAACAACCCTTACTATCTATCTGTCAAACTAGGGGGATGGAACACCAGACTGAAGATGATATCCTAGATCAATTTATCTCAGCCACTACTAGTATTGAGTTCCCCCAGTCCTTCTTTGACTTAGACCATGTTTTCACAGAATATTTTCAAGAACAGTACTACCCTTCAACCATCTCATCATCGTTGGTTTTATTCATAGATGAGAAGGTTGGAGCCTCAACCATACCAATGGAGATTAGTCCAGGAAGGTCTTTGTTTATCAATGCAAATCTGTCTCAAGACCAACAAAATCAGTTAGTTAAGTTACGCAAAGCACAGTCAGGGGCATTTGCTTGGATTTATACATACATGAAAGGCATTCACCCTGACACATGCATCCATCATATTTATATGCAGGAATATATTAGACCGGTAAGGAAGCCACAAAGGAGAATGAACCCTGCACTTAAAGACATTGTGAAGGATGAATTACAAAAATTGTTGGACGTAGATTTTATCTATCCCATTTCTGATAGTAAATGGGTATCTCCGTTGGTGATTGTCCCAAATAAGGGAGGTAAGTGGAGAATATGTGTTGATTTCCGAGAATTAAACAAAGAAACTCTCAGAGACTACTTCCCTCTTCCTTTCATAGATCAGGTTTTGGACACCTTGTCAGGAAAACAGTATTTTTCTTTTCTAGATGGATACAGTGGGTATAACCAGATAAGGATAGCCCCAGAGGACCAAGAAAAAACTACTTTCACCTTCCCATGGGGAACTTATGCTTACAAGGTGTTACCATTTGGGTTGTGTAACGCTCCTACCACTTTCCAGAGGGCGGTGTTAGGTATTCTGGCTGATTTAGTCCATGATTGTGTGGAAATATATATGGATGATTTCATAGTGTATGGTAATGATTTCATAGAATCCTTAGATAACCTAGAGAAATTTTTAATTAGGTGCCAAGAAACAAATCTTGCCTTAAGTCATGAAAAGTGTAAGATGGTGTTAACTGAGGGCATTGTTTTGGGGCACCACATTTCATCAGAAGGTATTAAGGTAGATCCAGCAAAAATTGAAATCATTACTGGTTTATCTCCACCAACTACACAAAAGGAAGTCAGAAGTTTTCTGGGACATGCGGGTTACTATCGTAGGTTTATTGATAATTTTACCAAGATAGCAGCTCCACTGTTCAAATTATTAGCCAAAGAAATTGATTTTTGTTGGGATCAACACTATCAGATAGCCTTTGATACTTTAAAAATAGAATTTTCTTCAACACGAGTCCTGCGGGGGCCAAACTGGTCCTTTCCCTTTCATATACAAACCGATGCTTCAGACACTGCCATAGGGGGACTACTCAGACAGAAAGAAAGTCAATCTTATTATGCCATTTATTTCATCAGTAAAAATTTAACACCAGCAGAACTCAACTATACAGTAACTGAAAAAGAGTTTCTAGCAGTAGTTCATGCCATCAATAAATTCCGGCATTATATTATTGGCTATGATGTATTTGTTCATACTGATCATTCTGCTATTAAATTTTTGATGAATAAACCTATAACTAGTGGCAGAATTACTAGATGGCTTCTTTTTCTACAGGAGTTTAACATTACTATAGTTGATAAACCAGGGAAGGAAAATCTAGTTGCAGATTTCCTCTCAAGATTGACTCATACTGATGATAATGTTCCTGTAGATGATACATTTCCTTATGAACATGTATTGGTTGTTTCTATTAAAACACCATGGTTTGTAGATATAGCCAATTATTTGGCCACAGGGAAAATACCTGCTCATCTGTCATCCTATGAAAAATGAAGGATCATACAGCAAAGTGCCAATTATTCATGGGTAGGTAATGCCCTCTTTCGAACTGGTCCAGATCTGATTATCAGGAGGTGTGTAAGGGAGGATGAGATGTATGATATCCTTCAAGCCTGTCATGATGGACCCTGTAGAGGGCATTTTTCAGACAAACGGACAGCATACAAGGTGTTACATCAAGGGTTTTACTGGCCTACACTTTTCAAAGATGCTGACAAATATGTACAGGGTTGTGACAGCTGCCAACGAATGGGAAGACCCACTGCTGCTGATGAGATTCCTTTACAAGCCCAGGTATAGATTGAACCTTTTGAAAAATGGGGATTGGACTTTGTTAGACCAATCTCCCCAATGTCACGAAAGAAAAGATATATATTAGTATGTACTGACTATGTAACTAAGTGGGTGGAGGCAAAAGCTCTATTAAGGGCCACTGAGAAATCAGTCATAGAGTTTATTTATGAAGAAATTTTCACTCGCTTTGGGATTCCTCGTGAAATTATAACTGACAATGGAGCACATTTTGTCTCTAAATCAATGAAAGCACTGACAGAGCAATATGGGATTAAACACTATAAATCTTCTCCTTACCACCCTCAAGCAAATGGTCAGGTGGAGTCAACAAATAAAGTGTTAGAAGCCATTTTAACCAAGACTGTGTAGATGCATCACAAGGACTGGGAAGACAGGCTACCAGAGGCATTGTGGGCTTATATAACTACATGGAGAAACACCATAGGGCATACCCCATATCAGCTTTTTTATGGGAAGCAGGTTTTGCTCCCTATAGAATTTCAGGTGAAGACCTTTCGTACTGCTGCACAATTGAGCCTGAATTTAGATGAATCCCGGGAGCAGAGGTTGATGCAATTGAATGAGCTTGATGAAATCATACAAGATGTTGTCCAATGAACTTCTTTAATACAGAATCAGAGGACTAAATGGCATGACAAATTTTTGAAGAAGAATACTTTTGAAGAAGGTGATTGGGCTCTATTGTTTGACTCATGGTTTAAACACTTCAAAGGTAAGCTTACCACTAGATGGATAGGACCATATGAAATTGTGACTATCTTTGATAATGGTTCTGTCAAGATAAGGACAATAGATGAAGAACAAACTGCATTTGTGGTGAATGGACATCAGTTAAAGGTATATCATAAACCCCTTTCTAAGCAATATTTCATTCATAACATGAGTCAGCAATATGAACTAGAGTTGGTAGGTGAAGAAATGACTTCTTCATCCCCTACTCTCTCACAGTAACATTCAATGAAATTGTTTCTTGTATATATGTACAGGATTTTTTTTATCAATAGGTTTCTTTTTGAAGGATGCAGATATTCTCTTCAATGAGGCTCAGAATGTTTTTGAAAACAAAAGGGAAGTCTTTATGTTACTATCCCTATTTCAGCCATTGATTATTTTTTTTACAAGGAATTTTCAAGGACTGTGTTAATTTGAATTAAATTTCTGAGTTTCACTGGGTAATTGGAATGCCTGTGTCAAGTAAATAGATGTGTGCTGCTAGTTTTTTTTTCTCAGACTTGTCCTCTTTATTCATACAAGTACTTATCCACCTGGCACTGCCTCCATTAGTGATTTAAGCTTCCAAAGTGGCTTGTACTTATGAACTCATGGGTTACTAGTGCCATTTGACTTGGTTTCACACTGGATTGGATGAGGATAATTGTTTTTTAAGTAGTAGCAGCTATGGGCATTGAGTTATTATCCCGACAGGCACCATTATGGAAAAAAAGGTCTCCAGGACTGAGCAGTTTCTTGGTTATTATCTATTGGCTTCCATAATATCAAATACATATATATATATATACATTTTTTTGTCCAACCACTTCCTGACTTTCAGTTTATACAGTTACAGAGGTTAGTTGTTCATTTGGACAAATCTTTACAGGCATGTAACAAGAACACTCTTCCAATTTTGATGCCATCCCACTCCTAGATGGTTTTCAGAGCTGCTCCCCCACTCATATATGCATAAGCAAATCATAAAATTTATCTTTAAGATGAATTTGGGACAAGGACCTCTGATAGAAAACGAGTGTAAGAGGTTAACCCGCCAGGATACTAAACAGGTCCACTGGCAGCGGGTACCGACCTGTGGTACAAACAGGGAAACCCATCAGGGTACTGAACAGACCTGTTGGCAATGGGGAATCTTCCTGGGGAAGAAGATTCTTAGATGTTACAGTTACCCCACTGGAGTACTGAACAGGCTCACTGGCAGTGGGTTCTAACTCTGATATCTCTTTTAAAGCCTCATCTATACTTGTCTGTGTGAACAATGTACCTATGTAAATGTTAGGGAGAGGTCATGTGTGGATTAAATAAAAATTTAAGGAAACCGTTTGTAATAGTCAGTGGATAATCATCTTCAGATGCTCTAAATTTTGGTTACCTGATCCTTGTTAGAAAAAGGTCTATGCCTTTAGAGTGTACTGGCGTTTACTAATTCACTGAACATAGCTGTGAACCTCAGTATTGGTTGTTCTTTTTCACTGCTCAAACTATATTGTGTGAAGTTGAGTCAAGATGGCCTGTACACCATTGGCTTCATTTAAGTACTCCTCTTGTTTTGTGTTTTAAGGCACATGTTCTGGTGGAAAATGTTCTATATGAATAAAGAGAAAATAGTTTGTGCTCATGATTGAAGCTTTGAATGCAGGAGTGAGATTGATTGACTATGAATTGTAGTTAATTTTGTGTTTGTACTGTTAATAAAGATTGGTTTCATGACTCAGCTCTGTTTCTATGTGGTCAGGTGTCACATACCCCAATTTTGTAAAATTATGTAATTGTTTTATTTAATTTTCTGAGACATTATGATAAACTTAATCCTAAGTAGGAATTGATGACTCAGCAGAGTCAACAGTTATGGAGTGTAATTGAAAATATTTTATTAATAATAATTATATTATGGAGACAACAGCATGGGAGAGCTGTTAAAAGAGGTTACTGGTCAAACTGGGATTGGAACTAGGTGGAGAGGCAAAGGACAAGTGGCAGCATCCTCAAGCACTTCCTAAGTTGCAGGTGGCAACTTCCCTATATTTGGGGTCATGATTCCCCAAGAAAGTGGAATGTGGGCAGGTGGCTCATTAAATGACAGTTATCCCAATTAAGACCTAGGCAATCTTTAAAAGTACTCAATGAAGAGAGATTTGGCTGCTCAGTTTTTACTCCAGGAAGAATTCATTCAGCTGAATGTGATTCAGGAGTTTTCATTTGAGGAAAAGGGAAAATAGAAGGAAGTGATTGTGAGTGAATGTTTGCAGGAACTTGAAACTGAGTACAGCTAGTTGAGCTGTGGAAACTGTCTCAAAGATTCTGAGTTATTATAGAGCTGAAGGACTGTATATGTTATGCTGCACCTAGTTCCAATCCAGGAGACCAGATTGAGCTCGGGGGTCCTGAGAAGTCGCTGTTTGAGCGCTCTCCAGGAATTGGTAGGGAGGAACGGCCTCCCATTGCTGTTGTTGTCCACAGCAGTTTAACAGGTTTTTCATTTATATCTCTATTCTCTTCTGTGCTTAAATAGATGAACAGAATGATTGTTAAGTATCTGGAAGAAATTGTTAGTACCTTGAACTGTTAGTGTAAAAACTTGTTAGTATTACCATGTTTTTCCACACCTGATATCATCAGGTAGTACTCTAGCATGGTAGCTCAAGCTTAGAAGAATTAATCTCCTAAACTGAGTACCCTAGTTTATTCTAGTTTTATTATAAATGTCTTACTGTGTAATTATATTTTATTTAAGCTGTCTCATTTGCAGTTTTCGCTTGAATCTGAATTGTATTCTGTTCTCTGGAAAAGAATTAACAGTGGATGAAAAGAAAGACTAAGTATACTGGAAATATAAGTTACATTCGTTTCTTGTCTGTGTAAAGTAAATGCATTGCAGATTAAGATTTAGATATTATCAGTAGGGTTTGGTATTTTTTTTATATTATAGTAAAAGAAACCAGAAGTTCTGCATATCAGTATTGCTATCAGAACTACAGCATACTTTATGGATGTTCATTTTAAAAGAATAAACTTTATTTTATATAGAAGTGTTTTATTTGAAGTTATTAAGAGTATACTTAAATAATAAACAAAATGAAAGAGATCTTAAATTCAAGATCAGAAATAACACATTATATTAATAATATTCTTATTTACATCTACGAAATAATAAATTTCTAAGTATCTATATTTATAGGATATAAAATAAAACATGATGTTATATATATATGTAATAAATGAATAGATGATATTTATAAATAAAATAATTAATATGATATCATGCAGAATAGAGATAGTATATAATTATATTCTAAATTCTAGATTAGGTTTTATATAAGTAAAGATATTTATGAACCTAAATTAAACCCAAGATTAACAGGATGGAATGTTTGTATAATTTTAATTATTATAAATTATAACAGTATTTCCTAACTATAGATTTAGGTTTATAAACCCTACATAAGATAAATTATATAACTATAGTAAAGAAAACATAAAAACTGGACATTATAACCTTGTTTTATTTCATTCTGTATATTGCTTATATATATATAAAGCACAAGATAAATAAACAAATAAGACATGTTTAAATATAAATATATATATATATATATATAATAGAAATTTGAATGTAAAGTACAGAATGCTCCATCATGGAGTTGAATCGTTATTAAAAAATAAATATAAATAAATTTTAAATAAACCATTTCAATTACTCACAGTCAAAGTTATTAAAAGAAATATAATTAAGTATTTCTTTCCAAGAACTATACATTACAGTAAGGGAATAAAACCAGTACACACATTATTTTTTTTAACACATATAAATTTAATTACCAAAACTTTTAATAACTGTCACTGTAAACGCAAGGCCAAAAGCCTATTTAAATAACCATAAACGAACTGTAATAATCAAGGCTCGAAGCCTGTCTGTGTTCATTTTCACATTTAAATAACTCAAAGGCTTAGAGCCTGTAACCCTGTCTTAAAAACCAAAACATACAAGTAAAATAACAGTTTACAACCACGGCCGCAGCCGGTTAAGCTCTTAAAGAGCTACGGTTTAACCCAAAATCAAAACAGTACAACTACCAACCCTCGCCTTAACATTTTACAAGTAGAACTTTAAATATAGTCTCGGCTTGAAGCCGTAACCCTCTAATCACAGAGATAAACCCTAGTGAAATAGGGAAGAACTCTACAGCTAAGCGAAGAGCAGAGAAACCAAGATTTTGCACCCGGTTAACAAACAGCATGGAGACGGACATCGAAGGACCGGGCTTACCAGAAAGCGCCGAGCCATGTCTTCTGTGCACAGCAGCTACTATCTCGAAGGGTAAGTCTGCCATTGAAGGACAGATGCTATTGGAAGGCAAACCTGCCAACAACAAATGAATTTCATTATATAACCCTAACAGTTACATAACGTTAGTTTTTAAAATAAAATACATACTGTAAATTGAATTTGCTTACCTGCGAAGATTCCAGCTGTGAGCAAACTGAAAACGAGAGTGCTGAAACCCTTTTTGTCACCGGGAGAATCGAACAGCCGACCGAGCCCACAAAATAACATTACAAGCACAGCCTGTAAAGAATCGACGCAGCCACGAATGAGCTACACAGAACAGCCACGAAGGACAGTGTAGTACAGCCCACGACACACAGAACAGCCACAAAGAGCAGTGCAATAACAACCCGCAAAGGAACAATACAACGCTGCTACGAAGGAGAAGTGTAATAACAGCCACCAGGGAGAAATGCAACGAAGCCCATGAAGGAGCAGTGTAATAACAGCCACCAGGGAGAAATGCAACGAAGCCCACGAAGGAGCAGTGTAATAACAGCCACCAGGGAGAAATGCAATGAAGCCCACGAAGGAGCAGTGTAATAACAGCCACAAGGGAGAAAGGCAATGAAGCCCACGAAGGAGTAACCCAACACAGCCCACGCAGGAGCACAACGAAGGCGGTCACACACCAGGCTGTCTCCCAGCGAAACCGACCAGCAAGAACCACTAGGGTTGACAGAGGAGAGCTCAAAGCCTGCAGGTGAAATAAAAGAAAAGACTGAAGCGTTTTGGAGGCAAGTCAACTTATATTTCCCAATGCATGGCGAGGAGACAGCCACGTTATCCCATAAATTTTTGCCAACAAGTGGGTCGATCACTAATGTTTCGAATCTCCTTGTGATTGCCAACAAAATCATTTCGGGAATGTTCCATATAATAGCTTTTCCAACTTAATCATAATGTCGAAGGTGCTATATATCATTACCCCTCGACCTTGACCTGCATAAGGTCAAACATCCCAACGTTAATATTATTACATGAAAACAAATATTACATTGAATTATGTATAAACCATATCTCGTGTTATATCAACCATCGTGTAATACATTATTACATTGATATATGAATTTAAACTATACCCTATTTTTGATATGAAAACCATAATGTATATAGTTTATATTCAATAAGCATTATAACTTTGGAGTAATGGGTTGTAGTGTTAAAGCCAAGTATTCCTCATACTAAAATCATGACTACAAGGATGACTGGTTATTGTCAAGTCTAGTTTAGTAAATAGATCATAAAAGTTACTTGGGAGACCTCACTTGAGGTTAGTTCATTGATTATAGTATAATCAATGAACTCAATTTATAAGACTAATGATAACTGATGGTAAAATTATAGTCGCATAATTTAAACAGTTTATACCTTACGATCAATTACATAACGTAATAACGTTAACAAGGAGCCTAGCCATGTTTTTTCTTGTCAAACGCTATTATTATTCATGAGTTATTTTCTCAAGGAATAACCATGTGCGACATAGGAAATAGTTCGTATCATGAATTATATCTTTTTAAATGTCCTTGTCCGTAAGTATCCAAGAACTCTGTTGGTTTACATGAATGGAACTGGTGATAATAATCATTCAAATAAAGGGACGACATTTCAAAACTGTAATGGCCTCTTGCCAACCTTTGATTTTCACTAATGAACTTTATCCTCATAGCTGTTACTAGTACTAGTAATTTCAATAATTTTTATAGACAGTATTGGAAAAGAAAATATATA